>JBBBDQ010000754.1:2087500-2432500 GCA_037127315.1 Ascarosepion bandense | reverse complement strand
GTTGGGACCCACAAAGACGAAATAAAAAGCCGACACAGAAAGCATCGCCAGTTAAGAAAGTACGAGAATAAATCGTCAAACGATCACACCATGCTTGACTCGCCTTTCCCTCTCACCTCCTTCTTCGCTGTCCCCTGAGCTACTTACCCGACCAACGATATTCCTAACTGACAAACGCTCCCACATACATACGCACAAATTCTTTTTGGCATTTAAAGCATTTACTGCTATAAACATTTTAGCGTCATTTAAACCCATCCTAAAAACATTACTTTATTTGTAAAAAACTTAATTGATATCTGTGTATATATAAATGTTGTTTCTGTACGCAAATTGAGATTCTTGTTTTATAACCCCTTTTTATATCTTATAGTAGGCTATCTAATAACGAGGCCAAATTCAGTTAATCTGCTTCAAAACACAACTACGCTTCACTAGAACGGATAACCCACTATAGATGCATTTGCTTGGAAATAAAGAAAAGATTCCTCCTGTATGACAGCAAATGCTGGAAAGGTTTTTCAAAGATGAAGGAGAGACGCCAAGCCACGAAATATGGATCGACAGAGGGTACTGAGAATACTATTATACCGAAAATATGATCAATAAAAAGGTTTTAGAGACCCTGCAAACGATAAGGAAAAATATAAATAACATCAGGAAGAGACAGCTGATGTTTATGAGATATGTAATAAGAAAGGAGGGCTTGGAGAATCTAATGCTCACAAGATGAATAGTGGGAAAAAGAGACAGGGAAAAGTAGTTTGAGACATTTTTGATGGACTTGAGAGACAATGAGGTAAAATTTTAAGAGCGGCAGGCTATAGTGGCTAGTGGAGCTCCACGATCACCTCCGTCCTGCAAGAACGCATCATAAAAAAAATATGAAGAGGCAATGATCGGCGTAGACAGAAAATACGTCATTAGTATATATATATATATATATATATATATATATATATATACATTTATTTATTTATTTTATTAAATTACTTTAGGAAGGTAAATTCCAAGAACCTGATCCTAATTAATATTAAAAATTTAAAAAAATTTTAATATTAAAAAATGATACAGGAAGAGAGCTCAATGTAATTAAAATTCCGGAGCCAGTTTTTTTTTTTGTCTATACCTAAAAATATTTTTAATTAGATTAACTTTTTTTTAAAAATCTTATTTCTAATTTTTTCCTCTAATATACTTCTTCAAATAAGTCTCTTTTTGCTAAAACTTTAACCCTTTTAAACATTTAAAGTTAAGTTTGTTTTGACACGTATCGAGCGTTTCTATTTGAAAATGTTTACTTTTGTTTTCTTTCTTTTGTTTTCTTCTTTATTTTTTCTCTATACATTTTTTTATATCCCGTCCCTTCCCTTTCTGTTCTCTTTTGCTAACCCAATTCTCAATTTGACGACCTCCCCCCCTTAAACCTTTTTCGCTTATTAGACATGCCAAATTTTCCCATCTTTCACTTACAACTCTATCGAAAAGTAAAAGCCAAAAATAGACAGATTTTCATTTTTTTTTTTGACGTATATTTCTCAAATCCTAACAGTTATTTATTTCTCTTTTTAATCTTATTTTTTTCATTTTGATTTAGAATTTTGCTGTGGAGACGTGAAATCTCTCTTGGGGATTTCATGTTGAAATGTTCATTCAAAATTTTTGAATTTTGAAAATTTATTTTAATATATATATATATATATATATATATATATATATATATATATATATTGTCATCCGCAGACAGATCTGTTTCGTCGTATCACAGCTCATCAGTACGGTTAGACTCCGATTGCATTTTTACCCAGGATTGAAACCCGACAGAAATGGCGTCAGTCGGCGACTCTACCCCTGGGCTATGGGCGTTCGGTGGAAGTAGGCAGACTTTTTAGCACATATCATTATACGCGCCCAATAGCTAGTGCGCTCTGATTCATTTCATTGAATGAGCGATGCGTACATGTCATAGTAACTACTGTTTATCAAAGTCTACTATTTTTCCAGAGTGCTCAATCAGGGTGTGAGAGCGTAAATATTGTCATGCGCAGACAGATCTGTTTCGCCGTATCACAGCTCATCAGTACGGTTAGACTCCGATTGCTTTTTTACCCAGGATTGAAACCCGACCGAAATGGCGTCAGTCGGCGACTCTATCCCTGGGCTATATATATATATATATATATATATATATATATATAGCCCACTTCTGAGAAAAACGCTTGTTGATAACACGTACATACTCAAACAAGAAAATAATAAGCAGAAACTAAAAATCCTCGAAGCACTCTACATTAAACAATTTAAACCTGGTTTGAATACAATCAATTTCGATATTTCCAATAACGTACTCAAATGCCTGTAATCAGATCAGGGACCACAACGCCACTATTTTGTCACTGTCTTCAGCCATCCGCCACGGTAGGGATGGACTTATATTTTCAATTTAATTCTCTTTATTGTTAATAGCTTAAATGTTCTATGTTTACTGTGTGTTAATATTTACTCTTTGATAATGGCTTATGTGAGCCGAAAGCTTAGACCCGATACAAAAATCAACAATTACTGTGATTTTTTGTTGTCTTTCAACGATATCACCATCAAGTATATCAGACGGTATGAACGGATCCTACACAAAATTAATAGACAGAACTTGTCTATATTATTCAATGAAACCTGCATTAATGAAAAAATGCTGCCAAAATACACGCAATATATATATATATATATTAGAATATGTACAAAATTTTATATATCCACTACAAATCGTACATTTGTTTCGACATTGAAACTACAATGTCTCCTCAGGTGGTGTGGACAGGAATGGAAAGACTCTTTTCTTCTATTTGGTGAGTTGTATGTGGGATGTTGGTGGGGGTTGGTGATAAGGGAAGAAGTCTTGTGAGTTTTCCTTTTGAATTTTGAAGAAAGTGGTGTGGGTAGTGAATATAGTTGATTAATAAGTGCCTGGGAGTTTTGTAGAGAAATTTAACATTAGCAGTGAGAATGTAAGTTTTTATTATCTTGCGACTAGACTGTATCCTTTGGATTTCTTAGAGGAGCAGAGTAGGGATGGGATTGGACTTAATGTTTATTTTGTACAGAATATTTTTGTATTTAAGCAGAGGTTTTATAATTAATCTAATTTTTTATATTTAACCTTAATTTTGGATATAGGGAATCGATTCTTTCTATTAAATATTTAATTTTAATTAGATCAAATTTTGTGTTAAGATTTAATGTAAGAGGTAAAATTTAATGTTAAAAATTTAAGTTAATAGGTGCATAATAGTTAGAATTCTATGTACGAGGAAAGATTAAATGTTTGTATTTAAGGTAATAGGTGAAATTTATTGTGTGTATTTAAGAACAGTTTTTATAATTAATCTAATTTTGTATATTTAACCTTAATTTAGAATTTAGGGAATCGATTTTTTCTACAGAATTTTTAATTTCTTAAAAGATTCTTTTAAAAAATATTTAATCACAGTTTTTGATGTATGTAAGAGTGTTGTTAGTACAAGAAGGTGTATCATTTCTAGGGGGTCCTAGCTCTGGTATTTGTAGTAATCTTTAGCATGATTTTAAGGTTAGTTCTTTAATATGCTTGAAGTTTACTGTGGTTTCATGCCTCTGGTTTAAAAGCTTGTTGCTATTCATATATTTAATGATTTCAATTTTTTCTTGAAGAAGAAAATATACATATTATCCTACGTTTTGGGCACGACTCAGATATTCATACAATCCTAAGGTGCACCTGAAGATTGCTTAATGCATGAAAATCTGAGTCGTGCCTAAAACGTATATATATATATATATATATATATATATATATATATATATATACTTTTTGCTCTGTAATAACGCACTAGGGACAGTTCTTTTCACACGTGATTAATACTTATATATGGATATGTATTTGCGTGTATACTTATATATATATATATATATATACACACACACACACACACACCAATACATCAATATATATACATACATATATATATATATATGTGTGTGTGTGTGTGTGTGTGTGTGTGTGTGTGTGTGTGTGTGTGTGTAAAACTGCGTGAAAGTTATGTAGATTGAGATATTGAAAGAACGAGAGGTGGGTAGAGAGTTTTAATTTTCCATCTCTTCACGATTTATACACATACATATATGTTGAGTGTATGAGCTCATAGCTTCCATCTCTTATGTCTCTCATTAAGATCATCTTGAGGCATTGTTTCTAGCTGAAAACTTAATTACTGATACTCCAGACCTCTCCAGCAATGCACCGTTCGGAAAATTACTATATTATGTTATTTTGTGTGTCGCGTCCTTTTAGTACTGGGTGAACCTATGATTTTTATATCTCGGCAATGTATATATTTTTTTATTCTTTTCCGCCACACACACTGTTGTACCATCCATCTACACAAGTGTGTTGCAAGGTTACAATCTAGTTCCATTTATGTCACCCTGGGTTGATAATTATTTTCTTTTCCAAGATCATCTGCTTCAGTGTAGATGCGTGGAATTTCAACTCTTTCTGATTAAATATCAGATTTCTTCGTCTCACAAATACTTTGTCAGTTTTTATCCGATTTTTTCGACTTACTGTCCTTTATATTTATCCATTACCAAATTTACTCATATATATATATATATATATATATATATATATATATGTATAAATGAAATTTGTCTGTGTGTCTGTGTGTGTCTGTGTGTGTCCGTTACCTATAGATTTTGAAACGGCTTAAACGGTTTTCTTGAATATTTACACAGTTGTACTGTAAGCGTCTGCGAGGGTTCTTAACTAGGTTTTGTGTCGACGTACACCCGATATATATCGAAAATCGATAATCGAAAAAATCGGGTTATAGAAGGAGTGGTCCGACTTTAATCAAATTTGATACACTCATAGACAAAGACATAAGAAACAATATTCAGAATTTTCAAGGTTCTTACAATAGTGCAGATAATCGATAATATATATATATATATATATATATATATATATATATATATATATATATATAAGGCAAGATGTTTGTGTGCGTCTGTTCATCTGCCTCTATATCTGTATTTTTTTCGGCCCTTTTATCTTAGTTTTTGCTTCGGGTTTGTCTCTAAGTACGTATAATTGTAGTTCTTAGTCTCAGCCATGATATCATTTACTGAGAGGACTTATTTTGCCTTGAAATTTCAGTTTACGAGGAAAAAACTTATTTGATATCGATACAAGGAAATCAAAATTTGATTTACATCCATTCATTTTTCTTTCAGTCTACGGTTTCGCCTTAACTAGAAACAACTATTGCTTTTTAGTCTTTCGTGTAAACGTCCAAGATTCTGAACTCCAGCACCATGGAATAGTTTTAAAACTTTCATTTCACCCAAGCAACGCCGGGCTATACTGCTGGTATATATATATGAAATGAATTGTTTGAACATTATTTTTGATCGATAATCATATTTAAGTAGATATTCTGTTTATAGCCAAACAGTATATGTATTTATTTCTACCGGCCTGATTATTTACGATATACATCATGTTACGGAAATTAACGAAACTTGGTTATAAAAAGCAGACAACTTGAAATGATTTGTTTGAACATTATTTTTGATCGATACTCGTATTTAAGTAGATATTCTGTTTATAATCAAACAGTATTATATATTTATTTCTACCGGACCGATTATTTACGATAATCATCATGTTACGGAAATTAACGAAAATTAACGAAACTTGGTTATAAACAGCCGACAACTTGAAATGATTTGTTTGAACATTATTTTTGATCGATACTCGTATTTAAGTAGATATTCTGTTCATAATGAAACAGTATATGTATTTATTTCTACCGGCCTGATTATTTACGATAATCATCATGTTACGGAAATTGACGAAAATTAACGAAACTTGGTTATAAAAAACCGACAACTTGAAATTATTTGTTTGAACATTATTTTTGATCGATACTCGTATTTAAGTAGATATTCTGTTTATAGCCAAACAGTATTTGTATTTATTTCTACCGGTCTGATTATTTACGATAAATTTTGTGTGTCATTCTGCAGGATTCGACCCTGCGACAGCTATCCTTCTTCTTTTATGTGCCATGTCCTTTCAATAAATTATCATCTAAGAAGGAGATATTCGATGAGAGTAAAACAATATACAATGAAGCCCTGACGAAGTGTAATTTTAAAGATGAAATCATATTCGAAGAGAAATTGAAACATAAAACTAGAAATGGAAACAAAAGCAAAATTAGAAGATAAATAATATGGTTCAACCCTCCTTTCTGCAAGTTGTCCAATGTAAATATAAGTAAATACTTTTTAAATCTAGTTAGCAAACGCTTCCACCAACGCCAACCCCTAAGTAAATTATTCAACAGTAAAACTCTTAAAATTAATTATTCAGCTACCAATAACATGCAAACTATAATTATTTCTCATAATAATAAATAACTCAAAAACTTCTACAACGAACTCTTAAAGATAAGCCTTCCTGCAATTGCATCAATAAAAGGAATCGCCCCGTTGATGGCGGGTGTAATTCGAAAAAAGCTGTTTATGAAGCCACTAGTTTTCCAGAAAAGGATCCTAGCAGAAAAATGGTTTATATAGGGATATCTGCAGGTAGTTGGAAACAGAGACTTTACAACCACAGACACTCGTTTTCCAACGCCTCTTTAAAACATTAAACTGACCTGTCTGAACACTACTGGGATATTAGGGATGGAGGATTTACCCAACTGGCTAAATGGAGGATTATGAAATACCCTAACACTCCCAACAACTTCAGGGATAGGTGTAATTTATACCTAGAGGAGAAATTGATTATTATAAAATATGCTAATCCAAAGTAACTACTTAATCTACGTAAGGAATTAATATTAAAATGCAGACATAAAAATAAATATAAAATAATCTAGGTAGATCTAAATTGTTATTTAAATTAATTTAAATAAATTAATTTATATTAATTTAACACAAATAAGTGTTTCCTTTGGAGAAATATCTTGAATGTACCGTTGGAAACATTTTACTACAAAATATATTTTTAATTTTTTTTATTAATCTTTTATGTTTATAGTTATATTACATTATTTTATCATTTCACCCAAAGCAAGGTATTACGCGGGGCGGGGGGTTACATAGGGGAAGGTGATAAGAAAAAGTGGTTAGTTATATAAAATTTCGGAAGGAGGGTGATAGACGGGTAAGGATACCGAGGATTGGGATTGGGTAGATGGGAAGAGTATTTGTGAGAATGGATGCGAGTTAGTGTGATAGGATAGGTCTATTGACCTTACATTTAAACTCCTGAAGATTGTAGCTGTCGAGGAAGCAAGTATATGGAAGGGAATTCCACAGGCGAAAAGTGCGAGAAAAGAAGCTGTTAGAGTAGAAACTGCAGTTATATTTTATCTGTTTCACTGTGAAATAGTGGGACCTATTTGCTAATTTAGTATCCCGTGAAAAATCATACCTAGGGGGCACCAGTGATCTAAGTTCATCAGAGCAGAAGCCGTGAAAATATTTATAGAATAGGCACAGGGAAGCCGCATTACGCCGGTAAGAGAATGACTGCAGCCGGGTTGCTAAGTCGGTTTCGATCACATTACAGATTCTCCTATGGATTTTGTCAAGAACCCGGAGGAGAATAGCAGGGGCAGCCGAGCAGATGTGGCAGCAGTATTCAATACACGGGCTGTTGGTAGATTTATATATGTGCAGGATAGACACAGAGGGGCAAAAACTTCCGGGCCCTGCACAGAGAACCGACTTTCATAGCAGCAGATTAGGCAATGGATTCGATATAGTCATTCCACTTGAGGTCCGCTGAGAGTGTGAGGCTAAGGAGGCGTAGTGTTTTACGCTCAGGGAGGCTAGTCTGTTCCATGCTAGGAGGTAGGATCGATGGGAGGTAGGAGAGATTGTCTATGATAGTTAATTGATAGCAGTTTCGTTTTAAAAGCATTAAAATTTACGAGCCATTTCTTTTCCCAGTCCACTGGAGGTCACTTTCAAGCTTGACAGCGAAGTTCACTTTGTCGCCCACGCCAGATTTTTGATCGAGTCGAGACTAAGCTGTGGTGTCGGAGACGTACATGCCTTTATGAGATCTTATATGATTCTACTGTTTTTATAATATTTTAAATTGTAATATTGTGTGTATATGTGCATATGTATGTGTAGATGTCTACGTGTTTATGTGTATATATGTGTGTAGGTGTGTATGTATATGTGTGCATGTGGGCGTATATATATATATATATATATATATATATATATATATACATATGTTTATTTATGTGTTTGCATGTCTGGTGTATCTATATACGTGTGTGCATGGGGATGGATGTATGTGTGTATATATATGCATATTAAAAAATATATGTGGGATATATATACTTTTGGGCGTAGATGTTTTTTATTAATGCGTGTATATGTATATATGTGGGCATGTATGTATTTATGTGTATGTATTTGTATGTATATGCATGTATATATATATATATATATGTGTGTGTGTGTGTGTGTGTGTGTATTTTATGTGTATGTAGGGTTTTACGTTTATATTTATTATTTTATTACTATTGCTGAAGATCTCTTTTCATTGTCAGTACTAGTAATAATAATAATGATATTATTATTATTTGTGTGAATAATTTTTAATCATTTCACCCCGAGCAAAGCAGAAATGCCACTAATGAGCGGGGGTCTACATAACTGTAAAAGTTTAATTAGAAAAGAGTGAGGAGAACAAACTAGTTAGAAAGGAACAATAGAAAGCTGAGAAAGCAGGTGCGATGACAGATACATAGGTGGAGAGAAAGGGAAGGATATACGGGGGTGGGGAGGGAGCTAGAGTCCAGTGGTTAATAGATGAGTATTGACATTGCATTTAAATTTCTGGAGGTTGTAGCCGTCAGGAAAGCAAGAATATGGGAGCCAATTCCACAGGCGGGAAGTGCGAGAGAAGAAGCTGCAGGAGCAGAATTGTCGTCTGCATTTGGCTAACCTGACTGTGAATGGGTCCGACCCAGTTGCCAGTCTGGTTGCACGAGTAAACACCTGTTGAGGAGGCACCAGTGACTTAAGTTCGGCCGAGCAGAAGCCATGAAAGTATTTATAGAACAAAGAGAAGCCACATTTCGACGATGGGGAAGTGGCTGCAGTCGAGCCGCCAGATCAGCACCTATGACATTACAGACTCTTCTTTGGATCCTGTCGAGAACACTGAGGAGAACGGCAGGGGTGCCTGACCATAAATGGCAGCAGTACTCCATGCACGGACGGATGGTTGACTTGTATATATGCAGGATGCATTCAGGTGGAAAAAACATCCTGGATCGACATAGTGACCCAACCTTCTTAGCAGTAGATTTAGCTATGGATTCAATATAGTGGTTCCATTTGAGGTCTGAGGAGAGTGTAAGGCCGAGGAGGCGTAGTGTATTGCTCTCAGGGAGAATCGATTGGTCGAGATTATGTCTGTCCGCCACGACAGGTTTCTTACTGGTGCGGGAGTATATTGTAGTGTCATCTGCGTAGATGCCTACTTGGGACTTGATCTCATCTGGGATGCCGTTGATAAAAATAAGGAAGAGCGTCGAGCCCAGGATAGAGCCCTGTGGGACACCAGTATTCATGCTGTAGAATGAAGAGGCACGCCCATTCAAAACGACCTTCATTTTGCGATATTTTGTATTTTCATTCTTATTTTTATTTTTATTTTCATTATATTATTTTATTACTTTTATTTAGAATATATATTTTTCTAATAATAACATTATTGTTTTATATTATTAGTTTAAAATTTTTTATATATGTATTTATTATTATTTTTTTATTTTTATTGTTATTATTTTAATCATTACTATTGATATTATTTATTATTAATATTATTATAGATTATTTTTCTTTTTAAAACGATTATTATTATAATTATTATTATCATTATTAGTTATTTAAAGTATTTGTTTTGTTTTTCAAATGGCTTTGAATCATGTGTGTGGGTGTGAACTCTTGTTGGAAGGATTTACTTATTTTTCCTCGTTGAAACTCGCTAAAGTATGTTATTATGTATGTATCTATTTATGTTTTTTTTATTATAATTTTTTGCTTAATTCTCTGGTCATTTGAATGAATGTTTTTGCAAAGAAATTTCTTTGGACTTTAACTAAGTTAAAACTTAGTTAACTCACCACAATTTTTTTTAAAAATCGGAGTAGATAGTACCTACTATCGCCCGGTTTAACACACCACCCCTTCTTTTGAACAGGAGTAGAGGTGATACCCTTGTTTCCTGTTTAGGAAGGGGTTCCCGGTTTTTCTACCTCCTCCTTCGGTTTTCAGTTGGAAAATCTTTGCAGTTATTGACTATGGTGGCAATGTCTCTCCATTATGTGGGTACCGGGTTGGCGGTTTCCTTGTTGCTGCTTCCGACTGGTAGTTAGGAGCCGGAACTTTTGTGTAGCTTCTTGAGAGGCTGCTCTGATCAACAGTTGAATAATATCGGGGTTCCTGTAGTGCCATATTGCTCATGGACGGCCGTCCATTCACGAACCTCCGGTGGGCAACCCCGAAGCCACATTATGTTGCAAGCTGCGCCAGTCTCCATTCCTCACATGCTGCAAATAGTGATCAACTGATTCTATTCTAGACCTCTTTCCTCAACCAGAACACCATGAAGAAAACAAACAAAATACCAAACTCAAACCAGCTACTCGGAAAACGCCCAAACCTCTCTGTGTCACGTTCACTAACATTCGCGGTATCCACACTTACCTTTCTAGCGTAGAATCATTCCTCCAAACTAACTCACCTGATAACTTAGCCCTGTGTGAAACTAACCTTGACCCGTCTATCCCCTTCTCTTGGTTCTGTGTTCCTAGTTACCTTCCCCTCTTCAGGAAGGACTCCAACGTCCATATGCATGGGCTTGGTGTATATGTCAGCGAACACTGAATCCCTGGACCAGTTTTTCATGTGCTTCTGTCTCTCACTTCTAAGCTCCGTTAGCTATCTCTTCTTCCTCTACGGCTCCCCCTCATCCTCTGACTTTTCAGTACTTGACAGCATCTCTGACAATATCGACAAGGCCATTTCTTCTCACCAATCTGCCCATATTTTCGTGTTTGGTGACTTTAACGCCCACCACACCAAGTGGCTCGAAAACTCTGTAACCGACACTGCTGGTGTCCACACCTTTAATTTTTCAATCTCCCAATCCCTTACGCAAGTGGTGGACTTTCAAACGCGTTTCTCCAATAGCCCTAACGGAATGGACTCGCTACTAGACCTCTGCTTCACTTCCACCCTAAATTCTTGCACCACCAGACAGCTCTGCCCTCTCGGAAATTCTGACCACGCCGTAGTTTCTGTCAACATCTCGTTCCACTCCACTCCTACCCAAGAAATCCAGACCAGCAGAATATCCTACTGCTATCAAAGAGCTGACGGATTCGTTCCGTGACTTCCTTTGCGACGTCCTTTGGAACAACGTTTTTAGTCTTCCCGTCGAAGACGGTGCATCAGAGGTCTCCTCCTGGGTTAAGGCTGACATCAATGATTTCCTTCCTGCCAGGAAATTTCAGCTTAAATCCCAATTGTCTCCCTGGTTCTCGCCTGCTTGCTCGGCCGCCATTGCCCACCGGAATCACTTCTTCCGGCTTTATCGTAGCCACGCGTCGGACCAAAACAGGCGCCTTTTCGCCTCAGCTCGTAATAAGTGCAAAAAGATACTTAAAGAAGCTAAGATGCTGTTTGCTGCCAGAATGAAGCAGCGCATAGCATCATCTAAGTTCGGAGCCAAAGACTTCTGGCGCCTCTGTAAATGCGTTCTCAACAAGAGTAAGTCCTCAATACCCCCACTAATCAACGAGTTTGAGGTCCTCACCTCCTCAGCGGACAAGGCCGGGTGCTTTGCCCGTAGATTCTCGACCAATTCGTGTCTGGATTCGTCTGGAGTCTAGACACCCGATTTCCCATCTAGAACTGAGGCCCAATTGAATGACGTCCACATCACGCCCTCGCTGATTCCTAGCATAAAATCAAAAGTTGACCCTCACAAAGCGAGTGGTGGGGACGGAATCCCAATCATAGTCTTGAAGAAATGTGCCCCTGAACTCCCCCCGGTCCTTTCTAAGCTCTACAATCTCTGCCTATCTTCCTCCTGCTTTTCTGCCTGTTGGAAGTCTTCTTCTGTGGTTCCAATATTCAAGAACACTGGTGAACACTCGGACCCCGCACATTACCGCCCTATCAGCCTTCTTCCGATCTTCGGCAAAGTGTTCGAAGCCATTATCAATGCCGAGGTCGTTCAGCATCTTACGGCCCACGGCCTCCTATCGGACAAACACTATGGCTTCCGCTTCACCAGGTCTACTGTTGATATGCTAACGACCATCACCGAGTATATATACCAGGCTCTCAACAAGAATGGTGAAGCCCGAACTGTCACCCTGGATATCTCTAAAGCATTCGACAGAGTATCGCATGCCGGCCTTCTACGGAAACTGCGAGGCTACGGCATTACTGGACTTTTGTTGGACTTAATCCAGTCATTCCTCTCCAACCGCGCACTGAAGGTGGTTTTAAATGGACATGCCTCCCAGAACTACCCTACAAACGCGGGTGTCCCCCAAGGCTCTATCCTAGGTCCTACGCTCTTTATAATCTACATCAATGATCTCCTCGATGCTATAAGATCACAAGTAGGCATGTACGCCGATGATACCACAGTATACGCTCGCCTCGATCAAAAATCTGGTGTTGATGATAAGGCGAACCTCGTGGCTGAGCTTGAAAAGGACCTCTTCAAAAAATTCTTTAAAAACGAAGCTGCTGTCAATTAACCACCACAGACGACCGCACCTCCCTCGCATTAGCATGGAACAGGCATGCCTCCCAGAGAGTAAAACACTACGCCTGCTTGGCCTGACACTCTCAGCGGACCTCAAGTGGAATGACTACGTCGAATCCATTTCTAAATACGCTGCTATGAAAGTTGGCTCTCTGTGCAGGGCCCGGAAATTCTTTCCGCCTGCATCTATCCTGCACTTATACAAATCTACCATCCGCCCGTGTTTTGAATACTGTTACCACATCTGGTCGGGTGCCCCTGCTATTTGCCTCAGGCTTCTTGACAAAATGCAGCGAAGAATCTGTAACGTGATTGATACCGACTTAGCTGACCGCCTGCAGTCATTCTCTCAACGGCGTGACGTGGCTTCCCTGTGCCTCTTCTATAAATACTTTCATGGCTACTGCTCTGATGAACTTAAATCACTGTTGCCCCCTAGGTGTGACTCTACATGAGATACTAGATTGGCAACTAGTTCCCACCCTTTTACAGTGAAACCGATGAAATGTAACCGCAATTTCTACTCCAACAGCTTCTTTTCTCGCACTTCCCGCCTGTGGAATTCCATTCCGCATGCTTGCTTTCCCGACGGCTATAATCTCCAGGAGTTTAAATGTAAGGTCAATAGACACCTTCTAACACACTAACCCTCCCATTCTCTCAAACTCTTCCCCTATGTACATCCTAACTCGTCTATCGCCCTGTGTAACCCCGTGCGCTATAGTGGCAGTGGAATGCCTTGCTTTGGGTGACATGATTAAAAAAAAATTATTATTATTTTTTTTTTAAAATTATTATTATTATTAATTTTTTTTAAAAAATTATTATTATTATTATTTTATTATTATTATTTTCTGTTATTATTATTTAAGAGTTTTTAAGATTGTGTTTTAATATTTTATTTTTCTTCTTACTAAGTGTTATTATTTTAAATATATTTATAATATATTACAACTAGTGTTTATATTGTAATTTGTATTAGGAAGTATGATTTATAATTTAATTTTTTACCATAAATATATCCCATGGTAGGTATAATTAAATTTAATATTAAATTCCAAGTCATCTTTTTCTAAGAATGCATTTAATTGTAATAGATATATATCATGTAGAATCCTTGGTACGTGGTAAGGTAAAGTCCACAGGAGATGAAATCAAAAAAGTGCTCAGTGTTAAGATTTAACAGAGTATTATAATAAAGAACATAAGTTGGTTGTTTTTATAAAACCATTGGTAATATATTTCGTGGCTCTCTTAACGACCGCTCTTCAAACCAAATTAATACAAACATGAATGGGTCAAAATTATCCAGAAGATTTCAAGTAAAAAAAGAGAAAAAGAAAAAGAGAAGAAAAATAGGAAAAAGCAGGTTAACTTAACAGTGATAAATATTAGCGTCTGTATTATGTCACGACGACGCCAAAGCCTTGTCCCAGATTTACAAAAACAGTAGTTAAAGAAAATCAGAGAATCTTGGCTTGGATTTTTATTTGTCTATTTTTAGATGCATGATATTCAAAATTAAAAATTATGTTTTGAATTTTCGCTAGACAAATGAATTGTTAGTGTTTCTTATTAATCCTAATCGTAATAATAATACTATTATTATAAAAACATATTGATAGTAATAATAACATAATAATAAAGAAATTAATATTTAAAAAACCTAAAGTAATAATAGTAATAAAAATATTGAAAATATTAATAGTGAAAATAATAATAATAATAATAATAATACAGATATTAATAATATAGCAAAATAAAAAGATAAATGATAAAAATTACAAAAATACAAAATAATAATTCAAAAAAACTTATTAAGAATTACATGCTTATATTAAAATAATATAAAGCTATAAGTAAGAATAAAATATAAAAATAATAATAATAAAAAACAATAATATAAAATCCACATGATAACAATAACGATAAAACTAAATATATTTACATTAAAATAATAATATTATTATATAAAAATACTATTATTTATTAAAACGAAGAATTGCAGGCATTACGTCATGAAGACTTATGTCAGCTGTGAGCTGAAATTGTAGAATCCTTAGAAGTTGATCACGCAACAGATTGAGAAAGGCTTGAAACCATTAAATGAATGATACAAAAGCTAGGATATTGGGTTTCGTATGAGTTGAAACCGAGAGACGTTAAACGGGGTGTTTTTTTTCCAACGTGTGACTGAAATGCATCCAGAAAGATGGGAAAAAATATGACTATCGATAGACAATAATTTCTTTGAAATGTTTCTTACTATATATATATATGGAAGCAATCTCTGTTTGAAACCTATTATATATATATATTGTTTTGTTTAAGATACGCAATTATCGGGTTGCAATAACAATATGAATTGTATATTTCTTAAAAGTGATGACAGAACTTTACTGGCGTGTGTCGGTCTCTTTGACAGAGATAATCAAACCGTGGTTTCTACTAAGAAGATAGGTGCTGGGTTCGACTTCACAATGTTAGCATATTTTATTTTTCAATATTACTCGGCTGAGGGTGAACAAGCTGATGAAAGCAAGATACATTTTTAGTGAAGATCGAGGTGTCACTTTTCACTAAAATAACTTTTGAAGTAGTAGTTATATATATATATAGTTAGAAAGAGAGAATACGCTTTACGCTCATGAAACTGATCTTTGTTGATTATCAATTAAGTGGCATCTTGAAGAAACAGGTTGAGTGAGGTGATTCCAGCCTGCGATATCTTAGGAAAGTGTCAGAAAAATATACCACATCAATATATTTTAGGTAAATGAAAGATTTTTAAAATCTGTAAATATCTCATTTAGAGGTTTGATATGTAGAAATTGCTAAATGCCTGACCTATTACTGAACTTATTGAAACACCATCAAGTTATATGTATATATTAGTATTATGATCTAGTATATATATATATATATAGAGAGAGAGAGAGAGAGTGAGTAAGCTTTCCGCTAATGAAACTCATCATTGTCGATTTTCAATTAAGTGACATTTTGAAGTAACCGGTGATGTGTAGTGATTCCAAACTGCGAGGTCTTTGAAAAGTGCCATACCACCGATTGAACCAAAATTGAAATTGGGTAGACAAAACTATTTGAGAACCATCGATGCTTATGCCAACACAAAGGCAGCAGACATTTGCTGGATTTCCTTGATGTCTTGATATCTTGTTCTTTTCAAGTAGGTTTTAATTCTTCGAAAAAAGTTTCAAGTGGTGAGATTTGGTGAATATGGATGTTTTCTGGGTAATCACGAAAAGCTGGTAGACAAGCCATGGGCAATAATGAAATGTCTGTGGTCTCGTAAGACGACCACACCTAAAACTTTTCTTCCAAGAACAGCTATAAAAAAGAAATTTATCGAGAACATTATAACTTTGGTTGACAGAGTTCAAATCCAATCTGTGTCTAGCGGCTTAACTCAGTGTCTGCGTCTCCATTGTTACCATAACAAAGTTTATGATAGTTTTTCATTAGACGACATTATTGTTTCTCAAAACTAATAGTCATTTGTTGTTGGATTATTTATTTAATCTAAATTTAGTAAGCGGTGGTACAGGGGATATTGAAGAAAAGAGAAAAGATGAACGAAATTAAAAATTTTACAACTGGTCTTGCATTCTCCTCATTAAAGTTTGTAGCTATCAGAAAAGCAATTAAATATAAGTTCCACGAGTGGAAAGTGCGAGAAAAGAAACATTTGAAGCATAAATGTGGTTACTTTTAATTATTTTAACGGTAAAACGGTGGAACCTAAATGTCAATTTAGTAGCATGCTTAAATTCATGTGGGTGAAGAACCAAACAAAAAAGCTCCTCAGATTGTTGCCAAGAGAAAACACGTCAAGTGGGTTAAAAAGTGACGGGTGTCGAGATGACATAGCAAGATCGATTTCTTTAGAGATCTGTCTGTGAATATCCAATATAACTCACAAATCTTCACTCTAAATAACTTGACAAATCGATTATGTATGTCATTCTTTTTTTTGTAAAATAATCTCGTTGTCAGTTGAGTGCCATACGGGATACACGTTTGGGCGATCATGTTTTGAAAGAGACATGATTGATTAGGCAGAAGATTTTCCGCAGTAGATTGGTTTCTTCAGTAGACTGCTTGCCAACCAATGCTATAGAACCTATAGCTGGAGAGAGAACAGATAGGTTAATATCTTTCGCAAGGGCATTGGCGAGTAATAAAATCCAACAAAATTCAACTGGAATTCGATCTCGGCTTTCCAATTTCTTACTCCGAACCGATATCTACAGCACCACAACGCGCATCTAATCTCGTTGTACATTTTGCTTAAAACATTTAATTTCATCGCTTTCATTTTTTTTAGACAATTGATTGATTTGATTACTTTTTTAAAAATTTTATCCCGAAATCTTTTTTTAGTTCTCATGTTTTATTTCTCAAAGACAATTTACGCTTTATTGTCATCATCATTGTTGCCATATTCACAACCTTTCAGAAAATGTCCACGCGGATCATCTTCACGTCATCTGAATTTCATACTGAACCCATTCTTTCGTTTAACAGAGTAGATTGTTCTAGTTCCAAGAGTCATGCCTTTTTCCACGTGCTTTTGTTATTACGCTAAAATTTTGAACGGAAATGTTTTTCGCTTTGTCATTCACACGCATATTAACAAATTCATACATTTCAAACTGCAAAATTTATGGGATGATCAAATACATAACAAGCTCTACCAAATACACGACTCCATTGGTGAGATGTCGGCAAGTTACAGAAAGGAAAACGTGATAAGTTACAGACTTCAAATTCGTCACACCCACTTAACTCATCTTTAAAAAAAAGGAAGCCATTTCAATGTGCACAATGTGCAGTAATCCCTTACAGTTAAATTCATTCTCTTACACTATACGTTTCAGACACACTCTGTCAAAACACTACCAAACAAGCAATTTGAAGGACCTTTCCAAAAATACAAAACCAGAGGACAATTTGAGTTTTCTCAAAGGACCAACTTTTTCATCAAAATATAACTAAATTAAATTTTTCACTATAAAAAAAACATTCTAATAAACATTTTTGGCATTAAATAACCCAGAGCAGTTAATATTACGTTAAGAAAAACTCAAAATCAAATTCCAGTAGAATTCGTTACATGCACTTCCATGCAAATACCCCCGGAAAAATATTAATCCGACTCTTTTTTCCCCATTATGAGTTAAATAGCAGAACAGATTGAGTTCTAAAATTTAGCAACCAGTTTACCGCAAAATATAATGGCAGCCTATGGCGGGAAAATCTTCTGCCCAGTCAGTCATGTCTCTTTCGAGACATGATCGCCTAAATGTTTATTACCTATGACACTTAAATGAAGGTGAGTATAGTCATTCGAATAAGAAAGCCATATAATGACAACAATTTTATTTTGCATTGGAAATATTAGTCATAGTTTTGTAAACTGAAAAAAATATGTTAGTAAATTGTAAGAAATTATTTTAAAATTGTTATATTAATTATGCACAAAATTTGCAAGGGTTTTTTTAATAAATTCTTCACAATTATATATCAAATTACACAAAGCCACTGGAAAACTACGAACAACGGAAATATATTTTTTTTTGTGATTTTCTTTGAACTAAAAATCTCTCCAAGACGAGTTCATTCTAATGCATTTATTAAAAAAAAACGATTGTGAAGATACTTAAAAATCGACCAAAAATACAATTAACTATAAAATATCGAACTTTCTCTCAAGTTCTTAAACAACACAGGAATGCTTCAATCGAAAAATTAAAAATGAAAAAAACTACACAGATGGAAAATGAAATAATTTTCGATTTTCTTTTTTAGTTTTCTTTTTCTACATCAGTGAAGCCTTGTGTTTTTTATTTCGTGAAGAAACTATGTCACGTTGAGGGTTTCAGTACGAGATTGTCGAGGTGCGCTTGTCTCACACAGAGATGCATGATTGAAGTCATTTTGTTTTATTTCTCAACTCATCATTATTATTATTATTATTATTATTATTATTAAATTCATAAATATTTATTTAAAGAGGCGAGCGGTGAAATGGATTAAGTCACAAAAAGTAAGTAAAGTATGAAACGGAGTTTTTTTTTTAGAATTAACATAGCGAAATAAAATTCTGAAAGACAGTGCATTTGGAAAAGAGAAACGAAATTGAGGAGGAAGGACGTGTTAACTCGGCTTGAGGAAAAATGTCCCTGACAAGGTGAAAAAAAAAGAAAGTCCAAAACAAAATTGATTGAAAGTAGAATAAAAATAAGCTGAATCTAATTTGTGAATCGAATAGTTATATGACCCTTTAGTCAAAGTCTGGTTAAGAAACTCCGATTTAGCAGATGTGTCCAACATGTCTTTGTAAAAATTATCTTAGCCATGTTCAAGGATCGGGTGCCACTCCTGAGAGCGGGCAAGAGTGTAAAAGGCACAGGCTAAATGGATATGTGGTGAAGATAACGGTTAATCATCGACGCGAAGATATTTTTAATCGTTTCACCCCAAGCAAGGCGTTAACGCCGGTGATGCGCAGGAGGCTATATAAGAGAAAAAGATTAGAAAGAAGAGGAGTAAAGAGAAAGATGAACCAGTTACAAGGGGGGGTGTCAGAGAACGGAACAAGGGGAGGATGTGAATACAAGTGTGATGACAGTTGCGAAAGTAGAGAGAAAGGAAAAGATATACAGGGTGATGTAGAAAGAAGTGGATAAGAGATGGGTATTGACATCGCATTTAAATTCCTGTGGTCAGGAAAACAAGAATATGGAAGAGAGTACCACAGGCGGGAAGTGTGAGAAAAGAAGTTGATGCAGTAGAATTGTGGCTGCATTTCGTTGATCTAACAGTGAATTATTGGGACCCAGTTTCCAGAATGGTTGCACGATTAAACTCATGTGGCAGGGGCACCAGTGTTTTAAGCTCGTCGGAGCAGAAGCCATGAAAATATTTATAGAACAGACAGAGGGACGAGCCACATCCCGTCAGTGAGAAAGTGGCTGGAGCCGAGCCGACCTGTAAGGTACCTATCAGATTACTGATTCTCCTTTGGAATTTTTGGAGAACACTGAAATGAACGGCGGGGACGCCTAGACATATATGACAGCAATATTGTAAGAATAGTGGAAGTATCAACTTGGGAATCTCTGTTTAAAGAATGAAGAATAATGACGACACTTCCTATGTTCTAACTTATTGAAACTGAAATAAACATTCATTTGAACACACACACACACACACACACACACACACACACACACACACACATATATATATATATATATATATATATAATAATAATAATAATAATAATAATAATAATAATAATAATAATAATAATAATAATAATAATAATAATAATAAGTAGTTTAATAATGTGTTATCTATGACGGTCATATCACGTTGATTTCACCAGTTCCCATTCTATCACCGAAGTTAAGCAACATTGATCCTGGTCAGTACTTAGATGAGTGACCGGTTGGGAATACCAGGTGCTGTCAGCGTTTATTGACGGATGTGCGTTGTGGTGTGGTGAATGTCGGCTTGGAAAGGGAACTTGAGTCACCGATTTCCAATTACAGTCGAACACTCTGCATTCACTTACGCACAAACCTCTGCACCGATTGTTTGTTATCAGCAGTTCCAAAAAGTGTGGATAGTGCTACACAAGCCTTCACCACTCTAAACAATTCTTTGTGTGGCAGTCCAACTGCGTTAGACACTCATACGTTGAAATCGACGGGAGACTCCATATATATATATATATATATATATATATATATATATATCCCTTGTTCCCTGTTTAGGGTGCGGTTTCCGGGTTTCTTTTTTCCAATCTTCTCACTCTTTTTTTTCAATTGGAGTAGATAGACTAAACTATCGCCCGGTTCACACTCCACCCACGTCTCTTGAACAGGTGAAGAGCCTCATCCCTTGTTTCCTGTTTAGGGTGTGGTTTCCGGTTTTCTCTTTTCCAATCTCTTCAATCTTATGTAGACCCCTGCACATCAGTGGCGTTACCGCCTTGCCCGGGATGATATGATTAAATATATATATATAAATATATATATATATAGTGTCATGGTGCTCTATTCTGCAGTGGAATGGACTTCCCCTCCCTCAATAAATACTAACCTGCGTGACTTCCGGGAAATTCCTAGCATTTGATGGGCTTGAGCAAGTTTGGGAAATAAAAGCTCATGATCGGTCACGTCCCTAAAGGATACGACACATTCAGAAAAAATCAATAAAAATACTTAAATCTTTATTCTAAATCCACTAACAAAAACAAATTAATTAATTTCTATTTCCCTTACAAACAAAATTATTATTAGTCATAGGAATCTTCCTCATAACTCTTAGGATATATCGCCCGTATTACCCAAAATAAATACCGGGAGTTTCAAAACCCTGTGTATTATTATGACACCTTATATCTTCGAATTCCATTCGAATTTGTTTCATTCACTTACGGAAAGGATGTGGGTTGTGGTGCAGTGGATAACGGCTCGGAATGAGAAATCGGGGAGCCGAGTTCAAATTCCAGTTGAATTCATTGCATTCACTTACGCGCAAATACCCTTGGGAAAGGTATTAATCCGTCTCTTCCTTTCAGTTATGGGTTAAATAACAGGACAAATTGGGTTCTATAGCCTTGGCTGGCAACCAATCTACCGCAGAAAACAATGGCAACCTACTGCGGGATAATCTTCTGCCCAGTCAGTCATGGAGACATGATCGCCCAAAGCGTGCATCACGTATGGCACTTAACTGACTGGGAGATGTATTAATCCAACGTTTCTCTCTCCAGCTATGGGTTAAATAGCAAGAAATATTGGGTTCCATAGTCTTGTTTGGCCATTGGTTTACCCAGAAAATAATGGCAACCTGCTGCAGAAAAGTATTCTATCTTGTCAGTTATGTTTCTTTCAAGACATGATCGCTGAAGCATGCGTAACGTATAACAATTAACTGAATGACTGATTCCTTAATAACAAATGGCAACATCAAGGCAATTTATATTTCTTGAAAGCTAATATTTTCATGTTTCTCTGCTGGATCTTACAGAAATATTTAGTGTGAGCGCTGTGAACTGCATGACATAGAGCCAAACAGTAATCCAGTCCCGGTGCATGACGTACGCGATCATGGCTTTCCACGTCTCCCTATCCCTGGTGGTTCTTAGCACGCCTTCTCCTGTTACAACATGCAACCGTCGTTCCATCGTCCACCTGATTAGGTCCTTCAAATATGTTATCCGTTGTTTTCCTCTGCCTTTTTTCCCTCTATCTGGCCTGTCACCATCAGGTTCTCAAAGCCTTTCTTCCTCATTTCATGTCCCAGAAACTTCAGCTGTCTCTTCCTGATGCTCAGTTTTAATTTCATTTTCACTTCCATCATTTCCAAAACCTCACCAATGTTCACATGCTCGATCCATGATATCCTCAGCATCCTTCTGTAGAACCACATTTCAGTTGCTCCAAGTTTTTCCTTCATCTTTGATGATATTCTCCAGCAATCACTGCCATATTGAAGAACTAATATCACATAACAATCCAGTACTCACTTCTTTGTTTCTAGCGAAATTGTCCTGTTTATTAATACTTTACTTAACTTCTGGAATGCTTCCTTGTACTTTTGGATCTCAGAAATAAAAATGTATAGAAAATGCTGTGGCCACAAAGTGAGGGGTCAGTTTATATATTGATTGTAATATGACATTGATCCCCCACTTTATACCCGCAGCATCCTTCTGTAGTACCACATTTCAGTTCCTTCAAGTCTTTCCTTCATCTTCGATGATATTGTCCAGCATTCACTGCCATATTAAAGAACTGATATCACATAACAATCCAGTACTCACTTTTTTGTTTCTAGCGAAATTGTTCTGTTTCTTAATTTACTTCTGGAATGCTTCCTTCGCCATGCCAATTCACCTTCGGATCTCTGTGTCGCACTTTCCGTCTTCTGTTATAACACTTCCCAGGTATTTAAATTTTTGTACCTTCTTGATTCTAGTATCCCCGACATGTATTTATCATATTGGGCTGCCCTTAGTGTTCTTTAATTGTTGTATCAATTGCAGTTTGCAAGGTGTGAACTGCAGCCGTCTTCTTAAGATGCGCAAAACTGTATTTGATGGGAGTTTAAGTTCTCGACTGACTATCCAGACTGATTTCTGGGGACCGCGATTGAAGTCTTGCTGAACTTGTTCAATCGGATTATCAGACGTTGGGAGGCGACAGTTTCTCTTTATCTGGTGCAAGCACCCCTCCTCCTTAAATTTTGCAGGCTAATTCAAAATTAAACATCCCTCTGGTGCCTATTTGGTAAACGTTGTATGAAATTTGCGTTGAATATGATTCAGTTTTAACGTATTCTAACACACAAAATGACTTCTACTGAATGACAATTTCCATTTTTATATCCCCCTTATCCTTTCTTGACTGCCATCTGTAGTCAGTCTTTTGGGTCACTGTAACCCCTACGGATTAATGGAGGTTTTGCCTTCCTTTGCGTCAGTCAGTTAAGTGCCATACGTGATACACGCTGGGGCGATCATGTCTTGAAAGAAACATGACTGACTGGGCAGAAGATTATCCCGCAGTAGGTTGCCATTGCTTTCTGCGGTAGACTGGTTGCCGACCAAGGCTATAGAACACAATCTGTCCTGCTATTTAACCCATAACTGGAAGGAAGAGACGGATTAATACCTTTCCCAAGGGTATTGGCGCGTAAGTGAATGCAATGGATTCAACTGGAATTCGAACTCGGCTCCCCGGTTTCTCGTTCCGAGCCGATATCCACTGTACCACAACGCACAAAAAAAAAAAAAAAAAAGAAACATTTAATACGGGATCTGAAAATAGAAAAAAAAAATTAAATTTAGATTAAATTAAGAAAACTTGACTCGTTTAACTTTTAAATGGTACGAGTTTAATCATGTCACAATTCGTAGTTCATGATACATGATTTCTTAGAATGTGACATAGACTTTTAATGACTCTATATCGTGAAGACATTTCGACTTCTTCAGTACCAACATTAATTAAATCCTCTCTGCTAGATATCTAGGTTACAAAATCCACAAATCCAATGAACTACTCACCAACAATAGCACTTCTTACAACAACACAGAATACATAATCCTATAATCTTTCACTCTTTATACTAAACTTGCAAAACAATCAAGTTTCTCTAATAATAAGATATTTACCACCACGTCAAAGGTAAGCAGAAATAATTATGAAGAGAAATAAATTCAATAATAATTCAAATACCGTTACTTATCAAATACGTTATTTATGACGTTAAAGAGTTTATATTGTGGAGATGTAATGTGATCTAAAAACTTGTATCTATGAATACAAAAATGACATACATTTAGAAAACAATTCAAACTCTCTAAATACACAGGAATATATCTGACCATAATATTGGTTTTAGTAGCGACACCATAATTAAAATATATCATAATTATTTTAGAGCTAAACAACATTACCAAATACAAGCATATATCAAAGCATTATAGTATACCTCCAAACTTTATTGAATCTAATCTTAAAGTTTTCTAACGTATGTTTATCTAAAACAAATGGTATATATGAAAAAAGTTAAAAAGTCAGCATAATGAAAAAAAAATACACACATAATCTTCTTCTATGTGCCCTGTCCTTTCAGGAGGTAGGCGATCATGGTTCTCCACGTCTCCCTATCCCTTGTGGCTCTTAGTATGTTTGCTCCTGTTACACCTAGAAACCCCCGTTCTGTCATCTCCCTGATCAGGCCGTGCAAATATGTTATCCGTTGCCTTCCTCTGTATCTTTTTCCTTCTATCTGGCCTGTCAGTATCAGGTTGTCAAAGCTCTCCTTCCTTATTGCATGTCCCAGGAACTTCAGTTGTCTGTTCCTGATGCTCAGTATTAATTTCCTTTTTCTTGCCATTCGTCCAACACCTTATCGTTGCTCACATGCTCAGTCCACATATCCGCAGCATCCTTCTGTAGAGCCACATTTCCGCTGTTGCAAGTTTTGTCCTCATTTTCGATGATATTGTCCAGCATTCACTGTTGTATTGAAGAACTGACATCCAGCACTCTTTACTTTGTTTCTAGTGAAATTTTAATCATGTTTATTCACACACATAATCAACTACTCAAAAGCACAAACAAAGAATTACGAATATAAATTATCATCTGATACTTAAACTAGAATTTTTGTACATACAAATAGATATAATAATATTCATAGTTTGTCAGGCAGCGTTGGGATCCGTTAATTTCTTAAGAATTCGGATGGGCGCGCCTTATATCCTTGAATTTGAATCACCATAAATTATACTAAAGCTGGTTTAAAAGTGCTGGAGGCTTGATTAACCAATGAAAATCAGACAACACAAAAGTAAAAATTACGAGAATGACTTTCTTCTTGTTTTCCTTATCTCACTATCTGAGATGAGGAGAAAAATGAAACATGATGCATTAATAAGCTTTTCCTGTTTCTCCGATATCTTGTCATACTGCCCATATTTTATCATATATATATATATATATATATATATATATATATATATATCAGGGGAAGACTGCCATCGGTCAATCGAACCATGCCCCAGGGCCCGGCACAGCAAGGGGCCCCGCCTGGCTGTCAATAAAATTATCAAAGATGTTCTTGTTATACACTCTGATACATGCAGTCTGACTGGGGTCACTCAGCTACTCATCATAGTGTGTGTGTGCCTCATACATGGCCATAGCTGACTCCTACTTATTACCTCACTCCCTGCCTCGTTGACGGGAAGAAGCATTAAATCATTTTAACCTTCCAAAAACATTCGGATGATTATAAACCTGGCGCCTCTGTAGTCTGTAGTACCGGTCAAGTCTTGACGAACAATTTGAATGCTTCATTCAGTCCCCCTGCTCCCATCTCCGTCACTCGCAAAAGCCACTAAAATCATTTTATGATTGTTAGAATTTGCAAAGAAAGGATACCTTTTTCCTAACTCCTGTCTGTTGCCAAAAGTTTTAGTAAGTTAAAATATTGACTTCTTTTTTTTAATCATTTCACGCCGAGCAATGCGGAAATGCCACTGATGTGCAGGGGGCTACATAACTGCAAAAAAGATTAATTAGAAAAGAGTGAGGAGTACAAACTAGTTAGAAAGGAACAATAGAAAGCTGAGAAAGCAGGTGCGATGACAGATACATAGGTGGAGAGAAGGGAAGGTTATACGGGGGTGGAGAGAGAGCTAGAGTCCAGTGGTTAGTAGATGAGTATTGACTTTGCATTTAAATTTCTGGAGGTTGTAGCCGTCAGGAAAGCAAGAATACTGGAGCGAGTTCCACTGACGGGAAGTGCGAGAGAAGAAACTACAGGAATAGAATTGTCGTCTGCATTTGGCTAACCTGACTGTGAATGGGTGGGACCCAGTTGCCAGTCTGGTTGCACGAGTAAACACCTGTTGAGGAGGCACCAGTGACTTAAGTTCGTCCGAGCAGACCATACTGATTATTTTGTTTACATCTATAATTATTCTAATTTGATAAAAATATTAAGGATTTATAGTAAATTTAAATTCGCATTATGGGATTTCTTAAGTCAAAGTTTTTAAGCTTTCAATAAAGCGCTTTAAAGCGAATTCAAGCAGAATATTTGTTTTTATTTTTTAAATCCAATATTGTTTTCAAATTGACGAAGGGCTTAGCAGCCAATTTTTGCCAGTGCCAGACATATACAGATCTTACCAAATTCTTCTAAAACCATTGATATAATTTCAGTTGAATGGAATTTTTTAAATGTGCAATATGCAGTCTCTTTGATCTTGCTCTACAGACTTTTACATATTTGATCAAAACCTTTAGGTGTGGTCACTGTGTTTTGGAAGGCTGTTCTTTCTAAACGTTTAGAAAAAGATTTAAAGTAAAATTTATTACTTCTTAAGCCATACACTTTGAATAAAAGAGACTAAACTTAAAAATAAATAAATAAATAGAACTTTTATTTATAAATACTGGAAATTATAAACTAAAAATGTAAATTTTAACGAAAAACTCAACTTTCGAATTTAGCCGATATTTTAATTATTATTAGTAATTAATTCGTGAAGAGAAAGCAAGTAAATTTAAAAAAAAACAATCTAAAGGCGATAAAATGCTATCATTGTGTCAGTTAATCATTAATGAACAAAAATGTAATATTACGATTTACCTTTGTATTACATTAATTTGTAAAAGTTCAAATATATTTGAGATGTGTTTAACTAACTTAAATCAATTTTACAATGGAGCGTCGTAAAAAATTTATCTCCCTCTCATTATGAAAATTATCTGTGCCCCTGAGTGCAGATGTGAACGAGTGCCGTGAAATTTATGCATAATTTCCATCGGAATAAAATAATAATCCGCAAAAGTTCATATTTTCTGGATGCGGATGACACTAATGACGTCACTAATGACGTCACCAACTTAATGACGTCACTAATGACGTCACCAACTTAATGACGGCACTAATGACGTCACCAACTTAATAAATCCCGGTAACTTTCTCTGCCTGATTTTTTTTTACTATCAGCTACGGGCCCTGGTCTCATATATATATATATATATATATATTATATTGTGCTGCTTCTTTTGGATTATATCCATGGATTAGTAATAATAGTAATATGGATTAGTGTATCTAAACTTATTTATAAATGGAACTTTGTCAGTGTGTGTGTGTGTGTGTGTATCCGTTACCTATAGACTCCGAAATGGCTGAACCGATTTTCATGAAAATTTACACAGTTGTACTATAAGCGTGTGCAAGTGTTCTTAGCTAGGTTTTCTGTCGAGGTACCCCTGATAAATATCGAAAATCGATAATCGAAAAAATCGGGTTATTGAAGGAGGTGTCCGATTTTAATAAAATTTGATACACTCATAGACAAAGACATAAGAAAAGATATTCAGAAGTTTCAAGGTTGCAGTTCTTACACTAGTGCAGAAAATTTGATATCGATACCAGGAAATCAAAATTTGACTTACATACATTCATTTTTCTTTCGGTCTACGGTTTTGCTTCAACTACTGCTTTTTAGTCTTCGTGCCAATGTCCAAAGAGTTTGAGCTCTAGGACCATGGATTAATTTTAAAGCTTTCTTTTCACCCGTTCATCTCCGGACTATACTGCTAGTATATATATATATATATATATATATATATATATATATATATATATATTTTATCAATTATAGTTTGGAACATGTACACATTATTATCCACTACAAAGTGTACATTTTGTTTCGACATTGAAATGACAATGTCTCATCAGGTGTGTGGAAAGAAATGCAATGTCTCTTTTCTTATATTTGGTATGGAAATTGACACCAAATATATTTGGAAGTTAAAAAATGAAAATAAACACCTAAAGTTAAATGGAAAATCCTGAAACAAGCCAAAACACTTAACTCAATAAAGGAACTATGTTTCTTTTGTCTTCAATAAAAAATTGAAATCATTAATTACATTAACAGCAACATACTATTTAACCAAAGGCATGAAACCAACCATTAAGCTATAAAAGACTATACCTTATCTTTTAATGTTAAATCTGTCTACAAAATTTTCGACACGTTAATCAATCCAATCTATCCCCTACCCATTCCTTCTTTTCACGCAAAATTCTAACGGACAATTTTCAAGACTTATTGCATATATTCCTTCGTTAGAACCTGGAAGAAATCTATACCGCTTGTTTATATTAAACAAAGTGTGTTCTTTTTATCTTTATCAGGTAACTAAACCCTATTTAATGATGTCTGACTACAAGTATAAAAGTGGTGCTCAAAAGAGACAAGAGAAAAAAAAGCAATAACCAAGATAAAAAAGACAACATAAAATTGCTACATTTTTTGCTAAGAAAGCTCCATCCTCTGAACACATGAACCAATGGATATAGATGTTGGTTAGTTCCTGACTTGACTCTTAGAGTTGTGAGTTTAATACCAGGCTAAAGCAGTTGTGAACAAGTAACTTGCAGGGTTATAGGGAGATAACTCATGACTTCCAATGGTGGCTTTACGCAAGGAATGGAGATGATATACCCCAGTGATTGTAATTAAGTGTTCGGTTCGAAACTTCTTGGACCTGAAGAAGGCCGGAGCGTACAATTGCCGAAACGTCGTACAGATGGCAACATAGATGAGGACAATAGTTCGAATAATGTAAATACTATATTTATATTGGCGAGTTGTCGTAATGCTTAGCAACAAGATTTTAATAGAACAAGATGTTAATAGAATTAATGCCGACTGTATAATTTAACTGTTCAATTAAATACCGACTTCGAAGTTTTATGATGTTACCATTATGATATCGTCACTCACCAGGGCTAGGATTTGTCTTCTGTGTCTCCCGGACTTTTTATCCTGTTTATGAGGATTTTGTTGTAATTTGATATTTTGTTGCCAAAACAAAATCAGCCACCCGTTGGCTACAATATAAAATTTGCCCCATATCTCGTATAAATATGAAAGAAAATACACAAGATAAGGCAACAGTCCAAAATCTGGTCCTAATGAGTAACGACATTATATAGGTGTATTCAGGAAATATGAAAGCCAGCGTGAAAGTGTTCAGCTAAACGAGAAACCTCTCTGTATCAATCATATATATATATATATATATATAAATATAGGAAAAACTACTAAAAAGTTGTAAGTTAAAAATGTATGTTTTTTTGACAGTATTTATTTATTTCTATTATATATATATATATATATATATATATATATATATATTTGATATTTCAGACCGGTCTCGGCCTTTCATCAGAAACAAATGATTTTAAAATTTAAACTAGAAGCGCCCGTCGAGAGAAGCTTACAACTTTTTAGTAGTTTTTTTTTATACATATTAAGACAGTATAAGTGGATTATCATTATGCTATATATATATATATATATATATATATTGTTGGATTATCCTGACCATACTTGGACATAACATCATTATATATGTCTAACCGTACTGATGAGCTGTGATGCAGCAAAACAGACCTGTCCGCTGATGATTATTTACGCTCTCACACCCGGTTAGATCACTATGGAGGAATGGTAGCCTTTGAAAAATCAGTAGTTACTTACGCATATGAGCATCATTCAGTTATAAATTTGAGCACTCTCGGCTACCGGCGTGTATTTACATTATATATAACACGCTAAAATCCGCCTACATTTACCGAATGTTCATAGATCAGAGATAGAACTAATGTCAATTCGTTCGGGTTTCAATCCTGGCTAAATGCAACCATACTGATGAGCTGTGATACCACGAAGCCGGTAACAATATTCGAGAAATCTTGTTAGGAAAATATGCATCGGCCAACATGATTTGAGCCTGTAACTCCTATTGATCTGACGAGTCTTAACCACTGTGTTGGCCGAATTAACCTAGATAAGTACACAAATATCTGATTTTTCATAATATTCATAGCTGTTCTTGTTCGTACCAAATTGTAAGTAAACATAAACAAGGCTACGAAATGTGACAGAAAACAACGAAATGGAATTGGAATTAACAGATATATTTTCAATTTATCTTTTTCAAACAAAAAAGATGATAAATATGTCTTTTATTTCCAATTACATTTCTTATTTTTCCGTAAGATTTTGGAGCTTTTTCCCCTTTGTTTATATTAAATTTTTCTACTGGATTAGAGCCAATGTAAAAATTATGTTCGTTTTGGTGCAGTGAATATCGACTCGAAACAACAGATAGGGGAGCCGAATTCGAATTCCAGTTGGGAAAGATATTTAATCCGTCTCCTTCTTCCAGTTAGAAGTTCTATAGCCTTGGCTGGCAACCAGTCAACCGCAGAAAGCAATTACCACTTACTGCGGGATAATCTTTTACCCAGTCTGTCGTTTTCCTTCGAGACATAATCGTCCAAAGTGTGTATCATGTATGACACTTAACTGACTGAATGTAAGGATTGGGTTGTTTGACATGTAATGACATACTTTATTCGGAAATTAATAAATCTCTTCTGAAAATGTTAAATCTCTTCTGAAATGTTAAATCTCTGATTTATTTTGTTGAAATGGGTGTTGTCCAACGTATCTCAAACTTTTTCATCCAATCTTTCCAAAACCTATCATCCTTTGGTGTGGTAAACCGTTCAAATGCTAAGATCGTCTCTTCCCTATTGAGAATGCTTTGTTGCGAATGAAAAAAAATCGAAATGATGAAATAAGTGATAACCAGTAGGAGAGATATCAGGTGAATTGTGAGGATGAAACAAAATTCATAATTCAGACTAGGCAACGTGCGGAGACTTGATTAATTAGTGTACGGCCGTGGGTTGTCGTTCAGCAGAAGTGACCATACATATTCACAAGTCTAGGATATTGATTTTTCAATTTATCGTGCATACATCCAATTTCTCAACATTACGAGTTTAAAGTTATTATTTACCTTTGAGGCAAGAATGATTTTTTAATAATCGATTCGAAAGAACAACATACATTAACCATTAACTTTTAGGGTGCAGTAGGACAATTTCGCTTGAAACTAGGAAGAGAGTTCTGGATTGCTACGTGGTGTCCGTCCTTCAATACGGCCGTGAATGCTGGACATCAAAGATGAAGGAAAAACTTGAAGCAACTGAAATGTGGTTCTAAAGAAGGATGCTGCGAATATCATGGGTTGAGCATGTGAGCAATAATGAGGTCTTGGAAATGATGCAAACAAAAAGGAAATTAATACTGAGCATCAGAAAGAGACAGCTGAAGTTCCTGGGACACGTAATAAGGAAGGAGGACTTGGAGAATCTGATACTAACAGGCCAGATAGAGGGGAAAAGAGACAGGGGAAAGCAATGGGTGACATATTTGAAGGACCTAATCAGGTGGATGACGGAACGAGGATTGCGTGGTGTAACAGGAGAAGGCGTGCTCAGAGCCACCGGGGATAGGGAAAAGTAGAAGGCCATGATCGCCTACGTCCTCAAGGGATAGGGCACATAGAAGAAGAAGAAAATTTTCGGTATTGTTTTGGTGATATACTAGCATCTAACCACTGGAATTCTCTCTATATGTTGTCAGACAGTATATGTTTCTCGTCGTATGTAATGATTCGATGCAAAATGTTTCATTTTCCCAGTTTAAACTCATAGAATCAGATTACTTGATACTATTTTTATGTAATCATTTTCCTTGGCTTTATGAGTAACAATATTTAAAAAAAATATATCTTGAAAGAAAAAGTGTCAGGAATAAGACAATATCTTTCGTATACCAAGGAGGTTATTTTTTTAGACGAATGGATCACCAACCAACCAAATAATGTCATTTTATGCGTGACAACGTAATATAATCTGCTGCAAATGTAATTTCCTGGCAGGCAGAAATTAGACAAGGACGCATACGCCGATTAATTTCTTTATTTATTTAGTGCGTGTTTTTTCAAAGACTTCAATCCAGGCCTCTATGTTTAGGGTTTTTTTTTCATCGTATCACCCCGAGCAAGGCAGTAACGCCACTGATGTGCAGGGGACTACGTAACAGTGAAAAGATTGGAAAAGAGAAAGCCGGAAACCACATCCTAAACAGGGAACAAGGGATGAGCCTCTTAACCTGTTCCATAGACGTGGATGGAGTGTGAACCAGGCGATAGATAGATTTATCTACTCCAACTGAAATAAAAAAAAAACAAAGTGAGAAGACTTGAAAAGGGAAAGCCGGAAACCACATCCTAAACAGGGAACAAGGAATGAGCCTCTTAACCTGTTCAATACACGTGGGTGGAGTGTGAACTGGGCGATAGATAGATCTATCTACTCCAATTGCATTCTTGTCTGAGATCCAAGAGATAACACGAAATGGTGCTTTTGGTGGTGGTGGTGGTGGATGGAGGAGCAATTAACAGATTTGTTTTCTACTTCTTCCTTTTTATTTCAAACTTTTTTAATTGTTAGAATTTATTTCTTTGGTTAAAAAATATTATCGTTTAGAAGATTTTATTCATTTTTTTTTTCACTTCTTTTGTTAAAGACAAGAATTCAGATTCCATTTTACTTCGTTTAAATATCAGCCCATCATGATCATTACTATGATCATCATCATCATCATCATCATATCTCTCTCTCTCTCTCTCTCTCTCTCTCTCTTTCTCAGTCTCTCATAATTACATTTCTAACGACTTAATTTATTTCATTGTTCATTGAAATATGTTTGCATTTTTCATTCATTCATTCCATCATTTTTACAATTTAATATTTGCTCATCTTTGGATTAAATATATAACAATTCATTCTTTGTTAACGCTTTTTACATTATTCTTAAGCATTTTTTTTCATTTCTTTTCACTTGAATATCATTCATTTTTTGTTATTAATTTCTTGCTCTTCAGTGTTATCTCTTTTTCACGATTATCCCTATTTTTTTTCTGTTAGATTTCTATATTTTTCAGTGAAACATTTTTCTTTTTCTTCTCTTTTCACCACTCAGCTGTTTTTCTTTTAATAATCTTCCTTTCTCTTTTTTCTTTCTTTCAGTCATTCTTCTTTCTTTCTTTCTTTTCAATAAGTCATGATTTTAAGAATATAATTTTTTTTCCCAAATTGTTTATTTCTTACATTATTTCATTATTTATTTTTTTCCTGTTAACTGTTTCTATTGTTTTTTTACTTTGTTTATGTATAATTTTTTTATTCTGTGAAGAACGTATTGTTTCTTTGTTTTTTGCTTTATTTATTTATTTATTTATTTCTTCCAATAAGCATTTTTACTTCTTTCTTTCTTTCTTGCTTTCTTTACTTATTCATTTATTTATTTATTTATTCATTCATTTATGTAGTCCAATAAGCATCTTTTTACTTCTTTCTTTCTTTCTTTCTTGCTTTCTTTCTTTCTTTCTTTCTTTCTTTATTTATTTATTCATTCATTCATTCATTTATTTAGTCCAATAAGCATCTTTTTACTTCTTTCTTTCTTTCTTTCTTTCTTTCAAAAAGCATATTTTTAATTCTTTCTCTAATTCTTTCTTTATTTACTTATTTATTCCAGTAAGCATCTTTTACTTCTTTCTTTCTTTCTTTCTTTCTTGCTTTCTTTACTTATTCATTTATTTATTTATTCATTCATTCATTTATTTAGTCCAATAAGCATCTTTTTACTTCTTTCTTTCTTTCTTTCTTGCTTTCTTTCTTTCTTTCTTTCTTTCTTTATTTTTTTCTTTATTTATTTATTTATTCATTCATTCATTTATTTAGTCCAATAAGCATCTTTTTACTTCTTTCTTTCTTTCTTTCTTTCTTTCTTTCTTTCTTTCTTTCAAAAAGCATATTTTTAATTCTTTCTCTAATTCTTTCTTTCTTTATTTACTTATTTATTCCAATAAGCATCTTTTACTTCTTTCTCTCATTATTTATTTATTTATTTATTTCAATAACAATCTTTTTACTTCTTCCTCTCGTTCTTTCTTTCTGTTTTTTTCTTATTCCCAATAAGCGTCTTTTTACGTAATGATTTTTCTCAAATTATTTATTTCTCTGTTTACTTATTTACTTTCTCCAATTATTTTTTCTACTACGAATCCCTATTGTTTTATTTCCTCTTCGCTGCATGCATATTTCTTTCTCCTGTGAATAACACATTTATTTATTTCTCTTTTGTTTTTGCTTCACTCGTGTCGTGGACCCGGTTAAGAGTCCAGCAAGAAATAATACAACAACAACCAAAATAAGAAATAATGATATATATATATATATATATATATATATATATATATATATATATATATATTCAGCACTCAGGAAGAATATTCATTCCTTCTTCATACAAAGCGTACTTATTCCATCTATTACTGATTCATATTCATATTACTGATTCATTCATTCATTCATTCATGCATTAATTCTGTCTTTCCTTCTCGATTTCTTTTTTCTTTCTTTCTCTCTTTTTCTTTTTTTTCTTTCTTTCATTGTCACACAAACGATATTTCTTATAAATACTACTCATTATTCATTAGTTCTTTCTTCAGAGAAAGAATGTTTAATTCTTATGATTTTTTTCAATTTATTGATACATTCTATCCATCTTTCTTTTCTCTGTTGTAAACCTAAATGGTTATTGCATGAGTAATCAACAAAACAGACGTTGGGAATAATAGTATATCAACAATTACAAGACTCGCACGCTACGTGAAGTACATACACTACTAATGAACATTCAGTGTAATCATTCTCACTACTACTCTACTATCCCCTTTATTCCATTAATGTCCACCGATTTAAGAGGATAGGCACGTTCCATTCCTGTATATAGGTAAGTATACAGCATCCTCATACAAGGCATATTTCTTCCTTCTGAGTATTACTCGGTCAGTTATTATTTGTTTTAACAAAACATCTTTTTATTTTCTTGTTTTCTTCAGCCTTATCAGATCTTTCGTGTTTATTTTTCCTCATCCTATAATATCTTCCCAAATACAAAAAGCAACAGGAATGTTGCTCTACATTAGCAGAACATATTATCATCGAAGGATTTTTTAAAAATCGTATCACTCCGAGCAAGGCGGTAACACCACTGATGCGCAGGGGGATACGTAATAGTGAAAAGATTGGAAAAGAGAAAGCCGGAAACCACATCCTAAACAGGGAACAAGGGATGAGCCTCTTAACCTGTTCAATAGACGCGGGTGGAGTGTGAACGGGGCGATAGATAGATCTATCTACTCCAATTGAAAAAAACAAAACAAAATGAAACCAAAGTGAGAAGACTGGAAAAGAGAAAAGCCGGAAATCACATCCTAAACAGGGAACAAGGGATGAGCCTCTTAACCTGTTCAATAGACGTGGGTGGAGTGTGAACCGGACGATAGATAGATCTATCTATTCCAATTGAAAAAAAAAAGAAACCAAAGTGAGAAGATTGAAAAAGAGAAAAGCCGGAGACCACATCCTAAACAGGGAACAAGGGTTGAGCCTCTTAACCTGTTCAACAGACGTGGGTGGAGTGTGAACGGGGCGATAGATAGATCTATCTACTCCAATTGACAAAAAAAAACAAAATGAAACCAAAGTGAGAAGACTGGAAAAGAGAAAAGCCGGAAACCACATCCTAAACAGGGAACAAGGAATGAGCCTCTTAACCTGTTCAATAGACGTGGGTGGAGTGTTAACCGGGCGACAGATAGATCTATCTACTCCAATTGAAAGAAAAAAAGAAATCAAAGTGAGAAGATTAGAAAAGAGAAAAGCCGGAAACCACATCCTAAACAGGGAACAAGTGTTGAGCCTCTTAACCTGTTCAATAGAAGTGGGTGGAGTGTGAACCGGGCGATAGAAAGATCTATCTACTCCAATTGAAAATAAAAACAAAATGAAACCAAAGTGAGAAGATTAGAAAAGAGAAAAGCCGGAAACCACATCCTTAACAGGGAACAAATGATGAGCCTCTTAACCTGTTCAATAGACGTGGGATTATAAGAAAAATGGAAGCAATAAAGGAGAAATAGACCATATAAAAAGAGAAACAGAGGAAAATGGTGAATGACCTCCGTAGAGAGCTTGAGCAAATGGTCAACAGAAGAAGGTTGATGGCACATAGGAAAAAGCTGAAAAATTCTTAAGAGCCTTTTAGCATTTACAGGAATTTATGAAGAACCTTGATCAACCACAACTTGAAGGGACACGATACACAGACGAATTATTATTATTTCCGTTCTTCTTACGACGAAATAAGCAAAGGTTCATAAATTAAAGATTGTGCAAGTAAAAGAACGTTAATATACTTCCCTCGAGGGGTTTTACTAACTACTGGGAACCACTGTAAATCCATCAAACTTAAACATGGATCTTATTTAAATTCAGTGTATTCTCTGTTACCGAGCACATATATTATCTTACGATTCGGATATCGTTCATTTTTCTCGACGGAAATATATCTTAGAAAATCTACAACTTGGTTATCGAGCAAAGAAATCTGTCCGTTACTAAGGAGCACATTCATGTTTGCCTGCTACTGCCTAAATTCCAAAATACAAGCGTTCACACAAAGCATTACATGCGTGCGTGACTCTGCTTTTGAGTATCGCAAAGTGATTATATCTACTGGTATTAGTCGAGAAATTTTATTTTTTAATAGTGTTTATTTTCCTGTTTTCAGCCGATTGACCTCACCGGCCTTTCTCTGTCGTGTTGTATGTAGTTGATCTTGAATGAATTGTCTTCCACTCTACTATAAAAAAATAGCTTCTTTGATCCAATTATGCAATTAGAAAAATCATGGAACGAATATCAATATATATATATATATATATATATATAGTGAATACAGAATGAAGAATTCTTACAACGTCCAAAACATTAATTTAAAACAGTGCTCGATATATAGTATATAGAGCTGTGAATATTTATTATACATATTATCGTCCGTCGATGAAGAGCGCGCCCCGCCGCGAGAACTGATGCGAATTGCAGGACTCAGTGAACATCGACACCTCGAACGCACATTGCGGCCTCGAGATACCTTGTCTCGGGGCCCCGTCCGGTCGAGAGGCGGAAAATTGCATGTACTCTCACTCTACAGTAGAGAGACATCTCACCGTCCGCTGCGCGTTTGCCGTTTTTGCGCGCGGCGGAAACAGGGAAGTTGCAGGATGAAAAGTGCAAGCCACCTCACCGCAAAAATTGGTGGCCACCACCTCAGGCTCATCAAAGTTTTCCTTCGTCTCCCGTTTACAGACCGCGGGGTCGCTCCCTTTAACGACCGCGAGCAGTCTTAATCAGATGGCAAGACGACTGTGCGTGCAGCAACGAGGTCGTTTTCGCTCTCGGAGGTCGAAAAAATAACCTTGGGCGTACGTAATTATTCTATATATATTCGCTACGAACTTACGTTCGTTTCGACAATGAAACTTCAATGTCTCATCAGGCAGTGTGTAAAGTACTGGAAATCCTTTTTATTTATATTTATTTAGTTTTGTCCGAGGTGTTGGTGAGTGGAGTTACTGATAGGGGAATAAATCTTTGACGTTGGAATTTTTGGAGAAAGAGTTTTGTTAGAGGTGTTGGTGGGGGTTAGTTATAGTGGACTATGTCTGTGACCGTTGGAATTTTTGGATAGGGTGTTTCTTAAGTGGTTCATTAATGAGAATTCTTGATTTCTAGACACTTGTAATAAATCTGCTGGAGGTAAGGTTGATAGAACTAGAAAATTAATTCATAAAGTCTTTAAATCCTTTGGTCTTAATGTAGTGATTAACACCAACATCAAGCAAATAGACTTTTTAGACATAACATTAGACTTAGTATCGAACACCTTCCACCCTTACTTGTAGAACAATGCAAACCCAATATATATAAACCCCAACTCTAACCACCCACCATCTATTATCAAACACATCCCATCATCGATAGAACGCCGCATTAACACACACTCATCCAGTAAAGAAATATTTGATAAACACAACGTAATTTACGATAAAATCCTTAAAGATATCGGATATCAATCATCAAAAATTAGCTTTGTGGAAAACTTCAGGTGTTCAAAAAGCAAAAATTGGAACCGAAAATCATATGGTATAAACCTCCTTTTAATCAATCAATTAAATTCAAGCTGGGACATAAATTTCTTTAGCTAATAGATAAACATTCCCCCAAAATAACCCTCTAAATAAAATATTCAATAAAAATACAATTAAACTAAGCTATAGCTGCTCGAATAATTTAGAAAAAATAATTAAATTACATAACAACAAAATATTAAAAGAACACAACAAAAATAACTCCAACACTAATACCAGTACGACCCATAATTACAACCTCTGTAACTGTAGAAACCCTAACCAATACCCCATGACCAATAAATGTCTAAGGAAATCCCTGATATATATGTGTTCGATTTCATCCATGGAGAATCCTAAGGATGAAAAAATGTATATCGGAAATACCATGAACGTATTTAAAAAGCTATTTTACAATCACCTCTCATCCTTCAAGAACAAAGAAAAACAAAACATGACATCTCTCTCCAAATACTTTTGGAAGTTAAAAGACGAAAATAAAACGCCTAAAGTTAAATGGAAAATCATTAAACAAACAAGAACAACGAAATCTATAAACGAACCATGTTTCCTCTGTCTTCAAGAAAAAATTAAGATCCTTAAATATATGAACAGTAACAAGCTTTTAAACCAGAGGCATGAAACCACAGTAAAGTGCAAGCACATTAGAGAGCTAACCTTACAATCATGCTACAAAAATACTACAAAAGCCAGAGCTAGGACCCTATATATATATATATTAAAACTCTATAATAATATCGAATGATTAATTCTAAAGTAAGGTTTAATATTCATAATTAAATTAGAAATTTTTCTCCAAAAAAGTTTAGAACATTGTAGAAGTAATCGATCTACTAAATTATAAAGTACGACTAATAACCATAATTAGTAAGGTTAATAACCATAATTAGAGTAAGGTAAATAGCCAAAATTAGAGTAAGCCTTATAACCATAACCATAATTAGAATAACCATAACCATAATTAGAGTAAGGTTAATAACCATAACCATAATTAAATGAATCATATATTGACTAGATATAAGAATAGAAATTTAAAATTCAAAATCTAATAGAAAAAACGGTTTCCAAATTATGATCTGATTAAAAAGTTAAAACTTAAAACTTAATAGAAAAATTATATCCCCTAAATCTAAAGTTAAGATTAAATATAAAAACGAACATTAATTTCAAAGGCTCTGCTGAAATAAAACTATAAGCGACAACTATTATCTGCCTTCCTAAGAAACCTACAAAGGTATAGTCTAGTCACTAGATAAACAAAACTTACAAGTGTCAAGGAATCAAGAACTCTCTTTAATTAACCACTTAAGAAACACCCTATCCAAAATTTCCAACGGTCACAGACTTAGTCCACTATAACTAACCCCCACCAACACATCTAACAAAACACTTTCTCCAAAGATTCCAACGGTCAAAGACTTATTCTACTATCAGTAACTCCACCCACCAACACCCCGGACAAAACTAAATAAATAAAAAGAAAAAGGATTTCCAGTACTTTAAACACTGCCTGATGAAACATTTAAGTTTCAATGTCGAAACGAACGTACCTTCGTAGCGAATATATATAGAATAATTACGTACATGTCCTAAAATATAATTTATAATATATATATATATATATATATATATATATATATATATTATAAATCATAAATTAGAACATGTTCAAATTACAATCTACTACAAAGTGTACATTTTCTTTCGAAATTGAAGGGACAATGTCCCATCAGGTAGTAAACAATATTTCTGAAGGGAGATGGAAAATTCGCTCCTTGTATTAGTAAATTTTGTGTGCGAGGTAAAGAGGGTAAGGAAAAAAAGAGAAGCCAGAATGGGGTATCGTAAAAGAGACATTGAGGTAAAAAAGAAGAAAAACAGGAAAACGGGAGAGGAAGAGAAAGAACTAAAGGAGAGATGGTGAAAGGCTCAAAAAAGTCGCCAGGTTTAAAAGTATGAAGTAAAGTGTAGTCATATACAACCTTTGATGAACCTGCGTTTGATTTCAACAAAAAGGAAGAAATAAGAAGGAAGAAACAGCGTTTAATACCAGATGAGACATTGTCCATTCAATGTCGAAATAAATTGTTCACTTTGCAGTAGAATGTAATTCGTACATGTTCTAAATAATAATTCATGATAAATATTCATAGCTCTATTGCTATATTGAGCACTGTCTTAATTTAATATTTTGAACCTTGTTAATATTTTTTCGTTTCTTATATATGGTCGAGTTTCGATCCCGTCCAGAAGCAAACAAAACAGGCTTCTATGTGATTGAGTAATATATGTGTGTGTGTGTGTGTAATATATATATATATATGTGTGTGTGTATGTGTGTAATATATATATATATATATATATATGTGTGTGTGTGTGCGTAATATATATATATATATATATATATATATATATATACTGACCAATGGAGCAAACAATTACAATAAGTTTCGACTACAAATCGCTGAAGAAGTGGTGTTGAATATAAGATCGAATCAAAGCCTTGGTGGAAAAAAAATCATCGGCTCAATCATGTTAGTTTGTAGTTCCTGTTCGATAACAGGTAATTTGTATATGTAAACAAAGTCAGTTGAACAAATCACAAAGCTGTTTTACATCGTTTCGCAAAGATTTAAAACGTTTTTTCTGTTCAATATCCAGTATTACTCTTGTGTCCTTCAAATTCGCTAACCTGAGTATTTCTGATCGAACGCATTATAAATTCTAAAGGAATCAACAAGATTTATTTCCAAATCTTATTACCCCAGACAATGGTAGGTATTTTTTTTTAAGTATACATTCGTAAACATTCTTTCTAACACAAAACAAGATTAAAAAATTATTTTAAAAAATAAAACAATTTTACGCTATTTGATAACTATTGCTTCGAAGCATGTTTTCCGGGATTACTTTTATTATCTCTGCATCACTAAGTACATACTTGTGAATATATTTTATACAAAATACTACAGAAGAGAGTTAAAGAATCGTTAAACAAGTGAAGCTTCGCACTGTCTAAAGTACCCGACTGCTTGAACCACGGAAACAAATCCACATTAGAATTTAAACACGACCTCAAGAAACCTACAAATGCTAACATTTCTTCATCCATCTCCAGAAGCGAGGGAGTAGAAGGTGGCGGATAGTCTGGCTTCCGTCCGTCTCTTTGCTGTCGGAAACTTTCCTTGATGTGTGATGGGGAAAAAGTTGTGCGTGATCTACACATTAACGACCGTTCGTGGTCAGAGAGCCACTGATTTGAGATTCAACAGCGGAATGCCCATTGACTATTAATGGGTATTTTCATTCACTTTGTAGACACTTATTCGATACCGGCAACTAATCAAACCAAAGACAACCAGTACAGAACACAAGCTGACATGCTTGTAATAGTTTGAACGACCGAAGCGAGGTTCTGATCTTATGAACCGGTCTACATTTCACACGAAAGAAGTAAATATTGGCTAAGAATTGTGAAAATGCATCTATCATCTTTACGATTCATATAAAAGAGGCCCTATCCAGAGATATTCTGACACCATTCTTATGAATGGTGTTGCTCGGATTCCTAAAACCATTTGTAATATATATATATATATATATATATATATATATATATATATATATATATATATATACTCTGACGAGATTTCTTCACTGGTTCCCAGGCCATATGTATTTACACGTGCTACTAGATTGACATCAATGTACCACACTTTTACTGTCAAAATATTTAAATGCAACCGCCTCGTTTATTCTGACAGTTTCTTTTCTCTCATTTCTATTTGCTTGCATCTCTCATAGCTACAATCTCCAAAATTTTAAATGCAACACCAATCGCCATTTTCAATTTTCTTTATTCCCACCCTTATTTTTGAAATCCCTGAACCTTGTTTCTTCTCGCACTGCACCCCACCTGTGCACCAGTAGTGTTCCTACATTGCCTGAGTTGATATATATATATATATATATATATATATATATATATACTCAAACACTACCGGCCATAATTATTAGGCCACCTCAGTGTTTAAAAAAAAAAATGACGTATTTCATACTGTTTTTGGTGTTTATAACCAAGTGCATAATTGTAAATGAAAAAAGGATGGCACTTTTGTAAATACTGCACTATAACATGTGCATCAAATGAATTAATAAATATTTAGTAATTATCTATATTGCAGTCTCATCAATGAAAGAATAAACAAAAGTAGTTCATATGCAAAATTTTGCAAAGTAATAATATGAAAAGAACCATCCTATTTTCAATTAGAATTATCCACTTGTCAATAAATACTCAAAATAGTATGAACTGAGGTGGGGTAGTGTATATATATATATATATATATATATATATATATATATATACTACCCCACCTCAGTTCTTTTAAAAGAAATGATGCACTTCATACTATTTTGAGTATTTATTGACAAGTGGATAATTCTAATTGAAAATAGGATGAATATATATATATATATATGTTTATATATATGTAGTGTATCGAGGCAGCAGATAATTTTCTAAACACTTAGTGCTAAATATAAGAGACAATGAATGTCCATTATGTTTAATGATGAGCCGTTCTAAACGTCGTATTTTGGCTTTAATTTCAGTTGATAATAAAGACAAAAAATCTCCAACATTTGGATAATTTTCACTTCGCGCTGTCACGTGGTGTGACGTCATAGAACCGCATTGTAAATTTGCGAACTGCGTTTGTTATTTTTGGTAATTATTGCCGTTGCCTAGCGGAGTTTTATGTCAACACAAAATAAAATCGTCGCTGATTGTGGATATTATTGTGTTACCGTCTCAAAAATCTCTCTGAAGATGGCTCATGTGAGCTGAAAGCTTAGAACAAACTTAATAAAAATCACTGCACACTTTGCCTCGGCAGCAGTTTATGACAACCATTTTGATCATACTTTGTTTGTCCAGAAGTAACTTGTATGAACCTTGTTATGTCTGAATAAATTTATTATTAAAACTAGCAGTATAGCCCGGCGTTGCTCGGGTGTAATGAAAGCTTTAAAACTAATCCATGGTCCTGGAGCTCAGACTCTTTGGACGTTGACACAAAAGACTAAAAAGCAGTAGTTGTTTCCAGTTAAAGCGAAACCGTAGACTGAAAAAAACTGAATGGATGTAAGTCAAATTTTGATTTCCTGGTAACGATATGACATTTTCTGCACTATTGTAAGAAATGCAACCTTGAAACTTCTGAATATCGTTTCTTATGTCTTTGTCTATGAGTGTATTCAATGTGATTAAAATCGGACCACTCCTTCTATAACCCGTTTTTTTTACTATAGATTTTCGATATTTATCGGGGGGTACCTCGACAAAAAACCTAGCTAAGAACACCCGCAGACGCTTATAGTACAACTGTGTAAATTTTCAAGAAATTCGGTTTAGCCGTTTCGGAGTCTTTATATAACGGACACACACAGACGCACACACACAAAGACAAAGTTCCATTTATAAATAAGTTTAGATTGTGTGCATTATAATTTAAAAGTCTGTTTGAGAAGAAACATTCATTCATTCATTTCCTTTCTCTGTTCCTCCTAATCGTTGCATAGTGACCCGTCTTCATATTATCTATGTACTAACCCACGTGAGAATAGGTATAAGATATATTTCTTTCACCAAAGAAATAGGACTTACTCTACATGGCTCACAATTAAACGCTCTTACTGCCCGACAAAAAATAAAATTTATAGCGAGGCTTATATACACCATTTCGTTAGAAATTTGGAAGATTGTCGTAAATGAAAATATGTATCATTAGCTTAGATGACAGATGTACAGAGATATCAACGTAAAGAAAGAGAATACAAGATGGCATCATAAAATATCGGTCTTGTTGGTTTAGTAACGGAGCTAAAGTACGAAGAGTAAAGCCACTTGGCACAGATTGACGTTGTCTTCTGTTGCGCATTATAATGTTCTCGTTTGCTTCTGTTGTTTATTGCAGTACTTGGAAGGAAAATGTGTAGAGTGTGATTGTACCACAAGGTACAGCGTTGATTATTTTGTACAACAGTTTTTAACCAAGCATAATATTTCCTAGGTCAGATAAAAATATTCCCGAGATCTTACCATTGTCAATTGGTAAATTCAAAAATCAAACCCTATTTGAAAAGAACACGATTTCAAGAAGTCGAATAAATCCGGTGAGACAAACCAGCTGATCGATATCACGAGTTCCATCAATTGACATAAAACACTGTCTACAAAATGGGGTAACTTCGAAAAATAGTAAATAAATAAATAAATAAATAACACACACACACACACACACACACACACACACACACACACACACACACATATATATATATATATATATAAGCATTTGTCTATATTTCTGAGATGAGGTAGTATTTACAGTGTTTACATTATTCTAACTATTGTCCTCATCTTTGTTGCCATCTTTACCACGTTTCAGAATTTTGTAGAAATTTCGAACCGAACCCATTATTACAATCACTGGGGTATATCGTCCTCATTAAGGACACATGACCCAGTGTATATAGATGTATAGATGTTGGTTAGTTTCTAACTTGACTCTTAGTGTTGTAAGTTCAATACCAGGCAAAAGCAGTGGTGAACAAGTAACTTGCTGGGTTAGAGGGGGATAACTCATGATTTCCAATTGACGCTTTACGCTAGGAATGAGGATGATGCACCCCAGTGATTGTAATAAAGGGTACGGTTCGAAATTCTTACCTCCTAAAGAAGGCTGGAGCGTAAAACGGCCGAAATGTCGTAAAAATAGCAGCCGTGTCTATGGATGAAAAATGTGAGAGAATGAGAGAGAAAAAATTATCATAGTTGAATGTTTTCTGATATAACATGTTATCGTCAATTTAAACGCATTTTATGCTGAAGCTTTTCTCCCTGCACAATCTTTAGGTGTGAATTCAAGATGAAATAATAAAAGGGATTTTTCTGATTAGCATGAGTTCATTGTAATTGGTCATATTTCTCTACTTTCTAATTAATCTCGTGAATATTATACGTTGGATATTTTTTGTATGCATAATATTCCTTTATATATATATATATATTTTAGAGGTAGTTTACTGTAACGCAAAATATAATTTTTTCACCAAAATCTCATCAGGGATGTGCGTTGTGGCGCAGTGGATATCGGCTCGGAACGAGAAATCGGGGAACCGAGTTCGAATTCCAGTTGAATTCCTTGCATTCACTTACACGCAAATACCCTTGGGAAAGGTATTAATCCGTCTCTTCCTTCCAGTTATGGGTTAAATAGCAGGACAGACTGGGTTCTATAGCCTTGGTCGGCAACCAGTCTACCGCAGAAAGCAATGGCAACCTACTGCGGGATAATCTTCTGCCCAGTCAGTCATGTCTCTTTCGAGACATGATCGCCCAAAGCGTGTATCGCGCATGGCACTAAACTGACTGACTCATCTTACATATTTAGAAATCTACATACATTCATACACTTCATATTCCTGTTACTGGTCAATTACTTCTGTCATTAATATTTCATAATGAAATCTAAAACAAATCTGCAAAATTAAAGGTACTGACATGGCATCTCAGCTAGAAATGGCTAGATGTATCTGTAACTGTGAGCTCTATGGAAACAGTTACTTCTCTTGCCATTCTTACCCGTGGAACTTTCTCCTTTACGTATGTACTCATGAATTTTTCTTCTTCCTTAATAAAAATTTTCTTTAGTATTTGTCTTTATTTCTGAAGATGATGTAGAATTTACAGTATCATATAATAATTCTGCTTGTTCCTTCCTTAGTTAATTAGTTACTTAGTTCCTCCGTCTGTTACGCCACTGAAGAAGGATAACACACTTACCCTCTACACGAGCTTTTCCTTCCACTCTATCTTTTTATAAACGCTAATCTCTTCAGCCTTTCTCTCACCTTTGCCAAAAGGAAGGGTAGTAAAGAGTGAGAGAGTAGGAGGAGAGAGCCTATAGCATTACCGTAGCAGTAGCAATTTGAACTGCCGGTTGTAGCTGTAATTGTGTGTTTGTGTACTGTACAATATAGTAAAAATAGGTAGGTGTGTTGTCGCATCTTGCGACCTAATAAAAAATTTCTGGCCTCTACACACTTGGCCATTACTCAGTTGGTCTTTTCTGTTTACAATGGACACAGGAGCCAGGATTTTTCAGTAATAAAAAACGAATATTTTCTCTTTCAAAATCTCTCAAAAAATAGCGTTCAGTATTTTGCTTATGGTCTGTGCATACGCCGCTTAATAAAATATAAGATTACAGTATAGTAGCTTCTATGGTCGTTACTTTTATAGATATTTTAATAAGACTACACTCTGTGTTATCGTTATTTTATTAGCCAATACTTTTAGGTTTGAAAACGTTGCTATCATATGTAGTATGAAGAAGTAAAATTATCCTTCCGTTGAAATTCGGCGGGTTACGCTAGTTTACATTATTAGGACTATTGTCTTCATATTTGTTGCCATTTGTACGACGTTTCGGCCGTTGTACACTCCGGCCTCCTTTAGGCGCTAGGAATTTCAAACTGAACCCAATATTACAGTCATTTGGGTAATATGAAATCCATTCCATGCGTAAAGCCTCGATTCAATTGTTCTTGTCCCGAAGGTCACATGACCCAGTGTATATAAACGTTGGTTAGTTCTGTCTTGACTCTTCAATGCCAGACTACAGCAGTGATGAACAAGTAACTTGCAGAGTTAGAAGATAACTCATGACTTCCAATAGAGTCTTTATTCAAGTAATGGAGTTCATATACTCAAGTGATTGTAATAAAGGGTTCAGTTAAAAATTCTTAGCACCTGAAAAAAGCCGGAACATACAAGGTAAAATCCTTCAACGAATGATCCACATGAGGTATGAAAGAACCGGCAAATGTGTCGAAATGAAGTAATTCTAAGATTTTATGTCTTAGACAGTTTAAATTTATATTTATGACGGCATTTGAAAATTATTTCATTTCTTTGATTTAATAATTGGCTAGATTCTCTGAATTTGATAATTTTAATCTTTTCGTCTAAGCATAGATTGTATCTACGGACCGAAAAAGTGAGGATAGAGATCTACCATGCAGTGGGTTGACATGACAGTATAAGTACGCAACGACTTTATATTATTGATGTACGAAGTTAAAATGTCCTGTCTTGAACTGTGTGATTGTAAATGATTTTACTGTAATGACTTCATTATAAATATTTCACGTGTATATTGGTACACCTAACTATACGGTTAGATATAAGTTTTTCGTGTATATGGATGCACCTAATGATGTGCATGTTCCCAAGTATAGTTATAAATATATGTTATATGTATTATTGTATGCATTATTGTGTGTGTATATGGGTGCCCCTAATTATGAGCATATTTCATGTATAAGAATGGACCTAATGTTGTCTATGTTTCTCCTGCATATGAGAACACTTGATTATATGTACGTTGTGTCAATCTTGGATGTAGTCGATTGAGCATTCTTGAAATGATTATACCTTCATTTGACTAAACTTATTTATAAATGGAACTTTGTCTGCGTGTGTGTGTGTATGGCTGTGTGTGTGTATCCGTTACCTATAGACTCCGAAACGGCTGAACCGATTTTCGTGGAAATTTACACAAGTTGTACCATATGCGTCTGCGAGTGTTCTTAGCTAGTTTCTGTGTCGAAAAACCCCCGATAAATATCGAAAATCGATAATCGAAAAAATCGGGTTATAGAAGGAGTGGTCCGATTTTAATCAAATTTGATGCACTCATAGACAAAGACATGAGAAACGATATTCAGAAGATTCAAAGTTGCAGTTCTTACAATAGTGCAGAAAATTGATAATATATATATATATATATATATATATATATATATATATATATATATATATAAAAGGCAAGATATTTGTGTGTGTGTCTGTTTATCTGTCAATGTCTATTTTTATCAGCCCTTTATTTTAATTTTTGCTTCGGGTTTGTTTCTAAGTAGGTATAATTGTAGTTCTTAGCCTCAGTCATGATGCCATTTACTCAGGGGACTTATTTAGCCTTCAAAATTCAGTTTTCGACGAAAAAAATTTATTTGATATCGAAACCAGGAAATCAAAATTTGACTTACATCCGTTCATTTTTCTTTCAGTCTACGGTTTCGCTTTAACTGGAAACAACTATTGCTATTTTGTCTTTAGTGCTAACGTCCAAAGAATCTGATCTCCAAGACCATGGATTAGTTTTAAAGCTTTCATTACACCCGAGCAACGCCGGGCTATATTGCTAGTTGATCATATTACTTATATGTGTACAGGTTATTATCATTATCCGAATGATATGTGCCGGTATATATGGATATATATGTGTAATGCTCATTAAGATGTATGAAATGTGGAATATACCACCTAGTTTGGGAGTGAAAAGTAGATAGATATGTGTACACAAACGTACACTGTCTTTATACATAGGGGTATTGTTTTTATATTTTTTAAAATCTAGAAAGAGCAGTTTTAAAGAATTAATAGATATACGTTGAAAAGTTATTTATATATATATTCATATGTACACATGTGCGCGTAGATCCGCTCCTCATAAATTAGCGAGTGTGTGAACACAATAATTATAATTGGATATAAATAGATGAATGTATGTATGAAGAATACATTTGTATGTGCACACACCCGTATATATGGGTGCGGGAGCATCTATGAGTAGATATACGTATGGATGTGAGGATGTGTGAAAATGTATGCGTAATTTGTGAGTATAGGTGAGAATTGTTAGCATACTGAAATATATGTAGCACTATTTATACTTGTGGAAATCCCGTCTTTATAAAAATTTATATGTGAGTATACAAACGCAAGATTCATATGTGGACATGAATGGATGTAAGTCTACAGGTTTGTATAAGTATAAGCACAGTCGCATTTATGTGTACATATGTGAATGTGTGCCTATATGTGTATGTGGATATAAGTTAGTATACATGGGTGTGTTAATTTGTGGGGTTAAACATATATATGTATGCATGGAATTTGGAGTGGGCGTTTAATGATTGGTGATCAACAACTTCGCGACTGGTCTGGTTACCCCCAACTGAGCTGACGCCAACGTATCTGTCCTTAATCTCTTTATTTATTTTTCTCTTCAGTTAAAAGAAATGCTTATTCCGGTAAAATTTTTCTGACCAAATGCAACGAATATCGTGTGGTTTGATGAAATGAGCTAATTTAGCTCATTGAAATAAATTATAATATATAACCAATTTTAATGACGTGTTGAGTATATATATATATATATATATACGCATCGCTCATCCAGTAATGAATCAGATCACTCTAACTACTGGCGTATGATACATCATACGCTAAAAAGTTTGCCTAGGAGCGCCCACAGATCAGAGTTAGAATCGCCAACTGACGCCATTGCGGTCGGGTTTCAATCCTGGGTAAAAGCAAACGGATGTCTAACCGTACTGATGATCTGCGATACAGTGAGACAGTTCTGTCTGCGGATGGCTATTTACGCTCTGACACCCTGATTGAGCACTCTGGAAGAATGGTAGACTTTGTAAGAACAGTCGTTACTTTAGCACTTACACATTGTTGATTCAGTAATGATTTAGAGCACTGTAACTCCTGGCGTATGATATACATCATACGCTAAAATGTTTGTCTCCTTCTACTAAGCGTCCATAGCTCAGAAGCAGAATCGCCGTCTGACGCCAATGCGGTCGGATTTCAATCCTGGGTAAAAAACAATTAGATTTCTAACCGTACCGATTATCTGTGATGCAGCAAAACAGATCTGTCTGCGAATTACTTTATATATATATATATATATATACATTACCGGCCATAATTATTACGCCACAACAGTGTTTTAAAAAATGATTTATTTCATACTATTTCTCTAGTATTTATTGTCAAATGAATAATTTTAAAAAAATAAAATGGTTCTTTTTTAATACTGTACAATAACATGTGCATCAAATTAATTTATAAATATTTAATAATTACGTATATTGCAGTTCCATCAAAGAAAGAATGAAGAAAATTTAGGATGATTCGAACGAGTTCATCTTTGCTTCCTTGCCTTGTAAAATTTTGCAAAGTAATAATAACAATAGGACCATTCTATTTTCATTTGGCAAAAAATTCTAAAAATAATGTGAAATACATTATTTCTTTAAAAAAAACTGGGGTGGCCTAAAATTATGGCCGGTAGTATATATATAGTTGTACACAGACATATATATACATATAGTGACACAAACACAAAATATATGTATATGCCTGGTTTTGTGTGTGTCTATTTGACTATATATGACTGTGTGTATGGTTATATATATAGGTATACCATTGTGCAATTTAATTGAAACAAAACAAATAATTTCTTCCATGAATCTTTAACACTGCTTTCTGATTACGTATACGTCATGCTTGGCGTTGTTTTTCTCTTCGGACCGTATTTTCGTTTACGTCTTGGACTGATGGACCCTGTTTGATTCTTTGTCTTGATTAGACGACTGACATTTGAAAGGCTGACACCAACAAATAACTCCGATTTTTCTGTGCAGCGTTACAATTCTCCTACGCTTCCTTGGAGTAACGTCCTACGCAGGCAATGGCTATACGACCAGTAATCGACAGTCGGCATGATAAATATTTGAGGGAATCACGGATAAGGCAATATTATTCAATGCCTAAGAAATATCAGTAGTCTTAACTGCCACCTTTCTGATCACAACTGAAATTAAATAATATTTCTTGAAAAACATAGCCATGTAATATGATACAGGTTTTAGTCGATAACACTTTAATACTCACACATACACACAGTATAAAAGAACCTTCAGATAATAGAGGCCATCTACATTATATCAAATCAAACCACACCCAATAGAATCAACTTTCAATCTAGTCACAACACATTACATTGCATTTAGATATATGGTTCTGTTGTTAGCATTTCGGTTAGTCACGTAGTGTAACACCATAGAGCCGCATGACAAATCTACGGCCTGCGACTGCTATTCGGCGACTGTTATCGTCGCATAACAGTGTTTTATGTCAACACAAGATAATATCATCTTTGACGGTGAATTTCTTTATGTTAATATTCTTGTAACCATTCTGAAGATTGCTCATGTGAGCCTAAAGCTTAGAAACATTGTAATAAAAGAATATCCAAATATTGGATTTTTTTCCCTTTATTTTCACTTGAAATTAAAGCTTAAATACGGTGTTTAGAACGGCTCAACATTAAATATAATAGCTATTCATTGTCCGTTATATTTAAAAATAAATGTTAAGCAAATTATTTGCTGCCTTGATACAATATATATATATATATATATATATATATATATTGTATCGAGACAGTAGATAATTTGTGTGGGCTACCGAATATTCATAAATATGGGGTCCCGTTGCGACCCATTCTGTCCATGATTGGGTCATTCCAGCATAATGTCACTTGTTGGCTCTCGACAGTGCTACAACTAGTTTTGTCGCACTTTAGTATTTATTGTATTAAAGATTCCTTTTCCTTTGTTGAATCTATACGTAGTTTCTCCACTAGTGGGTCCATGTTTCTTTTGATAAATGCTTCCTGTGTTGCCTGTCCGTGACAATTGAGATGTGTTTGTGATAATTTGTATCGTAGCGCGGTGTCTCCTCCGGATTTTCCTGAGAGTGCATTCGTTGATTTTATAAAGTTTGACCCCACATCTGCTGAATTTAGTTTTAAAAATGTTAAATATCAGCAGATTGTAGCGATGGGTTCCTCTTTGGGTCCTGCCCTAGCTAATATTTTTGTTGGTTTCCACGAGGCTTCATTATTCTCTCGTATTGATCGTCCTCTTACAATAATGAGTTTGAAGCTGACTTATTCATCATCATCATCATCATCGCCCGCTTTTACTCCAAATGGTGTGCAGGGCAGTAACTTTTTGTTAATGTTTCTGTAACAAACTGTTTTTTTTTATGGGACAGGGTTGTTAGCCCTGCGCCTAACACCCAAACCTGGAGGACCGGCTGACCTTAGGTTTACAGCACCTGGTATTGCCAAACGGTTACCCATCTAAGTACTGACCAGGCTCGATGTTGCTTAACTTCGATGATCGGACGAGAACCGGTGTATTCAACACGATATAGCCGTAAATTACTTATCTCTCACATTATTAAAATTAGTTCGTCCTTCACTTAAGTTTACCGTAGAAAAGGAATCTAACTGTTGTCTTTCGATTTTGGATGTTCTGGTCTATAGTTATAATGGCAGGTTTTTAACGTCTGTATTTAGGAAGGCTCATCAACGAAAATGAGAGAAAAACTTGAAGCAGTGGAAATGTGGTTCTACAGAAGGCTGCTGCGGATATCAGGGACTGAGCATGCGAGCAACGATGAGGTGTTGGAAAGAATGGCAACGAAAAGAAAATTAATACTGATCATCAGGAAGAGACAACCGACGTTCCTGAGACATTCAATGAGGAAGGAGAGTTTCGAGAACCTGATAGATGGAAAAAGAGACAGAAGAAGGCAGTGGATGACATATTTGCAGGGGCTGATAAGGTGGATGACGGAACGGGGGCTGTGAGGTGTAACAGGACAAACATAATAAGAGTCACGAGGGATAGGGAGACGTGGAGAGCCATGATCGCCTACGTCCTGAAAGGACAGGAAACATAAAAGAAGAAATTCTCTCTCAGGTTAGGGGTAAGATAGCAGAACAGATTGGGTTCTATAGGCTTGGTTGTCAACCGGACTAAAGCAGAAAATAATGGCAACCTTGTGCGGGGAAATCTTCTGCCTTGACAGACATGATCGCCCAAGACTTTCTCACGCATGACAATTAACTGACTGATCTGGATAAAATAATAGAATAGCAGGATAGATTCGGTTCTACTGCATTGTTTAGCAAATAGTCTATCACTGAGAAGTAATATCAGTTTTCTGCGGGAAAATCTTCTGCTTTGACAGTCATGGATAGAAAGAGACATGATCGCAAAATTGTGTATTATGTATAGCATTTAACTGACTGATCTCGATAAAATAAATAGATAGCAGGATAAATTGGGTTCTATAGCCTTGGTTGGCAACCAGTCTACCGCAGAAAATAATTGCAAACTTCTGCGAGAAAATTTTCTGTCTTGACAGAAAATTGTAAAGAGACATGATCACCCAAGATTGTATAAGGTATAGAAATTAAGTGATTGGCCTAGATAAAATAGTTGGATAGCAGGAGAGATTGGGTTCTATAGCCTTGGTTGGCAACCAGTCTATCGCAGAAAGTAATGGCAACCTACTACATGAAAATCTTCTGCTCAGTTAGTCATGTCACTTTTGAGACATGATTGTCTAATCAAGTATTACTTATGTCACTTAACTGATGGGTGAACATTAGAAAAAAAGACTACATTCTAACAAGAAATATTGCATGACACAATAATGTTAACCAATTTTCCTAAGATCATACCAACGAAGTTCAATAAATTCACTCCACTTTATACCAGATGTATCAAAATTTTAAAGAAAAATATTTAGTATTTTCAAAGTACGTTCATAAGCTTAAACGAGTTAGGATCTTAAGACAACTAAGAACATTGCCTGATACACGCACTTGATGCTTGCCTTCAAAGCCAACGTTTTTAGCGGAATAGCTTTCAATTATATCGCTTTTCATGCTAGAGAGGCCATTTCGTTCTCATCTCAAATAATATGAGTACTCAATCATCACACATCAGTGAAATTGTGGATTCTTGATCAGCCCTTCATTTTTAAGTCACTTGGCTTTAGTAGCTGATCCGCTCTGACGACAAGTGAATTAATTAGCCCATATGATGTGTTCCTTGAAGAATCTCCCGGAAGGCGATTGTCGAGTGCGCTAATTCACGAAACTGGCGATATGTTGTTACTTAATGAGACAACCTAATGCAAGTCTGGATCAACAACCTCGTAAGGTGGTCTCTTCTAAACGGATTGATCTCGAACCTGGTAGTCAAATGATACAGCCGTCCTTTATGTGGTTATCTGAAGATTAATTATGAGCCAAATTTTCTCTTGATGTTGTATTGCAGGTTGTCTAAACATGTTCTACTTCCTGCATTAGGAATACTTTCTAATTAAGAGATTGTTTAAATTATGCAGGGTATAGGATGTGTGTGCTAGTGCAGTGGATATCGACCCGGAACGATGAATCGGGGAGCCGAGTTCGAATTCCAATTGAATTCATTGCATTCACTTGCGTACAAATACCCTTCGGAAAAGTTTTAATCGGTCTTTTCCTTTGAGTTATGGGTTAAATAATAGGATAAATTGAGTTCTACAGCCTTGGCTGGCAACCAGTCTACCACATAAAACAATGGTAACCTACTGCGGGATAATCTTCTGCCCAGTCAGTCATGTCTCTTTCGAGACATGATCTCGCAAATCATGTATAACGTATGGCACTTAACTGTCTGATAGGATTGAAAGCAGTCAAATCAATTAGCTTGCAGTAATATTTGATTCTATACGGTATAAATCTATGGCTAAATAATCTAAACTTATTTATAAATGGAACTTTGTCTCTGTGTGTGTGTCTGTGTGTGTGTCCGTTACCTATAGACTCCGAAACGGCTGAACTGTTTTTCTTGAAAATTTACACAGTTGTACTATAAGGATCTGTAAGTGTTTTTAGCTAAGTTTTGTGTCGAGGTACCCCCAATAAATATTGAAAATCGATAATCGAAGAAATCGGGTTATAGAAGGAGTGGTCCGATTTTAATCAAATGTGATACACAGACAAAGACATAAGAAACGATATTCAGAAGTTTCAAGGTTGCAGTTCGTATGATAGTGCAGAAAATTTGATATCTATACCAGGAAATCAAAATTTGACTTACATCCGTTCATTTTTCCTTCAATCTACGGTTTCACCTTAACTGGAAACAACTATTGCTTTTTAGTCTTTCGTGCCAACGTCCAAAGAGTCTGAGCTAAAGAACCATGGATTAGTTTTAATGTTTTCATTACACCTGAGCAACGCCGGGATATACTGCTAGTTTATTATAAGAATCAAATAACATTGCCGTATTACACACATATAAAACGAAATATATCTATATGGATTATGAAAAACATCGGATATTTTATTAAGGCTTTACAAAAAGGATAATGGCATTTTGAAAATATTTCTGTGATTAGCTATTGTAACTATTTATATTATTAAGATTGCAAGGAATTTTCCCCTAATTTCTGTTGTCATATTCATTTTGTTTTTGACTGAAGAAGCCATGATTCTACAGCGACCAAAAATTCATGTATATGACAATAAAGATTAAAGAAAAACAGCCCGAAGAATGTAAATACTATACATAGAAACACTGTTTTAGCTCAAAAATATAGTTAAATAATGAAGAAGGCCGAAACGTTGTGAATATGACAATAATGATGATGACATCAGTCTGAACAATGTAAATAGTGTAAAAAGTCATAATATTTTATCTCAGAAATATAGTTTAAAGTTGCAAAGTTAAAGCTGCTTCATCAGACGCCAAAAATCAAATCGTTTAATTAAAACCAAAATATTAAAAAAGAAATTGGGTTAGCACAGAGAGGAAATGTTAAGGTTAGGTAACGGGTAGGCGTGTATAGGGTTTAGCATTAAGCAGCGATCATACCGGAAATACTTACACATATACAAAATATCTTAGAAAAACTATATGACATACAAGAACAAACATAAGAATAGATATAAGTGCCTCACAAAACATACGCACACATACACATGGTTATAAGAGGCAATATATGCACACAATATATACTATACAAAAGAAACTAAAATAGAAATTACAACTAAAACATAAAAAGATAAAGAAAAAGAAAAAAGAGCTTATATTGCAGAATATAATTACTGTAAAAAATAACTAAGAATAACAATAATTTAAAAGTTAAAATTATATTTGAGAAACCATATCTTATTTTTGTTTTCTATATCTGGATTTATAATTAAATACCATTGTAGAATCACTTCTACATGCACGTAAATACTTACATACATATCGCCATGTACACACGTTCATCCACATATACCCACATACTCTTACATTCGTGCCGCGCGTGTGGTCTCTTTTTTCCCACGCTTTATTAAAAATATATAAGCGGATGTTCACACGTGCTTATACCAAGTTGGAAACTGTCTTTCGGAGCTAACAATCCGAATGCCGTTAGTTCCTTTCCAACTCACCGCGCTAATTGCATTCAGCAATTATCTACATCAAAATGTTTCTCTCTCTTAGAAGCATACTTTACTACATGTAAAATATTATTCAATTACTGATCAGTACAATCATTATTTCCTTTTTCAAGAACTCTTCCAGCATGAACTTTAATACATTTTCTTCAATATTTAAGAGAGAACCTTCTATATATTGCATACACATATTAATCAACCCTGTAGCCTTGCTTAATACAATGTGGTTATTCTCGTTACATTGTGCTTTGAGTTATTTTATTTATGAATGTAGTGGTTTGGACAACCAACCTACTTTCTACCTTCAAAAACTACTGCCACAAAATATTTCTTTTCTTTCAAAATTACGGGAAAAATGTTCACATTTTTTGTTGAATAAATGAATTTTTAAAACCTTGGAATAAAAGGTAAATATAAAGGCTCCTTTTTTTTTAAAAGAAAATATCATAATCGCGTTTGATACGTTGATTTGATTTCTGTAACTCAAACGTCGGAATAAAAATTAAATATAAAGGCTTTTTTATTTTAATAAAAAATATTTTAGTCGCGTTTGACACGTGTGATTTGATTTCTGTGACGTAATTCAGCAACCATCTTAGATGCTAGATATTTTACAGAGCAAATGTTAACAATCGTGTCCATTGGCCAAAAAAGTACGAAAGGGAAAATTGTTGAACTTAAACTCAAAAATATGAGTCGATCTGGTTTCCTTCTAGATATGTGTCCCTAGAAAATTTGAATGGCGTAGCTTAAAAAATGTAGGCGTGCATAGGGAAAAGTCACACACAGACTCACAGATTGCTTTTTAAATATTTAGATTATGTGTTGAATTTTTTTCTTTATATTTTATACTAGCATCATAGCCTGGCGTTGTCCGTGCAACTCAGAACATTTTAGTATTAAAACTCGGTTATATATATATATATATATATATATATATATATATATATATATATATAAAATTTATATAAAACATTAATGTTAAATTCGATTAAAAAAATCTATTTTCTTTTGTTTTGCGTAAATGTGGTTTGATGTTTTGTGTGACATTGTAAAAAACATTGAGTTTGTTTTTGTTTCAAAATTACGAAGGCAAATGTTTACATGTTGACTAAATGAATTTAACATAAAAATAAAAATCATTTATTTTGTTTTAATGAGATTAAAAATACAAAAACTATTAAGCTCTCAGTTCAGAAATTTTCGATGAATATTTAAAAATGTAGAAATATAAAAATTATTACGCTCTCAGTTCAGAAATTTTCGAAGAATATTTAAAAATGTACACATGTAATTTTAGAGGAAAAAGTTACATTAATGTTTTTTTTTAATTTTATTTTCTGAAGTATGAAATATTAAATTTGAAAAAAATGCTTAAATATTTAAATTAACCATTGGCACGTTTTATTACATATTTTGTTTTGTTTGAAAAAACATCTTTTTTTTAAATATTTCTTTTTTTTCAAAATTACGGCGAAAAATATTCAAATTTTTGTTGACCAAATGAATTCTTAAAACTTAGGAATAAAAATGATATATAAAGGCTCATTTTCTTTTAGTTGCGTAGCTTAAAATTATAGGTGTGCATAGGGAACAGTCACACACAGACTCACAGATTTCCTTTTATATACAGTGACACGCATAAGTACTGGATACATGTTATTTTCTGTTATAACTCTAGTTTAGGTTTGCCATTTTGCCTGATATTTTGGAAGTAATATCTCGTAAAGTTGTTTTAGTTGTATGCGGAAGGAAAATTAAAAACTCACGGTTGAATCTATTTTTTTTATCAAAGTTCAAAATTACACTATGCAAAAGTATTGGATACATTACTTTAATATTTTTTAGCGTAGCCTCTGTTTTGTTTCACTGCTTCCAGTCGCTTTCTATAGGTGGCCACAAGCTTTCCACACTGATCCACAGTTACTTTACCTCATTCTTCCTTGCATAATTCCTCTAATTGCTTGATATTTTGTGGATTCCGCTTATGAACTTTAACCTTCAAAGTATTCCATAAATTCTCAATTTGATCCAAGTCAGGAGACTGTCTTGAACAATTAAGTGTACTAATTCCATTATTTTTAAAACATCCCTTTTCAAGTTTTGCGTTATGTTTGGGATTATTGTCCTGTTGAAGCACGAAATTCCGACCATGTCCTAAAGAAGTTGTAGATTTCTGAAGGTTCTTCTCTAGAATCTCCCTGTACATGCTACCATTCATTCTACCATGGATAATTTGTAACTCACCCTTGGGTGAAAAGCATCCCCATATCATAATGGAACCAGCCACAAACTTTACTGTGGTGATGGTATTGTGCTTGTTGAAGACAGTGCCATTTTTTCGCTAAACACTTGTCGCTGTGTTTCTTCCGAATAGTTCAATTTCCGTTTCATCCGACCAGATTACTTTTTCCGAAACTGCATACCTTTCTTTTCATAAATTTCGACTAACTTTAATCGGTCATTGACATGTTTGGTTTTCAGTAAAGGTACCTTTCTTGGTGATCTTGAAGGAAAGCATGTACGATATAGAGCTCTGCTTATAATATCCTTACTTACATTAATTCCAGCACCCTCAAGATCAGTTTTAACTTCAGAACGAGTAATGAAGGGTTTGTTTTGCACATTTCTGCTGATCCACCTTAAGGTTCTCTCATTTATTTTTCTCGGTCTTCCATTTCTTGGAAGGTTTGCTGTACTGTCACCATACTTATCATACTTTCTGATGATATTTCCTACTGTACTTAGCGCTAGATTCATTTCTTTGCTAATTTATCGGTAACCTTGTCCTCCTTTGTGACGTTCAAAGATTCTATCTCGCATATCTCCCGATAATTTTTTAGTTTTTGCCATTTTTAATCCTTGAATTGCAGAATACACATCCAAAAGTTAGATGATTAGTAGCACTATCTTGTAAGCAATTGTGTGCTTCTCTGATTGGTCAGAGATAACATTCCAATACTATTGAAAATTTGAATATTTAAAGTCTTTTAAAATACAAAGTTTAGATTGGAAATTTGAAAAAAATGTCATGTATCCAATACTTTTGCATAGGGTAATTTTGATCTTTTATAAAATAAATGGATTCAACCAGGAGTTTTTAATTTTCATTCCACATACAATTAAAACAACTTTACGAGATATTACTTACCAAATATCAGACAAAATGGCGAACATAAACTAGAGTTATAACAGAAAATAACATGTATCCAATACTTATGCGTGTCACTATATATAGATTACTCTAGATAATATACATTGAGCTCTATATATTTATCTACTTACTATTTTATATTAGATCGTTTTTGGAGGACTGCCCTCTATGTTTTTACGGCTTTGTCATTATTTCCTATATATGTATTATTTTTCGGGAACCTTACAATCTGCAGTTTTTTATTCAGGCACAAAGGGCAGATGTCATAGAATGGTTTAAAGATTCTTGATTTTCTAATTAAGTAATTTACACAATTTAATTTGAAATATCACCTAAAGAACAATATTGTTCTTAAACATGAAGAGTTTTGTGTAGTGATATAACGCTTTTATAAACCATTGTAAAAAAATTAAAATAGTAATAACTAATTTGTATCGTGTACACTTTATAAACTCAATGCTTAAACAGTGGGTTTTAAAATGTCATTTCACTTCCTTATAATATCTCTCTAAACTTATTTATAAATGGAACTTTGCCTGTGTGTGTGTGTGTATCCGTTACCTATAGACCCCGAAACGGATGAACTGATTTTCTTGAAGATTTACACAGTTGTACTATAAGCGTCTGCGATAAAAAATCGATAACATATATATATATAAGGCAAGATGTTTGTGTGTGTGTGTGTGTGTGTGCCTCTGTGTGTGTGTGTGTCTGTGTGTGTGTGTGTCTGTGTGTGTGTGTCTGTTTATCTGTCTGTGTGTCCTTTATACAAATCCACAATTTTTATCCGATTCTCACCAAACTTCACACAAATATTCTTTAGGCTGAGTCTGAGCTCCAGGACCATGGATTTGTTTTAAAGCTTTCATTACACCCGAGCAACGCCGGGCTATTCTGCTAGTATATATATATATATATATATATATATATATATATATATATATATATATATATCCTCTCTTTTATAAGGAAATGAACGTAAAGTATTAAAATGGTGAGAATATATATATATATATATATATATATATATTAATACATGTTTCGTTGAATAATAAATATAAATATTAATGATAATAGACAAGATTTTTCTGTTTATTTTGTGTAGGATCCTTTCGTATAGTTTGATAAGCTTGATGGTGATATCGTTAAAAGACGACAAGAAATCACTGTAATTGTTGATTTTTTTATCCGGTCTAAGCTTTCGGCTTACATAAGCCATTATCAAAGAATGAACATTAATATATAGTGAACATAGAATATTTAAATGGAATTAAACAAAGAGAATTAAATCAAAAAGACAAGTCCATTTTTTTAAACCTGGCAGATGGCCGCAGACAGTGACAAATGGTGGTGATGTGGTTCTTGGTCCGATTACAGGCATTAAAGTATGTTAGAAAAGTTATATATTTTTTTAAACATATCACACCAAGCAAAGCGGTAACGCCACTGAAGCTCAGTGTGGTACGTAGGAATGAAAAGATTGGAAAAGGGAAAGCCGGAAACCACATCCTAAACAAGGAACAAGGGGTGAGCCTCTTTGCCTGTTCAATAGACGTGGGTGGAGTGTGAACCGGGCGATAGTTTAGTCTATCTACTCCAACTGGAAAAAAAAGAAGAAAAGAGTGAAAAGATTGGAAAAGAGAAAACCGGAAACCACATCCTAAACAAGGAACAAGGGGTGAGCCTCTTCGCCTGTTCAATAGACGTGGATGGAGTGTGAAGCGGGCAAAATTTATTTTATTTAAGCTAGTTTTAAGCTGTGTGATGTAGATAGCTTCTAGGATTTTGAGTTTTCATCAGACTATACGAAATGATCCTACACAAAATAAATAGACAAAACATGTCTATATTATTCAACGAAACCTGTTTTAATGAAAAAATCCTACCAAAATAGACTCAATATATATATATATATATATATATATATATATTCTTCATTACTCGATGCCATGATTATTGCAAGAATATAAAATAATAAGGCACTGTTAAAAAGCATACACTCAGCAAGATCTTTAATAAAGTGTAGTAAATTTTAATAACTGTCTTTAAAGAGAATTACATGAGTCGACACTATCTTTTGGTCACTCTAATGACTTGACCCTCCTCTGCCTCGCTATTTTCTTTCTATCCATGAGCATGCAAGTAATTATAATAATAATAATAATAATATATATATATATATATATATATATATATATATATATATATATATATAGTTTATTGTGAGAAAGTTATGGAATAAGTAGGTTTTAAACTTTCTGTTCATGAATTTACTTTTATAAAGACTGCTCGATACAATGTAGAGCTTTATATTGTAATGTTTGTTACAATGGTTTATAAAAGCATTGTATCACTACACAAAAATTTTCGCCCTTCGGAGCTACGTTTCCCCCGCTCTCTCTCTCTCTCTCTCTCTCTCTCTCTCTCTCTCTCTCTCTCTCTCTGTGTATATATATATATATATAATTTTTAAGTACTAAAGATAGACCCCAGACTAAAATCATTTCAAATTGGGATAAGCACTTGATTGATTCATTTATTGATTTGTTTATCCATTTATGCAGGTTCTGATATGAGAAAACACAGACTATTCAACACGCCAACATTTGATTTATTTGATTTATTTAATTTATTGGATTTACTTTATTTTTTATTTTTTATTTTTTAATTCATTGATTTGATTTCTTTCTTCTTTCTTCTTTATTTTTATTTTTTTAAATTTTCCACTTACATATATATAAACAAGAACTTAGCTCTCAGAAAGAAAAGAAACTCTATATGTAAAGCCACAAATTTATTCGCCTGAAGAGAGTCAATCTTAGACTCGAAACACGTGTAGCGTCACAAATACAATTACGGACACTTAAATTATCATAATATGTGTAATATCTTTATACAAAAATAAATATACACTTTAAACTAAACGTTCACGGCCTCTCACACTTTTTTAATTATATATATATATATATATATATATATATATACGAAGAAATACAAAACGTTGTTTATTACTACGGAGAGGGTTATTTATCTATGCTATTCTTACTGAACTCGTCCTTTCGGTATCATGAATAATAACAAGATTTTGCATTAATCTACAGTGTAGACTGTCGTCGCTGTGAAAATTCCGGGGTTGTGCATGTATACGGAATCACAATGATATATACGCCTTCGCAATTGGTTGCCAACAGCAGTAACGAAAAAATAACAATATGAACGAACATATAATAGGTTTTCTCTAATTATGCAATTGAAACTTTCTCGGCTGTAAACTGTATTTCGTCTTGAGTTCGTCCTTCGTTTTACCCAAATGAATTAGAAAATGACAAAGAATTGTCTCTGTGATTTCTGTACATGGTATTCACTGCGTAAAATTTCTGCACCCATATTTAAATTGTTTTGACTTCAGATTACTCCTGCTAGACAGATTGATAGCCATACTAGAAACCAAAATTGGTTCTTCCACCTAGCTGGGACATGATGAGGTAAAAACTTCCCAAATGTATATGTCCGAAAGTAAATATAACAGTTCGAATTTCAATGCAGCAATTCGAATTTTCTCTAAGATGCACTACCCCCCCCCCCACACACATATATATATTTATTTTTAATCAGACCACCCCAAGCAAGGCGATAACGCCACTGATGCGCAGGGGGCTACGTAAGGGTAAAAGGAATGGAAAAGAGAAAGCCGGAAACCACATCCTAAACAGGGAACAAGGGATGAGCCTCTTCACCTGTTCAATAGACGTGGGTTTAGTGTGAACCGGGCGAGATATATATATATATATATATATATATATATATATATATATATATATATTTAGGCATGTCAGTTTAAATAAATTGAAAACATTGCGTCTGCTTATTTTTAAAATCGCTTCGTACTAACGGATTATCTTACGCGTATTATAAATGAAAGATGTAAGAAATACAATTTCCACAGATGATTTTATTATCCATTTTCGATGTTCCCAGTTATTTTCAATCTTCTTCTGAGATCATCCTCAGGGGTATAAGCTATTTTATGAAAAAAATAACATATATTCACAAATAAAAAAAAATTGATCGACAACAGAATTATCATACATCAAGAAAACCAGAAAAGCAAAGTACACATCCTCCAGGCACTATTCCTTAAAAACTGCCGTCAATTAAAAGATTCAACTCTGAATACTGTAGCAATGTTCTAAAGTCTTTATAAAAAGAACACTTGTTCATGCTTTAATACGTTCATTACCTTGATATTACAACATAAAAAAATTCCATTGTGGATTATATTCACGTTCTGATGAAAGCTAAGCAATTTGTTATGTTTGAAGCAAGAAGAAAATTTGCAGTAATTTTAAGCTAAACATTTTTGCGTTTATTTTTTGTTACCAACACTTACACTGCTGTAAATGATCTGGTAAAGAGACTGAAAGTAATTGGCAACATTGAGAAATGGATAATAAAATCATCTGTCAATTTTACAACGCATTTCTTACACATTTCAATTATAATACGCGAAAGATTATCTGTGAGTACGAACGGTTTTAATTTTTTTAAGAGCAGATGTTTAAATAAAATTCTCTAGTGCCTCTTTCTTTTCAAAATATTAGCAAAAATAATTGTAAAGCTGTAAGTGTAGTGACATGTGTTGGAAAATTAATGTTACGTTGAAAAAGATTCATGCAACGCATTCAGACGAGTTAAAAGAGAAAGTTTATTAAGACGAAAGTGTATAGAAATGTACAGAAAGTGCAAATAAGTGTATTGGTAAGTGTAAAGAAAGTGTATATGTGTATTGAAAAGTGTATAAAAGTGTATAGAAAGTGTATATAAGTGTACATGTGTTTTGAAAAGTGTATAGAAGTGCATAGAAAGTGTAAAGAAATTGTATGTAAGTGTATTGAAAAATGTATAGAAAGTGAATATAAGTGTATATAAGTGTATTTTAAAGTGTATAGATGTGCATAGAAATTGCTTTACTCGCTAGATTATCAACAGTAAATCTGTGCCCAGATTCTATTCTAGTTTTTTTAATATATTTTTGTGTATATATTTAGTCAAACCAATTTCATTAAGTTAATTTTATCACGCTTGTTATAGAAGATCGGTTAAAAATCGTGAAAATCTAGCGAGTAATTAATACACTTTTTATACACTTTGATACACTTTCTATGCACTTCCCATACACTTCTATACTATTTCGTCTTAATAAAATGCTTTCTCTGTTAACTCAAGTCAGTCTGTTAAGTGTCATGTGTGATACTCGAAGTAGACATGACTGGCTGGGGAGAAGACTTTTCTGCAGTAGGTTGCGATTACTTTCTGCGCTAGACTGGTTGCCAACCAAGGCTATAGAATCGTTCCTGTTATTTAACCCATAGCTGGCCTGTACAGACTAATTATTAATTTTCTCAAGTGTATTTGCGCGTAAGTGCAACGAATTCAACTGGAATAATTGGAGTAGATAGATCTATCTATCGCCCGGTTCACACTTCACCCACGTCTGTTGAACACGTTAAGAGCTCATCACTTGTTCCCTGTTTACGATGAGGTTTCTGGGTTTCTCTTTTCCAATCTTTTCACTATTACGTAGCCCCCTGCACATCAGTGGTGTTTCTGCCTTGCTCGGGGTGATAAGATTAAAAAAACTCAACTGGAATTCGAACTCGGATCGTTCCGAGCCGATATCAACTGCACCACAAAGCATATCCTAAATATATTTCAAATTAAAGTTATGGCCACACCCATTAATTTCAAATAATCAGTAAAGTGAGGTGATGCCTGCAATATCAAAAATAAACAAGAAATATTTTTAAAAAATATATAATTACGATACCTCTTCATTTCGGCTAATTTTAACAATTTGGTCAGGCCAAAAACTTTTCAGCCGAAACTTAGAGTGTTATAGGATTATAACTTCTATAACCTTGATTTTAAACAGTGCTTGAACGATAATAAAAATAGCATGTTATGATGGTCGATTAAATGATTCCTGTTGTTTTTAATATACGTAACCTGTGAAATTGATATCGAGTGGCAGGAAAATGAGTCTAGAGTTCAAATTTATATTAGACTAACTTACTTTTGTGTTTGGTAACTGGCCGCAAGGTGATTAATTTTACCAAAATAACAATGATTGCAAGATGGAATATAAATGAAATAAAGAAGATTTCAGTTTGAACAGCGCTGAAAATAGAGAACAAATAATTAATCTTCGCAGGTTATTTTGGTTGAATCTTTCCCTGCCGTAAGATGATGAAGTCGCAATTAAGGATATATCTGAAGGCGAGAATTTCTTGCAAACAATTTTTTGGTATGTTGTTAAAATGAAGGCACTTTGAATGATAACAATGAGTTATTTTTGCTTAACTTTGTAATAGTTTTAATAATAAAAGAGTTTTAAAAAAATAAAAGATACTAAGGTGAGAAGGAATATATGTGGTACAGACGATAATCAACCAAAAAACAAACTACTTCTCATAGAAGTGAAACATTGTTAAATAAAATAAAAAATACGAATAAAACAAGAAGAAAATTAGTTGGGCTAATATTTCTTTTTTTTCTGAATACTTTCTTCTGTTTTATATGACGTATCTATCTATCTATCTATCTATCTATATATATATATATATATATATATATATATATATATATATATATAAAGCAAGATGTTTGTGCGCGTGTGCATGTATCAATATGTTTTTTTTTTCAACTGGAAAAATTGGAGTAGATAGATCTATCCATCGCTCGGTTCACACTCCACCCACGTCTATTGAACAGGTTAAGAGGCTTATCTCTTGTTTCCTGTTTAGGATGTGGTTTCCGGCTTTCTCTTTTCTAATCTTTTCACTATTACGTAGCCCCCTGCACATCAGTGGCGTTACCGCCTTGCTCGGGGTGATACGATTAAAAGAAAAATGTCTGTCTGTCTCTCTGTCTGTATGTCCTGCATACAAATCTAAAATTTTTATCCAATTCCCATGACTCTTCAGACAAATATTCTTTAGGCTTCCGGTCAGGTCGTGGATTATTTTTTCCGATTTTTTCTCAACATCAAAGATCGATACCTAGATATCCGATCAGATATGATCCAGGTCATCATTTCAACCTTGTATCGTGGTTCTTGCTGCAGAATTTGCTCGAACTGAGTAAAATTATATTTTTTGTCTCAAACATTAGTAGATCTTCTTAGACGGCTCATTTTTCCGAATATCAGAAATCGATATCCCCGGTATTCTATCGAATCTCATCAAAAACCGATATTCAGCCATCAATATGGATCATTTTCTCTAATTTTACTCCTGATCAGTACGATAAGTTTTCATGTACTTACTTAGGTGAGTTTGTCCTTGGATAGCTTATTTAACTCCAATATTGGAAATCGATACCCCGATATCTTATCGAGTCTGATCAAAATCAAGTTTTTAGACCTTTTTTTTTTTTTTTTTTTGGTTTTTGCTGCGGATTTTGCTTCGGGTTTTGCTCTAAGTAGGTCTAATTGTAGTTCTTAGTCTCAGCGGAAGTTTTTCCCACCTGAATCTATTCTGCACATATACAAATTTACCATCCGCCCGTGTATTGAATATTGCTGCCATATCTGGTCGGGTGCCCCTGCTGCTCTCCTTGGGCTTCTTGACAAAATACAAAGGAGGATCTGTAACGTAGTTGATACTGACTTGGCAGACCGGCTGCAACCACTCTCTCACCGGCGTGATGTGGCTTCCCTGTGCCTCTTCTACAAGTACTTTCATGGCTTCTGCTCCGATGAGCTTAGATCTCTGGTGCCGCCTAAGCATGAATTTACACGAGATACTATATTAGCAACTAGGTCCCACCCTTTTACAGTTAAACAAATAAGATGTAACCGTAAATTCTACTCCAACAGCTTCTTTTCTTGCGCTTCCCGCCTGTGGAACTCCCTTCCACATGTCTGCTTTCCCGACAGCTACAATCTCCAGGTGTTTAAATGTAGGGTCAATAGACACCTCCTATCACACTAATTCCCAATTATTCTCAGAACACTCTCATCTACCCAACCCTCATTCTCTGTATCCTTACCCGCCTATCACCCACCCTCTGACATTTCCTATATCCTTTCTCCACCCTATGTAGCTCCCTGCGCAGTAGTGGCAGTGACATGCCTTGCTCGGGGTGAAACGCTTATAAAAAAAAAGCCATGATACCAGTTACTCAGAGGACTTATTTAGTCTTCAATATTCAGTTTCAGAAGGAAAACTTATTTGACATCGATACGGAAAATCAAAATTTGACTTACATGTATTCATTTTAGGAATTTCTACGGTTTCGAGATCAACTTTTCAACAACCTACGTTTTTCATGCCAACGCCCAAAGGATCTGAGCTCCAGCACCATGGATTAATTTAAAAGCTTTCATTAGACCCGAGCAACGCCGGGCTATACTGCTAGCCTTTTCTATACATGAGTGATTATGTTATTTTATTTCTTCCAGTCTTTGTTTTGCCATCTATAAACACAAACTCGTAAAATAGGATTATCTATGTTTTCGTTTGTTACTCGGACCTTTATTATGTCTTATGGATTTCAAATTCTACAAATACTTTTCTATGCATAACACACTTCAAATATCTATCTAAACTTATTTATAAATAGAACTTTGTCTGCGTGTGTATGTGTGTGTTTGTCTGTGTGTGTGTGTGTGTGTGTGTGTGTGTGTGTGTGTGAGTTTGTGTGTCTGTTACCTACAGACTCCGAAACGCCTGAACCGATTTTCTTGAAAATTTACACTGTTGTACTATAAGCGTTTGCAGGTGTTCTTAGCTAGGTTTTGTGTCGAGGTACCCCCGATAAATATCGAAAATCGATAATCGAAAAAAATCAGCTTAAAGAAGGAGTGGTCCGATTTTAATCAAATTTGATACACTCATAGAAAAAGACATAAGAAACTATATTCAGAATTTTCAAGGTTTCATTTCTTACAACATGGCAGAAATTCGATAATATATATATATATATAAAAGTCAAGGTGTTTGTATGTCTGTCTGTTTATCTGCCGGTATGTCTGTATTTTTTCAACACTTTTATTTTAGGTTTTGCTTCGAGTTTGGCTCTAAGTAGGTATAATTGTAGTTCTCAGTTTCGGCCATGATACCATTTACTCAGAGGACTTATTTAGCCTTCAAAATTCAGTTTACGACGAAAAAAACTTATTTGATATCGATACCAGGAAACAAAATTTGACTTACATCCATTCATTTTAATTTCAGTCTACGGTTTTGATTTAACTGGAAACAACTATTGCTTTTTAGTCTTTCGTGCCAACCTCCAAAGAGTCTGAGCTCCAGGAACATGGATTAGTTTTAAAGCGTTCATTACACCCGAGCAACGCTGGGCGTATAGCCCAGCGTTGCTCGGGTGTTGCTAGTTTTTAAATATATGTGTCATTTTATTTCTCGTTTTTCTAATTTCTTCCATCAAAAATAGTATATCCATCATCCTTCTGGAGATGCTCATCACTCTTGCCTCACTCTCCATGTTATGGCAGTAACCTTAGATCACGTAGTAGTCTAACACTCTTTTCTTCGTTTCTATTGAGATTTTCCTGTGTGTTAGTATTTTGCTCATCTTCTGGAACGCGTCTTTTGCCATGTCAATTCGCCTTCGGATCTCCGTGTCGCACTTGAATGCTGGACAATATCATCGAAAATGAGGACAAAACTGGAAGCCGCCGAAATGTGGTTCTATAGAAGGATGCTACGGATATCGTGGACTGAGCATGCAAGCAACGATGAGTTGTTGGAAAGAAAGGCAACAAAAAGGAAATTGATGGTGAGCACCAGAAAGAGACAACTGAAGTTCCTGAGACATGCAATGAGGAAAGAGAGCCTGGAGAACCTGATACTGACTGTTTAGATAGAAGGAAGGAGAGACAGAGGAAGGCAGCGGATAACATATTTGCAGGGTCTGATCAGGTGGATGATGGAACGGGGGTTGCCATGAGCAACAGGAGCAAGCATACTAAGAGCCACAAAGGATAGGAAGACGTGGAGAACCATGATCGCCTACGTCCTGAAGGGACAGGGCACATAGAAGAAGAAGAAGAACCGTAGATATCACGATAAACTACATCCCGCAAAAATGACTCTGATTGGGATAAGGGATGTTTTTAGGAGCGTGGAATAGCCTGTAAATTGTTGTTGTTCGCATGTTCACATTGTTCTGGGGTTAAAGCATCTGTTAGGGTCCAAATTATAGGCTAATAGTGAAATCACCAAACAAAATTAAAGCATTATCAAAGAAAGAATATACATATTTATGGTAAAAATACCAGCAATACATATTTATATAAAAACTTAACAATAGTAACTTTTTATAATAAAACTACGGATGTGCGTTGTGGTGCAGTGGATATCGACTCAGAATGATAAATCGGGGCGCTGCGTTCGAATTCCAGTTGAATCTGTTGCTTTCACTTACGCACAAATACCCTTGTGAAAGTTATTAATCTGTCTCTTCCCTCGAGTTATGGGTTAAATAATAGAATAGATTGGAATCTATAGCCTTGGTTGGCAACAGGTCTAACGCAGAAAACAATGGCAACCTACTGCGGGAAAATCTTCTGCTCAGTCAGTCCTATCTCTGTCGAGACATGATCGCCCAAAGCGTGTATCACGCATGGCACTTAACTGACTGACTGAATATAATAGCTGGAATCATGATTAAGGCTTCTACTGGGCATGAAGTGGGGGATCACTTTTATATTATTATGAAGTAATAAACTGATCCCCCACATATTACTACTTAATCATATAATACATCTCTTCCTCCTCTAGCTATGAGTCAAATAACAGGACAGATTGGGTTCTATAGCCTTGGCTGACAACCAGTCTACCGCAGAAAGCAATGGCAACCTACTGCGGGAAAATCTTCTGCTCAGTCAGTCCTATCTCTGTCGAGACATGATGCCCCCAAAGCGTATATCACTTATAGCACTTAACTAACTGACCATTAATATCAAATTATAGTAGATTTTAAAAATATATTTTAAGGAAAAATGACAACCATATCTGTAGTTTAAGGCATACAATTCCGTACAAGTAAAAATCTGTTGAAGCCATAAAACTTTTTTGAAAATATTTAGATTACGACATTAAATAACCCATAGTGTTTCTTATGTCGTTAAATAAATTCAAGCACTCAATTAACCAACATGAAAGAATTCTTACGAAACATTAGGCCATATAATGTCCTGGATTTTAAAAAGAAATCAGCTGCCTTTCAAAATATCTAAACTTATTTATAAATGGAACTTTGTTTGTGTGTGTATGTGTCTGTGTGTGTATCCCTTACCTATAGACTCCGAAACGGCTGAACCGATTTTCTTGAAAATGTACACAGTTGTACTATAAATGTCTGCGAGTGTTCCTAGCTAGGTTTTGTGTCAAGGTACCCCCGATAAATATCGAAACTCGATAATCGAAAAAAATCAGCTTAAAGAAAGAGTGGTCCGATTTTAATCAAATTTGATACACTCATAGAAAGAGACATAAGAAACGTTATTCAGTAGTTTCAAGGTCGCAATTCTTATAATAGTGCAGAAAATCGGTAATATATATATATATATATATATATATATATATATATAAAAGGCAAGATGTTTGTGTGTGTGTCTGTTTATCTGTCTGTATGTCCTTTATACAAATCTACAATTTTTATGTGATTCTCACTAACTTCACACAAATATTATTTAGGCTGAGTCTCCAGTACCATGGATTAGTTTTAAAGCTTTCATTACTCCCGAGAAGCTCCGGGCTATACTGTCTAGTATATATATATATATAAGGTGCAATTGGTAAATTGTCGCAATTATTTTATTATTTCAGATATTCTTTAGGCTGAGTCTGAGCTCCAGGATCATGGATTAGTTTTAAAGTTTTCATTGCACCCGAGCAACGCCGGGCTATACTGCTAGTAATTGAATAAGTACAAATTAGAACACACATATCAACACCTCTAGTAATTACATCTACCCAAACATGCATATGCTTAAAAGCTGAGTACCATCTTCCATGTATTCAATTGTGAAAGCAGAATAACGTATATCGTATTTTTATTACTTCAAAGCACACAAGGAAATTAAATTTCAGCATGAGAGGACTCATATTTGGTCGATATGCCGTAAGATCCCTTAATGAAATGAATGTAGGAACATCGAAAAATGTCTTTCAGAAACTAAGCAATGTAAGAAGTTATCTTGAGATGAAAAGCAAATTGTGCTGGAATACTAAATATCATCCTACTTTCTTTATGGTGATATAGTCTGAACGATTTCCTCTCCGACGAAGAAAAATGACCAATATCTCTTTTTACCGATGATAACAGAATATATCATTGACAGTTTTGTATTTTTTTGTTTTTTTTACAGTTATATTCCACCTGTACAACCCCGAGGGCCACTCTAGGTAGTTGTAGTTGTTATATTCATCAGGAAAGTGTTCTCAAAATGACAGCTAAATTTTTATGTCTCTTCTTCATCGAAGAAAAAGCAGACAAGTATTCATTGCCAATATAAGAAGATTGATATTCCATTGGTATTCAGTCCCCATTGATTTGTTTCTAACGAACTTGGTCCAGTTTCTTTAGACTCTACTTTTTATGAAAGTTAGTATTTCCTAAAGTAGCCCGTTTTATTTATTTATTTATTTATTTATACGTCATATTTTCTGTCGGTTTACACTCCCCAGATCAGTAAATGTTTGTTTGTTTTTTTGTTTGTTTTTTTTCATCATTTTTCATCATTTCAGCATGGGGCTACATAAGAGAATTAAAGTTTTAGACAGGAAAAGAGTGAAGACAAAGACGAACAAGCTACGTGGTGGGTGAAGGAGAAAGAGCAGGAGAAGGATGTAAACACAGGAGTGAAGATAGTTACGAAGGTAGGGAGAAAGGAAAAGAACCAAGATACACGGGGTGATGTTGAAAGGGCTGGAATTAAGGGAATAAGAGATGGGAATTGACTTTGCATTTAAATTCTTGAATGTTATAGCCGTCAGGAAAGCAAGTAATTGTCAGGGTGTTTCACATGTGGGAAGTGTGAGAAAAGAAGCTGATGGAGTAGAATTGTCGTTTGCATTTGTTTGATCTAACTGTATAAAGGGTGGAAACATGATGCCAGTTTGGTTGCCCGTGTAAATTCTTATGGAGAGGGCACTAGTGACCTAAGTTTTTCGGGGAAGAAACCATGAAAATATGTCTTTACTTTCTTGATTTCAATATCTCCTATTCACAGTTCACATCTGGCTTTTTTTTACATCATGTCTTTCCAGTATAGATAGTTTTTCATTGTTCCAGGATTTAATTCAGTAAGATATATTTATTATTTATGTGACTGCCATCAACACTGTTTCCAGCAATTAAAACTCTTGTAATACAAGTAGCAAAATAGGTTCTCGTCGCTACATTTTGGAAGCATTGATAAATTCATTTTCTATCTGTTTCTAATCCAAGCAACTATGGATTGTTCTGTTCTCTATCCAGTAACTGTTCTGGATTATTCTAATGAAATTTCTAATCATCATCATCATCATCATCATTTATCCGTCACACCCAATGGTTCATAGAGCAGCCACTTTTTGTTGCTGTAACAAACTGTTTTTTTTTTTTTTTTTACAGGGCAGGATTGTTAGCCCTTCGCCCAATTCCCAAACTTGGATGGCCGGTGGACCATTTTTGGTCCTTATGTTTACAGCACCTGCTATTTCCAAATAGTTACCCATTTAAGTACTGACCAGGCTCGATGTTGCTTAACTTCGGTGATCGGACGGGAACCGGTGCATTCAACACGATATAGCCGTAGACAATGACATTTCTAATAGCTTTCCGAAATAAAGTTTTCCTTGAACATCAAATAAATATTAGTTCCATGCCTTAAGAAATGCATTTGCGTTGTTTAAGAAACATAACTTAATTCTTTCAACCCTAGTATTTTTTATTATTTACATTATTCGTACTATTTTGATCGTTGTACGCTCCGGCCTTCTTCAGGTGTTAGGACTTTCGAACCGAACTCTTTATTACGATCACTAGGATATACCTTTCCCGCTCCACGTGCGAAGACACTTCTGGTAGCCATGAGATATCTCCCTTTAACTTAACTCTCTTATTTGTTTGCCACTGCTGTAACCTGGATTTTGAACTAAAAACTCATTGAATTAATTCACTGGAAGTAACCAACGGTTATATCTACTGAGCCATGTGTCCTTGAAATCCATGGCACCTGAAAAATGCCTGAGCATATAAAAGCTGAAACGTCCTAAACAGAATACAGATATTTATGTCTTTATTTCTGAGACGAAGCGTTTACATGAAGAAGGTCCGCGCGTACAACGTCAATCTGGTCCGCGCGTACAACGTCAATCTGGCAATAAAAATGAGGACTCCAAATATAGATATAGATAAACTAGCAGTTTAGCTCGGTTTCACTCGGGTAGTTTAAAGAATATTAAGAATAAAAAAACATATGATAATTTACATAGGAAATAATTACACAACGTTCTCCCTCGTCACTTTTATAGATATAGACTAGCAGTTTAGCCCGGTTTCACTCAGGTAGTTTAAGGACTATAAAAAATAAAAAAGCATATGATGAATTTACATAGCAAAGAATTACACTACCTCCACCCTCGTCACTTTTATAGATATATGTTAGCAGTTTAGCCCGGTTTCACTCGGGTAGCTTAAGGAATATTAAGAATAAAAAACATATGATGAATCTACAAAGAAAATACGTCCACCCTCGTCACTTTTATAGATATAGATAACAATGTAGAATGTCTCTATTGGATTAGGATGAGATGGGGAGGAACAACATATAAAGATATAGATAATATAAAGGGAGTTGATTGATTCTATATTATAATCAGTAGAGAAATTGATCCCTGACTTTGTGGGGTGATAATATATATTTTTCTACTCCTAATTTTGGCTTTCTGAAAGATTTCAAGGTGTCGTTAGCGTTCTAAAATTTTGATCTACATCTGAGCGCAACTCCCGTCGAGCTAGACCGCAAAATGCAGACGCTAAGTCGAATCTATCAAACAAACAAATATTTACACAACGTCCACCCTTGTCAATTTTAGATATTGAAGAATCAGTACGGAACTGGCAGCGATGTCGGCGGCGTGTCGTCGTTTCTCAGGCGAAACCGCGGTGACGGAAGCGAGCCCGGAGACGTCGCCGAGAGCCCCGGGAAGAGTTATCTCTTCTTCGTAAAGGACCGTGTCAGTGGAATCGGCTCGTCCGGAGATACGGAAAAGGTACCTGTAGAGCGCCGCGGCTCGGGCGGCGTCCGGTGCGCTTTCGGCGGCCCTGGAAAATATGGAGACAAATAGAAAATTCTTACTAGAAGCTGGTATAATTGTCAAACAAACTTGAAGAAAATCAGAATGTACAAAGGCCGAACCATCGAGAATAGGATAATAAAGATGAGGACAGCAGTTCGAACAATGTAACTAATTGTTGATGTATATATGTGGGTTCTTCTTCTTCTTCTTCTTCTTCTATGTGCCTTGTCCTTTCAGGACCTAGACTATCATGGCCTTCAATCTCACCCTATCCCTGGTGGCTCTTGGCACTCTCTCTCTCCTGTAACAACACGCAACCCCTGTTCTATAATCCATATACTCAGACCCTTCAAATATCCGCTGCATTCCCGTGTTTCTTTTTCCTTCTATGTGGCATGTTAGTATCAGGTTCTCCTAGCCCTCCTGGGACTTTATCTGTCTTTTCCTGATGCTCAGCATTAATTTTCATTTCGTTTCCATCCTTTCCAAAACCTCAACATTGCTCACATGTTCGGTTCATGATATCCACGGCATCCTTTTGTAGAACTATATTTCAGCTGGTACAATTTTTTCCTTCATCTTGGATGACATTGTCCAGCATTCACTGCTATACTGAGGAACTGACAGTACTCACTTCTTTGTTTCTAGTGAAAGACGATAAGCTCAAATATAAGTATGAAAAATCAGTCATAATAACGAAGAAAAGAGAGGAATGGAAGCAGGAAAAGCGGTAATATTATTTGAATGATCTCCTGTGCTTTTTTGCGGTTGAGTCTATGGTTTGCAAAGAAAGTCGGTTTGAGACGATGTGCATTTGCTAGCCCTATGGCCAAACGGTATTTGATTGAGGGCTGTTATGCTCCTAGATTAGTCACCAACAATATCCAAGGATCGCAAATCTGCTTTACTATCAAAAGCTAGCAGAGGAAGACGAGATAAGGTAATGTATTTCCAAGGACATTTGTGAAGAAGCCAACGCAAATAATGTAATTAGTGTTCGACACGATAATATCAATTTAGGATACATTGTGTTTGAGACACTGCGAGTGTATTAAAAATGAAACAAGTAAGCCATTTCGGAAGGTAAGTAGTTAAAATTTAATAAAAATTGAAAAGATGAACTACTAAGTGTAGAAGACGGAAGAAGAAAAAAGAAAGAAGAAAGGTGAAGGAGGAAGTAGAAGAGTAGCAATAACAGGAAATAGATATAAGAGGGGAATTAAACAGGAGAAAGAAGAAGTAAAGGAAAAGTGAACAGAAGGAAGGTATGAAAATAGAGAAAGATTAGACGGAGTAGAAAGAAGAAGAAGAAGAAGAAGAAGAAGAAGAAGAAAGGTGAAGGAGGAAGTAGAAGAGTAGCAATAACAGGAAATAGATATAAGAGGGGAATTAAACAGGAGAAAGAAGAAGTAAAGGAAAAGTGAACAGAAGGAAGGTATGAAAATAGAGAAAGATTAGACGGAGTAGAAAGAAGAAGAAGAAGAAGAAGAAGAAGAAAATAAAGAAGGCAAACGATTAGGGGTCAGAGGATTAAAAAGAAAGATTGACTCATAACTATTTTACACTTTCTCAACATTGTCATTTTATTCAACTCAAAAAATATTTTTAGATGTATTTATTTAAGATTATAATTGTTTACTGATAAATGCCATATTAGTTAACCCATATCTGGGGGTTAAGAGTTATATTCAGACATTTACAAAAATTATTTGCGCGTAAGAGAATATAAAGAAGCTGTATAGAAATTAAACTCGGATTTCCGATTTCTTATTCTGATCTGTTACACGTTACACTTCCCGGAACATCAAAATTTCGTGCTCGTGTTATTCCTAAGAAAAAGAAAAAGAAGAAATCTAACCTTAAAATTTTGGCTCACTGTCTAAAAAATACATCCTATCTATAGTTAGTACACTTACACTGAAACCGTAGGGGACTGGTTAATTTTTCTTGGATTCGGCCTTGTGCCAAACGTAACCGAACTCCCTACAGCCTACAAGTTTTATCCAGATTATTCATCATCGGTCTTTATTGTTTTCAGAAGGTTGGTTGTCTGCAAGTTGGAATATATGGAATTGTGTGAAATAGTGTAAGAATAAAATATACATTTTGCGTTTTAAAATAGAAATTTAGTAACAGAATTGAATAATAAGTATTCATAGAAATTAATGTGCAATTTGAAAGTTTAGGGTATCAAGAGTTAGAAAAATGTTTATAGTAATAATGTACACATTTAAAACGTCCTCAGAAATTTAGAGTTCATGGTTGTGTAGTATCGGAATGTAAAATCTTTGTTCCTTCCTCTTTTAGTAGGTCGCGACAAGTTGAGAGAAAGAGAAGGCAAAATAAATAAAGAGGTTGTACTTAACACGTCCATTTGTTCTTGGCGTGGAGTGAAAAAGAAGAAAACAAAATTGGAAGAAGAGGTCGAAATTAACTGTGACGTGCCCTGCGTTCGGGTCGGCTTCTTGAATTTTGCAACGAGGTCTCAGCTAATCACTCCCATGTCGACTAACATTTGACAGGTTAGCGTCATGGTTTAAATAGTTAAACTTCACATGATCTAGGCGTGAAATTATGTCATTGGTAAATAGGTTTTTTAATCCAATCAGCATTCAGAATTAGCTTTTCGCACTGACTTGTGAATTTCTGTTAGATGGGTTGTTCCACAATGCTTTTAGTTTTTAATTTCTTATCTCTATAATACAACGTAAAGTAGTTTCTAGCTCACTAGAAATACATTGTAATTTTTTAATTGTATCACCCCGATCAAGGCGGTAACGGCATTGATATGAAGGGGGGTACATAAGAGTAAAAAGATTAGATAGGAGGAGAGTAAAGAGAAAGACGAACCAGTTAGAAAGGAGCAAGAGAAGTATGGGAATACAGATGAAAGTAAAAAGATATACACGGTGATGTAGAAAGAACTAGAGTCAAGTGTTTAAGAGATGGGTTTTGACATTGCATATAAATTAAAGGAAATTGTAGCCGTCAGGAAAGCAAGAATATGGAAGCGAGTTCCACAGGAGGGAAGTGTAAGAAAAGAAGTTTGTGGAGTAGAATTGTCGTCTGCATTTGGTTGGTCTAACTGTAAATGGGTGAGACCCAGTTACCAGTCTGGTTGCACGAGTAGACATATGTGGTAGGGGCACCAGTGACTGAAGTTCATTAGAGCAGAAGCCATAAAAATATTTATAGAACAGGCAGAGGGAAGCCACATCCCGTCGGTGAGAAAGTGGTTGGAGTCCAGCCAAGTTTGGTACCTATCAGATTACTGATATTCCTTTGGAGCCTATCAAGACCACAAATGAACAACAGGTGGACGTGACCATATATGACAGCAGTATTCCATGCACGGACGGACGGTTGATTTGTATATATGCAAGATGGATTCAGGAAAAATAAAAACATTCTGGTCCGACACAGTGACCCAACTTTCCTAGCAGTGGAATTAACCATTGAAAAAATTAGAAGTATATTAATTTAAAAGGTGACCACTTTTCTAATTTCAAAATCAGCATTCGAATTTGTTTCACGAATGACCTATGACTTTAGCATATTTAGAACAACAAATCCTGAGGGAAAGCATGTGTGTTCTGTTCTGATTTGAATTGGTATTTGTCTTTCTCCTAGACTAGCTGTCTTAACATGGCTGAAGAGACAGGTCTCTCTTAATATTTACTGAGTTGATTCAGAGTTATTCTCCAAGTATGACTTGTGACCAATGAAATATACTGCCATCTTTTCTGATTTTGAATAAATAGCTTGAGGAAAATGTATTCATGACGTCCACGCATATTCCTGCTAAGTGCACACTGTGTTAATTTGAACTCCGTATCCATTTTCCATGTTAGCAAAGGAGATCCATAATACATCCCAAATATCAAATAACGAAGATATGAAAATTATGAATGTAGCTTGCTAGATAAGCAATGTAAATATTTGTTTGAAAGAAATGCTCTTGGAAATGACATTTCTCATAAAACAATTATTTTTGCAAGAATAAAGGATAATAGTTTACTTTTCATGAATATAATATTCACTTTGCATGTTTCATTTATGGATGTAACCGGAACGTAAACGCCTGCAATGTATTTCTTCTTTAATAAAACAAGGAAAAGAGTTTCAGAAATAATTTGTTTTTTTTTTGTTTTTTTTTTTAAACATTTCACCCCAAGCAAGGCAATTTTACTACCACTGTTGCCCAGGGATTTGCATAGGGGGAAAGTGACGAGCACAAGGGGTTGGTTATAGGGGGTGCCATGAGGAGGGTAATAGAAGGATGAGAATACTGGTGTGATTGGGGTGGAATGGATTGAGAAAAGAACTTGCAAGAAAGGATGCGAACTAGTGAGATAGATAACTATTAACCTTACATTTTAATTCTTGGAGATTGCAGCTGCCGGGGAAGCAAGTATACAGAAGTGAATTCCACGGGCGGGGAGTGGGTGAAAAGAAGCTGTTAGAGTAGAAATGCCGTTATATTTTATAGGTTTCACTGTAAAATGATGGGAGCTAGTTGCTATAGTGGATAGAGTAAATTCATGCTTCAGGCGTACCAGTGAGCTAAGTTCATTGGAGTAATAGCAGTGAAAGTATTTGTAGAAGAGACACAAGGAAGCCACATCCCGCCGGTGGGGTGGGAGCGACTGCAGCCCTGCTGCCAACTTGGCATCGATATGCATGTTTTTAGAGGAATAAGGTGATTGAAGAACAGGGCAATCTGAAAAAGGCATGATTAGAAAATAGCATAAATTTTGCTAAAAAAATCACGTTTGTGAATTGCCCTCGTAAAATTGGAAGATCATGCTTCAGTTTACGATATAATAGGCTCGGGTAAATGCAGTTCGATAGAAGAGAAAATGATTAGGTATTTGAAAGATTACTTCAGCATTTTTTTCTTTTCTTCCCTTTCTGAGAGAATAGTCTGTTGAATTAGAAAGAAGAGAATGGCATCTTCAAAATCGGCTAATATAAGGAAAGAAGTGAATAAATGAAAATGTCTTCAATATATGATTAAAAAGACCAAATACCGTGCCGAGGGAAGCAAGATATCACATAGTGAGAAATAGAAATTGAGAAAGAATATTGGTGAACAAATGAAAAGATAACGTGATTTTAGATCGGACACAAATGCAATCACACACTAACAAAACACACGCACACACACACACACACACACACACACATATATATATACTTATTATTTGTACTACTTCATATATATATATATATATACTTATTATTTGTACTACTTCATATATATATATATATAAATATATATATATATATTAAATATTTTTATGTTTGTAAATATGCAATGATTTTTGTAAATATGTTTATTTCTCTCAATCGATATATTTCTCATAATCATCTGTGTATGCATCCCTGTCTTTCTACATATATATTTGTGTGTATATATTTGTGTATGTATATATTTGTGTGTGTATATATTTGTGTTGTGTTGTTCGTCAGTGTATGTGTGTGTGTGCGTGCCCCCCTCTCTCTCTCCCTATATATATATATATATATATGTCTTAGAAATAGTACAAACACATTAGTTGGCATTTTGTAGTGATTTACTTTATTTAGAGTGCTCGATACTTAGTAGATCATTATATATAGTAATATTTTTATTATAAATTTATGATTCTGCCTGACGAGGTGCTGATAAGATAGTACCGAAACACAACGGCTCGTGTTGCTGGAAAATATGTTTTTATTATACTCTTATGATGAAAATATCATATATATATATATATATATATATATATATATATATATAAAAGAAAAATTAAGGCAGACACGTTATTTCATGGTAAGTCGGAAGTATAGGGTTATTTCAGGCGAACCATCACCAGCTTCAGTCTTTATTTTACAAAGGATTTTACACGTATCTGAAATAAAAATCTGATTCCGATTTACCATGACATAACGAGTCTGTCTTAATTTTTCTTATATTTGCTCTGTATGTATTTATATACGTATATATTTAGAGCTCTCTTAGAGAGTTATCCTACCACTGTATGTACAGGATACTCCTTTGGATTCTTCTATACCCACATTGCATGAATATATATATATATATATATATATATATATATATATATATATATATATAATTATTTTTATTATTATTATATTGGGTTATTCTGAAAATTTTTATGACAAAACAAATTCATGGAATTTCGACTAAATATTAACCACTTTGCTGCAAAAGCTTTCTACATTTTTTGTTTAACTTTCAGTTTTCCCAGAATTTCTGTGGTTTCTCGGTAAAGATCTTATTATGATTTCTTATATCATCTAAAGAATTTAAATTTTTGCCATTCAGATTATTTTTCAAGGATATGATTGAATGAAAATCCGAAGAGGCAGTCTCTAGTGAATATGACTGGTTGAGAAACACATCTTAGCGAAGCTGCAACAATTTTTGCTAGGTCAACAAAGAAACGTTTGGTCTTACATGATGGAAAACAAAGACGAAGGAAAACTCGAAGCAGCTGAAATGTGGTTCTACAGAAGCATACTGGGTATTAAAATGGGGGATCAATTCCATATTCAATCGATAAATAAACTGAACCCTCACTTTGTGGTCACAGTAATTTCTATACATTGATATTCTTGAGATCCAAAAGCACAAGGAAGCATTACAGAAGTTGAGTAAAGTTTTAAGAAACAGGACAATTTCACTAGAAACAAAGAGGAGAGTACTGGATTTCTATGTGATGTCGGTTCTTCAATATGGCAGTGAATGTTGGACAATATGATCAAAGATGAAGAAAAAACGTGAAGCAGCTGAAATATGGATCTACAGATGGATGCTGCGGATATCATGGACCTAGCCTGTGAGCAATGACGAGGTTTTGGAAAGGATGGAAACGAAAAGGAAATTAATACTGAGCATCAGGAATAGACAACCAAAGTTCTTCGGTCATGCAATGAGGAAGGAGGGCTTGGAGAACCTGTTACTAACAGGCCAGATAGAGGGAAAAAGAGAAAGAGGAAAGTGGCGGATAACATATTTGAAGGATATGATCAGGTGCATGACGGAACGAGGGTTGCATGGTGCAACAGGAGAAAGCGTGCTAAGAGCCACCAGGGACAGGGAGACGTTGAAAGCCATGATTGCCTACCTCCTGAAAGGACAGGGCACATTGAAGAAGAGTATATATGCAAACTGTTTATAAGAAATTATAATGTGGGTATAAAATGGGGGCTCGATTCTATATTATAATCAGTATATAAACTGATCCCTCATTTTTTGGTCATGCTATTTTCTGTACAATTATATTCTTCAGCTAGTGGATTACGGAACGAGGGTTGCATGGTGCAACAGGAGAAAGCGGGCTAAGAGCCACCAGGGACAGGGAGACGTTGAAAGCCATGATTGCCTACCTCCTGAAAGGACAGGGCACATTGAAGAAGAGTATATATGCAAACTGTTTATAAGAAATTATAATGTGGGTATAAAATGGGGGCTCGATTCTATATTATAATCAGTATATAAACTGATCCCTCATTTTTTGGTCATGCTATTTTCTGTACAATTATATTCTTCAGCTAGTGGATTACGGAACGAGGGTTGCATGGTGCAACAGGAGAAAGCGGGCTAAGAGCCACCAGGGACAGGGAGACGTTGAAAGCCATGATTGCCTACCTCCTGAAAGGACAGGGCACACTGAAGAAGAGTATATATGCAAACTGTTTATAAGAAATTATAATGTGGGTATAAAATGGGGGCTCGATTCTATATTATAATCAGTATATAAACTGATCCCTCATTTTTTGGTCATGCTATTTTCTGTACAATTATATTCTTCAGCTAGTGGATTACGGAACGAGGGTTGCATGGTGCAACAGGAGAAAGCGGGCTAAGAGCCACCAGGGACAGGGAGACGTTGAAAGCCATGATTGCCTACCTCCTGAAAGGACAGGGCACATTGAAGAAGAGTATATATGCAAACTGTTTATAAGAAATTATAATGTGGGTATAAAATGGGGGCTCGATTCCATATTATAATCAGTATATAAACTGATCCCTCATTTTGTGGCCATGCTATTTTTTATACAATTATATTCTAGATTTATGGGCTTCAGCTAGTGGATTACGGAACGAGGGTTGCATGGTGCAACAGGAGAAAGCGGGCTAAGAGCCACCAGGGACAGGGAGATGTGGAAAGCAATGATCGCTAAGTCCTGAAAGGATATGTCACACAAAAGAGAAAGAGAAAGTGTTTCTGCTAATTCTCTCGTTGAGTAAGGCGTACTATTCTAAATTTTGTTTTGGTGGTCATTTATAGTTGTGGTTTTTTCACAGCATTCCTCATAAATTAGGCTCCAGTTACCAAATCTAAGCATAGCAAACCTTTTCCGTAATTGATGTTTTTGGATTACGAAGCAATTTTGGCCTTATAAGTTTCATCTTCAAAATTAGCAGGAATTAAGTAATTTTAAAAATTTTTTCCGATGAGATAGCTTGATGTGTACTCTAATTGGAAATATAAGCATACTTGTCGTTACATTTGACGTGTTCTAACGTATTAGAACAAGAACGACTAACAATCGGAGTGATCTTTCCGATGAACCCAATACATACGCACGCACAAGAAATATGTATACATATAAAATATATATATTAGTTTACTGCCACTGTTGTTCAGGGGGTTACATAGGAGGAATATTTTTGAGAATACACGGGTTGTCAGGAAGCGGGTAGGAGAGGGATGAGAATACTGAAGAAATGAGATAAGAGCATGAGACAGAGGATGCAATTTAATGAGATAGGAGATGACTATTGACTTTAGATTGAAATTCTTGGAGATTGTTGCTGTCGGGAAAGCAAGTAAATGTAAGGGAATTCCACGAGCGAGAAGTGCGAGAAAAGAAGCTGCTAGAGTAGAATTTGCGTTTATATCTGATTGGTTTCACACTAAAAAAGTGGGACCTAGTTGCTAATCTTGTGGCTCGAGTAAACTCATATATAGGGGGCAGCAGTAAGCTAAATTCATCGGAGCAGAAGGCGTGAAAATATTTGTAGAAGAGACACAGTAAAGCCACACTGCGCCGGTGGGAAAGTGACATGGATCATGAAATCATATGCCTAAATTCATGATATTATGATCTTATTCATTAGACATTTTTTTCTTTTTTAACTTAACCTTTCATATATTTTTCATTTCGTGAGAACCGACAGTTTCACATTATTATCAACGTATCTACGCAGTTGCCTAAGCGTAGGAAATTGATTGGCGTTATAGAGCATCAATTTTGAAATTATATTAATAGAATTCACCGTAAGTGAAGGTTAAATCTATTGAATAGAAAGGCTTGTCTACTTGAAAAGTTTAAACATAATCAATTATTCAATCAGTTACTTAAGCAACATTATATATATATATATATATATATATATATATATATACACTACCGGTCATAAATTTTAGGCCACCTAAGTGTTTAAAAAAATGATGTATTTCATACTATTTTTTAGTATTTATTGCCAAGTGACTAATCGTAAATGAACATAGAATGTTTCTTTTGTTAATATTGCACAATAACATGTGCATCAAATGCACATATTAATAAATATTTAATACTTACCTATATTGAAGTTTCATCAATGAAAGAATGAAGAAAATTTAGGGTGATTCGGACGAGTTCATTTTTGCTTCCTTGCCTTGTAAACTTTTGCAAAATAATAATAAAAATAACATTCTATTTTCATTTCGAATTATCCACTTCGCAATAAATATTAAAATAGTATTAAATACATCATTTCTTTTAAAAAACTAGGGTTGCCGAATAATTATTGCCGGTATTATATATATATATATATATATATATAGAGAGAGAGAGAGAGAGAGAAAGGAGAGAGAAAAAGAGAAAGAAGAAGAAGGGAAAAAGAGTGATACAGAGAGATATAGAGATAGAAATATCGATTGTTAAATGACTTGCATATTTTTAAGCCAATGTACATGACTATTTGAATTTAATAAAACGAAATGTTATCTCCAGGCATTTATATATTTAGATAATCTTTTCAATGCATAAATACTTACACAAGATGATATAAAACCCAAGGAAATAAATAATAATTGCTTTAATTTTTTTTTAAATCCAGCAAAATCATTATTACTCATTCTCGTTTATAGGCAAATAATTACGTCATCTAGCACCGGCCATAATTTATATTTTCCGACAAATTAAGCATTAAGGACGTTTTGCAACTTTCTTAAATTTAAACATTGACAACTTTATATTAGTTTCTTCTATCATACCTCTTTTTATATATACATGTAGGTACCTCCTTTACGTCATATGCGTGAGTGAAAAAAAACAGCATAGTATGACTAAAAAGGTCCTAAACTTAATAAAACAATTTTTCTCTCAAAATGTTTATATTATTTTTAAGAGTTAAGATCAAAGAAGTTTTTAATTATTTTTAAAAATGTTTTAATCCTTTCTAACATTTTCGAAATTTCGTCAGAATGTTTTGTTTTGAAAAGTTTTGATTGAGTTAGCGGCTAAGAAACGTTTTACTACTGTTTTGCAATAGAAACCAAATGATTGCATTTGCCACTTTTGTCAGATTACAATTTGGAAATTCTCACAAAAATCAAATTATTGTCGGATTTTAAGAAAACTTTCAGTATTCATTCACAAATAAATGAAATTACATTTGAAATTATTATTTTTTAACAATCCTGATGAAAATATTTTTTACCTCTGTTACCCCCGCTTCACGTAAATCCATGAAATGTTAAAAAATTTTAATTAGTTGCTAACTTTTATTTTATTAGTTCAACGCAGGACTCATTGGGGAATATGAATCACCTATTTTTTTAATCTTAAGTTTGCAATCACTATCCGAAAACCTTCTGCGAAGAGTAAAATAAAAAATGCAATAAATCTCTGATATAATTTAATTTGATAATCTTTTAATTAGTGGAATAAATAATAACTTTTGAGGACTCTGAAAAAAATATTTTTTCGATTAATAATACAACTTTAAAAGAATTGTTTTCATTTTTTAATTTTTTTCTTATTACATAATTTAATAATATATAAACTTTTAAAATATTTTTAAATCTCCAAAGAATAGATAGCGACTAGACTTTTAGTTAAGAGCTGTTTATCATTTTGCCTATCTAAAATTGAAAAGTTTAATAAAAATCGTTTAGCAGAAATATTTTAAATGAATTAAATAAAAAAATTTGTGTGTGTGTGTAAATATGTTAATTTACGTTTCATTTTTGAGTGAGTACGACGTTCCATAAGGGTCATAACATGTTTCCATAATTATAACATCTGCAGTACCATAAAAGTTAAATTAGATATTTTTACTATGCCTTAAACTTAGTGATACGTTAATAATAAATATATTAATAAATAACATAAAATAACTTAGTTTGGTTATTTTAATTTATATTCTTTCTTATTAAATTAAAATTATTTTAAAAGATATTTAAATTTTTAAATTTTTATTTATTCAGAAAGCAAATTTAAATGTCTGGCTATAAAGGTAAACTAAAATTCTATTAAATATTATATAATTGCTGAAATTATTAAATTAAATTTTTAATTTTACTCTTTAGTTTAAAAAAAACAAAAAAGAAATTCAAATTTTATGTTTTTTTAGCCCGTTAGTTAGTTAAAGTGCCATACGTGATACACGCTTGGGCGATCATGTCTCGAAAGAGACATGACTGACTGAGCAGAAGATTATCCCGCAGTAGGTTGCCATTGCTTTCTGCGACAGACTGGTTGCCGACCAAGGCTATAGAACCCAATCTGTCTTGCTATTTAACCCATAACTGGAAGGAAGAGACGGATTAATACCTTTCCCAAGGGTATTTGCGCCTAAGTGAATACAATGGATTCAACTGGAATTCGAATTCGAACTCGGCTCCCTGGTTTCTCGTTCCGAGCCGATATCCACTGTACCACAACGCATGTCCGTTTTGGCCCGTAAGGTCGCAATACTTTCCGTCTTGACAACTTTCGGATGTGGTAAATCTTTTAGCACCGCCCCCATTCTGTAATCGAGGTGATGACAGGTAGGGCAACCGTAGTTAAAAAGTTATTTTTTTATTGTAAAGTTATGGCAGTAAGGAATCATTACTTGATTGAAATCAGGTAAAGGTAAGTTTCAATTTTAAAAATTGACTTAAGTGATGTGTCAGTGAGGTATATTTTATTTTGCAAGATATTTAAAAAAGAAATTTGGCTACTGTTTACGTACTGTTGACAGAATGTGTGGATCAATCAAAAGTGGTGGGATATTTAAATTTAGTTTTTCCAATTTAGAAAAAAATTATATTAAAATCAATATAATTTAGGTTTAAAAAACACCAGTGTATTTTCTTTCGTGAATTAAAGATTAATCTCGTGGCTTTTAATTAAAGCTAATTTTATAGATTGAAGATTAATTATTTAGTTTTAAAATTTAAATTTAAATTTAGGTATCGAAAAATGTGTTCGCGTGAAGATTTGACCCACAATCAATCATAATATTTTATTGTATGTATAAAACAAAAATACAATAACAGACATAATCATATCTTTTCAACTATCTTCAATGAAACAATTAATAAAAGAAGCTTTACTACAAAGTTGAATATATATATATATATATATATATATATCAGTGTGAATACAGAACGAATAATTCTAATAACTTCCAAAACATTAATTTAAAACAGTGTTCGATATATAATATATGGAGCTGTGAATATTTATTATAAATTATATTTTAGAATTATTTTATATATATCCGCTACGAAGGTACGCTCGTTTCGACATTGAATCTTCAATGCCTCATCAGGCGGTGTGTAAAGTACTGGAAATTCTTTTTCTTTATATTTATTTAGTTTTGTTCGAGGTGTTGGTGGGGGTTAGTGATAGGGTGATAGGGCTTTGACCGGTGGAGTTTTTGGAGAGAGTGTTTTGTTAGAGGTGTTGGTGGGGGTTAGGGATAGGGGAATAAGTCTGTGACCGTTGGAAATTTTGGAGAGGGTGTTTCTTAAGTTGTTGATTTTTTTTTTTATAAGCATTTCACCCCGAGCAAGGCATGCCACTGCCACTACTGCGCAGGGGGCTACGTAGAGTGGAGAAAGGGTGATTAAATATAGGAAATGTCAGAGGGTGGGTGATAGGCGGGTCAAGATACCGAGAATGAGGGTTGGGTAGATGAGAGTGTTCTGAGAATAATTGGGAGTTAGTGTGATAGGAGGTGTCTATTGACCCTACATTTAAACACCTGGAGATTGTAACTGTCGGGAAAGCAAAGTTGTGGAAGGGAGTTCCACAGGCGGGAAGCGCGAGAAAAGAAGCTGTTGGAGTAGAATTTACGGTTACATCTTATTTGTTTAACTGTAAAAGGTTGGGACCTAGTTGCTAATCTAGTATCTCGTGAATGAGAGTCTTTGATTTCTAGATAGTTGTAAGTCTTAATTATCTAGTGACTGGATTATATCTTTATGGATTTCTTAGAAGAGCCGATAGTAGTTTGGCGCGGATATTTTTATTTAAGCAGAGTCTTTATAATTAATGTAAGTTTGCATATTTAATCTTAACTTTGCATTTGGGGAATATATTTTTTCTATTAAATTTTAAATTTAAAATTTTTAATTAGATCATGATTTGGAAACCGTTTTTTCTATTAAATTTTAAATTTTAAATTTCTATTCTTATATCTAGTCAATATATGATTCATCTAACTATGGTTAGCCCAATATCGAGCTCTTTACAATAAATAAAAATGTTTGCCAAAATGCATTTTATCAGTAAAATCACTGAAAAACAACAACCTTGGTGCTAAACAATATCACAATTCAACACCCTTCAATTTCGTTCCCCCTACCACTTCTATTCGCCCAGACATGGCTAAATTTCAACTTTTAAATTCTCAACTCAGATAAGGGAAAGAGGTGTCTATAAAAATAGACATACATATCTGTTTGATTCCCTGTTTAATTCTTTAAATACAAAAATTATTAATCCCACCAGTTTTTATTTTTCTGTGATGAAAATTTTTTTGGACTTCTGCCGGTATAAAATCTTTTGTTATTTGAATTAATTTGAATAAACATTTTCGTTGCTGAAGACGCGTGATTATTCTCGTAGAAATGATTATTCAACGAATTTGAAAATCGAATTTTTGTTTTATTATATATATATATATATTTTTGGTGTAGTGTTGAGTCACATTTACTTCTATGCAAAATGAGTTCCATGTGGAATCCGACTTGGCTTGCGCCGTCAACACAAAACAGTGTGGGAGGGTCGAAAACCCTTGCTATTCTTTAGTTACACTATTTTTTTTTTTTTTTTTTGCTAATTCATTCTGGTGCCTTTGAATAGGCCACTCTTCGTGGCATGTTCTTCTTCAAGAGGCTTCTTCTGGAGCTTCCATCTCTCAATTGGCCAGATCGATTTCTGTCCCCGGGGAGTTGTTTTTAGTTAATCCGTAAATCGACAAGGATAACAAACTGTTACCATTTCTCCTCAGAGGAATAGTTTAGCGGGTGTCCTAATTTTTTGGCGTCATGTTTGTCCAGCACCGTTCAACACATACACACTTCTATGCGGTTATGCATTGTAGCCGTGTTGAGTTAAAAGTCGGTGACAGTCTTTCAGCTGCTGACGAATTTCCGATTAGAGAAATACTATCAGTGATCATTTTTCGTCCTTGGTATTGCGCTCTAGGGGAGAATCCATGTTTTCATTGCAACTGATATGAGAAGACTGATATTATCTACTTCAATCTTCGAGTTCATAACCACAACTGAACCAACTACAATTTTGCATGAGCAAACGTTAGTTTGAGAAACCATGATATATATATATTCATGTACAACTGTTAAATTTCACCTCTGTTGGACTATTATCGTCGATTTAAAGATAATAAAAAAAACATTTGTTGAGGACAGAAATCTATCCAGTCAATTATGTAAAATTTAAAATGACACTAACATCTTACTTTAACGGATATAATTGCAAACATTTTTTTTTAATCATTTCACCCCGAGCAAGGCAGAAACGCCACTGATGTGCCGGGGGTTACATAAATGTAAAAAGATTAATTAGAAAAGAGTGAGGAGTACAAGCTAGTTAGAAGGGAACAATAGAAAGCTGAGAAAGCAGGTGCGATGACAGATACATAGGTGGAGAGAAAGGGAAGGTTATACAGGGGAGGGGAGAGAGCTAGAGGCCAGTGGTTAGTAGATGAGTATTGACTTTGCATTTAAATTTCTGGGGGTTGTAGCCATCAGGAAAGCCAGAATACGGGAGTGAGTTCCACAGGCGGGAAGTGCGAGAGAGGAAGCTGCACACACACGCATCGCATCGTTCATCCAGCAGTCTAAAGGAAGTCGAATCGAGCCTATATAACACCATTTTCGATTCATCGTAAAAACAATATCTGCTCTGAAATGTGGTATATTTTAAGCAAATATATATATATATATATATATATATATATATATATATATATATATATATACGCTCTCACACCCTGACACTCTGGAAGAATGGTAGACTTTGAAAAACAGTAGCTACTCTGGCATGCACGCATTGCTCATTCGGTAATGAATTAGAGCACTCTGGCTATTGGGCGTGTATAATGATAATATACACGCTAAAAATTCTGCCTCCATCTACCGAGCGCCCATAGCTCAGAGGTAGAATCGCCGACTGACGCCAGTTCGGTCAGGTTTCAACCCTGGGTAAAAAGGCAATTGGCTGTCTAACCGTACTGATGAGTTGTGATACAGCGAAACAGATCTGTCTGCGGATGACTATATATATATATATATATATATATATATATACGTGTGTGTGTGTGTGTGATATATATATATATATATATATATATATATATATATACATATATATATGCCACACAAATTTATACAAAAACAACAATACATTATGACATATCAACAATATAAATATAAGAAAATGAGTAAAATTAGAAATTAAAAAGTATATATATAATTATAAACAAAATATACAAATAATATAAAATGCAAAAAATAAAAGAACGTACAATGACCCATGAGAAAAATATAATCCAAATGCTAAAGGAAATATAAAAATAAAATAAATACAAAATAAAGATTAAGGCTAAAATGAAAAGCCGTACGAGAAAAGCTTAGAAACACAAATGCAATACACCGAACCATGGACAAACAAAATGATTAAGTAAACCAATACACAAACATTCACGAGGCAAAACATAGTAATTCACAAAGAAAAGGTCCAACCAAGGTCAGCGAAATAAACGGGTTCATTCAACTAAACAAACACACATTCAGGAACACACTAAAAATAAAAATAAAACGAAATCAAAATAGGAAATAAAAAGAAAAATATAAAATATCGACCAATCATAAACAAGAAGAGAAAGAATAACTAAACATTCACACGTCAACTACTACAATATCACACAATAATGTACATATAAACTTGAAAAAACGTTACTTAACGACAACGATCAGGAGAGTCAGAGCATCATAACGCTGTCCTCACGAAACTTTAAAGTCGGCATGAACTGCTCTATTAAAGAGGTAATATTTTGTAATCATATATATATATATATATATATATATATATATATACACTACCGGCCATAATTATTAGGATAACAGTTTTAAAATAAGTGATGCATTTCATACTATTTTTAGTATTTATTTGTAAGTGGATAATTCTAAATGAAAATATAATGGTTCTTTTGTGATTATTGCTATGCAAAATTTTACAAGGCAAGAATGCAGCTTTTGCTTCGGACAGCCAATAATCAGAAGAGACTAACATGAGGAAAAGAGCACAAAAACTGGACATCAGAATAGTTCATTTTATGCACATGTTATTATGCAGTATTAGCAAAAGAATCATTATATTTTCATTTAGAATTATCCACTTGGCAATAAATACTAAAAATAGTATAAAACACATAATTTCTTTTTAATAATTATGGCCGGTAGTGTTTATATATATATATATATATATATATATATATATATATATATATATTGTCCTACGTTCATGGCAGGACTTAGAGTTTCATGCGTTATACAAGCATCAGCTGCATTTTTCAAAATGAAAACTTAATATAATCTTCTACCCAGTCAGTCATGTCACTTTCGAGACATGATCGCCCAAGCGTGTATCACGTATGGCAATTAACTGACTGACTGTAAATAAAAAATTAAAATTAAAAATGAAAATTTCAAATAATTAAATTAATATTAAAATTAAAAATTAAAAATATTAGAATGCAGAGAGTAAATATTTAAATGGCATAATTCATAATAACTAATAGTAATATTTGAGAGGGAAAGAAAATAAAAAAGGGGGAAATGAAAAAGAAAGAAAGAAAAGAAAGAAAGTAGCAGATGTATAGATGAATCTATATCAATCGGAGTCTAAGTATTTATTCTATGGCAGAATGTTTTATTAATTGTTTTTTGTTAACTAGATTAGGATTATTTATATGGTTGAAGAAGAGATATTTTTCTAAAAAGTAAATGTTATATGTATGTCATTTCTACTATAAGATTTGGATTTAGCTACGATATTACAGGTAATAACTGGGTTCGTGTTATTTTTTGTAATTTCCAATAATATATAGATAAAGTTATGTTTTTGCTGGAGTTCTTGTTTTTTAAAGACAACATGTGATTGTTGAATCATCTTCCACATGTCCTTCCAAAATAAAGTTGAACCTCATTACATTCGTATGAATTCGAGCTTTATAAACAATACTTTCCGACTTACATTGGCCAATCAGTGGGCAAGTTTTAGTTTTTCGGCAGTTGCAATCATTTCTTGAAGGGTCATTATTGTTAGTAATAAGCTGGCTGATATTATTTAGGTGGGCCTGGTATTTATTTAATATATTTATCTATGTTCTTATTCCACTCTTCATCAGTAATACACACATTCTAACTGCCGACAACGAACTTTCTGATGAAAACCCTTCTGATGATTATAACTCAACATAAAACTTGTAAGCTGTAGGGAGATCGGTTATGATAGACACAAGGCCGAACAAAAAAAATAATAACCAGCTCCCTACACTTCAGTGGTGACACCGACGTTATCCAGAGTTCCGCTAAAAAGAATTTGATATTTATTTATTTTTGGTTGACCTCCGGAACTTCTGCGTCGAACCAGATGTGCAAAGACTAGATTTTGTCATTTGCTTTCTGGATTTCTGAGGGCAAACATCCGGCCCCTCTCTTTGCTCTGTATTACCACATTCTTGACAAAACTATAACTTGTTTGTGTTGAAATTTTTTTTAATTGTTGGTGAATGGTAGAAATGCTTGTGAATTAAGTTTAGGAAGAATGTTTCGATGACGAGCGGTTTAAACCTAATAATAATAAGTCTACGTATTTCTGCTTATTTCTGTCTACCTTGTTTTTTTAAATGAGTGTTGAGTTTAATTTTTTTAATGCATTAATGTATTTAATTTTAACATTGTCAAACATTTCCTTATTTCTAGAGTTGTTTCCTGAACAAAATTGAATGGATATGAGTAGATTGTTGGTGATTATCAGACAGTGAATTGATTCCCTATTAATGCATTTTTGGCTATGTGAGCCCATAGTTTACGGTTTGAACAGACCATTACTGAAGTGAAATGTAACATCTAAGAATTTTACGACTTAAGCGTTAGTGAAAGTGGTAATTTTTTTTTATAAGCGTTTCACCCCGAGCAAGGCATGCCACTGCCACTACTGCGCAGGGGGCTACATAGAGTGGAGAAAGGATGATTAAATATAGGAAATATCAGAGGGTGGGTGATAGGCGGGTCAAGATACCGAGAATGAGGGTTGGGTAGATGAGAGTGTTCTGAGAATAATTGGGAGTTAGTGTGATAGGAGGTGTCTATTGACCCTACATTTAAACACCTGGAGATTGTAGCTGTCGGGAAAGCAGACTTGTGGAAGGGAGTTCCACAGGCGGGAAGCGCGAGAAAAGAAGCTGTTGGAGTAGAATTTACGGTTACATCTTATTTGTTTAACTGTAAAAGGGTGGGACATAGTTGCTAATCTAGTATCTCGTGTAAATTCGTGCTTAGGCGGCACCAGTGATCTAAGCTCATCGGAGCAGAAGCCATGAAAGTACTTGTAGAAGAGGCACAGGGAAGCCACATCACGCCGGTGAGAGAGTGGTTGTAGCCGGTCTGCCAAGTCAGTATCAACCACGTTACAGATCCTCCTTTGTATTTTGTCAAGAAGCCCAAGGAGAGCAGCAGGGGCATCCAACCAGATATGGCAGCAATATTCAATACACGGACGGATGGTCGATTTGTATTGTGGTCTTTGAAAAAAATATTAGATCCTTTCTGAGATTTTCCGTATTTTGTTAACCAGTTTTGCAAAGAATTATCAGTTCGGCCTCTTGGTAAGGTCCGATGTTACATAAATCGAAGATGTGCCTATGATTTCAGAGCAAAAAGACGTCCGACCAAATTTTTATATTTTAAATTTAAATTTTAATCTTTTTTTATATACATGAAATGTTATAATATTTAAATTTTTACGTATTATGAATTACGTCTTTTGATTTTTCTCCCTGCATTATAACATTTTTAATATTTTATATTTATAAATTAAATGTTAAATTTTACTTCTAATTTTAATTTTAAAATTTTAATTTTAATTTTTTATCTAAATGTAATCTTTTCTCTACATGTAAGCAGTAACTTAACTTTTTAAGATTTAATTCACATAATCATCAAGCGATCTTAAATTCAAATCTATAAAACTGTCTATTTGAAAAATGTACCTGAGGATTGCATAACGCATAAAATCTGAGTCGTGACATCGACGCAAGACAATATGTATATTTATCAACTGAGCACTGCTTTATTAAGACCTGTATAATAATACTATACATACGTGCACCCTCATATGCATATTATTAATTTATCATATATATATATATATATATATATATATATATTTAATTATAAATTATGTTTTAGAACATGTACATAATTTTCTCTATATATGTCCTCTTCTCTACAATCATATATATAGACATATATAGAAGAAATTATGTACATGTTCTAAAACATAATTTGTAATAAATATTCACAGCTCTATACATCATATATCGAGCACTGTTTTAAATTAATGTTTTGGACGGAAAAAAATTTTCTTTTTTCTCTCCTCATTCTATACTCACTCGGATATATATATATATATATATATATATATATATATATATATATATATATATATATATATATAGTCATCCGCAGACAGATCTGTTTCGCTGCATTACAGCTCATCAGTACGGTTAGATATCCGATTGCTTTTAAGCCAGGATTGAAACCCGACCGAACTGGCATCAGTCGGCGATATAAAAATCCTGGCAAAAAGGACTATTTTGAGTACCCCGACATTTACTTTATTATTAACAGTGCTCAATATAATAAATATTATAAAGCTTAATATAATCATATAATAATGAATTAATTGTACATTGCGACACGGAAATATATATGTTTCGTGATAGATTCTTTTCATCAGGCAATGCTGGATGTTAAAAATGATTTACATTTAAATACAAAAAACCGGTTTGCTCGTTATGTATGTGGGAAGATATAAAATTAACCTGTGTGTTCCTTAACCAATCAGAGCAAAGATTCATTTTAGAATTTGTTCCCAAAGAATACATCCTAACTAACTCTTTCTTCACACCCTTTCCCTTGTTCTCTCGGAGATAAGACCAAAATGATAAGAAAGCGAAAAGGACAGTCTTGGTACTAAACAGGCACATCACATCAAAGTCAATAAAACTAATTGAGAAGCAATAAAAATAAAAGTGAAATGGGGAAAAGATAAAATTAGGTTAAAAGCAAGTTGACGTCTTGATCTTTAGGGAGGAAAAAAGAAAGGAAAATGAAAAAAGAAAGAAAAAATGAGAAAAAGTTAGTATGTATTCGTTGGGGCCAAAATCCAAAATGACTCTTCGCTCTGATTAGTCAAAAGAAACACACGTCAATTTTTTATTTTCCCACGTACATGAACAGCAAACCGAGTAATTTATGTACTTAAATGTAAATCATTTACACAAGCAACATCCAACATTGCCTGATGAAGAGAGTCTATCTCGAAACATAGAAATTTCCATATTCCAATATAAATTAATTCATAATTATATATATATATATATATATATATATATATATATATATATATATATATATATTTTACGGAAATTAACGAATTTTAACGAAACTTGGTTATAAACAACCGACAATTTGAAATATATTTTTTGACCATTATTTTTTATCGATAAAAAATAATGTTCAAACAATTCATTTCAAATTGTCGGTTGTTTATAACCAAGTTTCGTTAAAATTCGTTAATTTCCGTAACATTTTTACATTTGTTGACATTACGATACATTTCAGAGCAGATATGTTTGTTTACGTGGATCGAAACTTTTGTTATAGGCTTGCTAAAAACCTCGTTTAGACTGGACGCTATTCGTGGTCGAGAGATCTAAGACGTTGCTAGTTCAAATTGTAGCTTCCTCTATGTAAATAGGGGTCGCAGATTCGAATCCTGCCGAATAGCACACATTTTCGTAATAACAATTTATCGTAAATAATCAGGCCTGCATATATAAATATATAATACTGTTTAATTCAAACAAAAAACAGAATATCTACTTAAATACGGGTATCGATAAAACATAATGTTCAAACAATTCATTTCATATATATATATATATATGTTCTAAACACCGTATATTGGCTTTAATTTCAGGTAAAATTAAAAACAAAAATTCTCAAACGCTTGGATATTTTTTATTCAGTTAATTCTAAGCTTTCGGCTCGTATGAGCCATCTTCAGAGAGGTTACAGGAACGTTAACATAAAAACATTCACCATCAAAGACGTCATAGAACCACATTGCAAATTTACGAACTGCGCTTGCCATTTGGTAACTGTTATCGTTGCTTAGCAACGTTTTATGTCAACACAAGATAAAATCGTCTTTGATGGTGGGTGTTTTTCTATTAAAGTGCGTTGTGGCGCAATGGATATCGACTCGGAACGAGAAATCGGAGAGCCGAGTTCGAATTCTAGTTGAATTCCTTGCATTCACTTACGCGCGAATACCCTTGGGAAATGTATTAATCCGTCTCTTCCTTTCAGTTATGGGATAAATAACAGGACAGATTAGGTTCTATAGACTTGGTCGGCAACCAGTCTACCGCAGAAAGCAATGGCAAACTACTGCGGGATAATCTTCTGCCCAGTCAGTCATGTCTCTTTCGAGACATGATCGCCCAAGCGTGTGTCACGTTTGGCACTTAACTGACAGACTGAATCTCTCTGAAGTTGGCTCATACGAGCCGAAAGCTTAGAACCAACTTAATAAAAAAATACCAAATGTTAGAGAATCTTTGTTTTTATTTTCACCTGAAATTAAAGCCAAAATACGATGCTTAGAACTGTTAATGATTAAACATAATAGACATTCATTGTCACTCATATTTAACAGTGTATGTTTAGAGAATTACCTGCTGTCTCGATACACTAAAAGTGTATATATATATATATATATATATATATATATATATATATAACTGTAAATTTATCTTTGAACAGGTCTCGAAAAACACACTTAGTATAAACGCAGAGGAGAAAAATGGAAACAAAAAAAGAAACGAAATAAGCACTTGAACATTAGTCAAAGTACTAGTCGAAAGAAAAAAAAAACCGAGATTAGGAACCTATCACGTAAAGCGCTCAATTCAATGCCAAATCAAATAAGTAAGAAGCTAACCAAGAGCCAACGAACCTACCAAGGTTTGACCAAATGGATCGTCAGGTCAAGTTTGCTTGGTAGGTTCATTGGTTCTAGGTTAGCTTCTTACTTTTTATGTAGTTGTACATGAATATATATATATATTGTACAGGAATATATATATATATATATATATATATATTGTACATGTATATATATATATATATACATACATATATATATATATATATATATATACATATATTCATGTACAACTGTTGAATTTCACCTCTGTTGAACTATTATCGTCGATTTAAAGATAAAAAATATATTTGTTGATGGCAGAAATCGATCCAGTCAATTATGTAAAATTTAAAATAACACTAACATCTTACTTTAACGGATATAATTGCAAACATTACATAAAAATAGTAAAGAGTTCATAGAATAAGCATTGGCTTCAATCACTGTCTCCAGAAAACTTCGGAATCTCCAGCATATTTTCTGAATAGCATATTTGTTTCAGATGGTGAATGCTGCTCTTATTCTTGACTTCGGTTTTTGTTTTGTGCTACAAGCATTTCTATTGCTCTCTCGCTTAATTGCGCCCAACACATGAAAATCAAGGTGTTGCATTCTGGGAAGATAAGCGGTAATCTTCTGTCAGCTATGTCTGCGTTCTCCTGTTTCTGTGGCATGTTTCAATGTGCTATAGCCAAATATAGGATCATCCAGCAATCACTTTTTATCCACGGGTGGCACTACCCCTCCAAGGTACTTAATATAGATCTATATTTTGAGTATTATGCCTTGTGGGAAGAGGGATAGAGGTATAATATTGCCATCACTAGCGATCGTTTCAAACATATTCGTAACCACATTTAGATATATTGATATCCAAACACTCTGAAGTCTTCGTACAAAAGATTCCGACAGGATTTGCTAAGAAGTAGATCATGACGATGACAAATTTTTGGTGGAATGAATTGCATTATATGCTTTTATTTTTTACTAGTAGTATAGCCCGGCGTTGCTCGAGGGTAATGAAAACTTTAAAACTAATCCATGGTCCTGGAGCTCAGACACTTTGGACGTTGGCACGAAACACTGAAAAGCAATAGTTGTTACCAGTTAAAGCGAAACCGTAGACTGAAAGAAAAATGAATGGATGTAAGTCAAATTTTGACTTCCTGGTATCAATTTATATATATATATATTATCGATTTTCTGTACTATTTTAAGAAATTCAACCTTGCAACCTTGAAACTTCTGAATATCGTTTCTTATGTCTTTGTCTATGAGTGTATCAAATTTTGTTAAAATCGAACCACTCCTTCTATAACCCGATTTTTAGATTATCGATTTTCGATATTTATCTGGGGTACCTCGACACAAAACCTAGCTAAGAACACTCGCAGACGCTCATAGTACAATTGTGTAAATTTTCAAGAAAATGGGTTCAGCCGTTTCGGATTCTATATGTAACGAACACAGACACACAGACACACAGACACACACTCATACACACACACACACACACAATGTTCCATTTATAAATAAGTTTAGATTTTTTTTTTGATAGAATGTAACCAATCTTTCTCTACTATACAGTCGACAAAAACGAAAACAAACAACGTGCATGCGCAAAATTAAATGAGGATTATGTAAAGCGTGTACTTTCTATGCTCGTTCCCTTTATGTGCAGTGGTTATCGGCTTGGAACAAGAAATCGCCGAGCCGAGTTCGAATTCCAGTTGAATTCGTTACATTCACTTACGCATAAATATCCTTGAGAAATGTATTAATACGTCTCTTCCCTCCAGTTATGGGTTAAATAGCAGGACATATTGGGTTCTATAGCTATGGATGGCAACCAGTCTACCGCACAAAATAGCCATTGCGGGATAATCTTCTGCCCAGACTTTCGAGACATTAGTGCCCAAGCGTGTCTCACGTATGACACTTAACTGACTGACCATATAACTATGTGTGTGTGTGTGTGTGGGGGTGTGTGTAGGCACAAAAACCCTTGGAAAGGTACAAATCCGGCTTTTCCCTTCAGTTACGGTTTAAATAATAGGAGATATTGAGTTCTGGTAACCAGTCTGCCTCACAAAGTAATGGCAACCTGCCGCGAGATAATCTTCTGCCCAGTCAGTCTTTCGAGACATGATCGCCCAAAGCGTGTATCACATATGGCACTTAACTGACTGTGTGTAAATACATTAATATAAAGATTGGCAGTTCCGTACTTAGATAATATTTCGAGTGAATTAGTGATTGAATGAATGTGTGTACTCCACTTAGATGAAAAATAAATGTCTATCACTGTAAATGTGTTTGTATGAATGGCTGTTACGTGTAAATACATATGTGCGAGTGATTGTGTGTTTGTGTGTGTGTATGTGTGACTGTGTGTGGATGTGTGCAACATTGTCATGTATGTCTGCAGTGTATAAATCTGTGTGATCATGAGTTTATGTGTGTCAGACTTTCTTGTGTGATGTTCGGCTGTGTTAATCTGTAAATAACAATAAAAAATATCTATTCATACGCCGACCTCTACACAGGTTTATTTGTACCCCTTCGTTTTAATGAAAGACGTAAACCTCAGTGGAAAATAGTCTCTAAGACCTCACACGCAAATTTATAAGCAAACAAATAGAACATGTTTTCAAAGAAATACGAACTATAAACATCCAGCCTTGAACAAAAGTATATTTTGGTTTGATGCCACTGATCTTTCGCTATAGCAATGCTGAATAATAGGTTAAAAGGATTATCATTTGTGACGCTTTGGAGGAGCAGAAGGTCAAATAAACATTTGCCAACAAAAATGGGACCAACCTGTTTCTATGTCAGCTTGATTATGACAAACATTAAGAATAAAGATCAACGCATTGATGTGAAATTAGGAGAAAAAAAAGATAGATGGAATATGGAATGATGATGTGGGACGTGATTAAAAAGACAATTTAAGAAAAAATCAAAACCGGCATTGGAAAGAAAGAAAGAAAGAAAGCAAAAAGACAGAGAATGAGAAAGATAGGTTAAAAGAAACACAGAGAAGGAAATGGTATAGAAAAAAAGAAAGAAAGAAAGCAAAAGGACAGTAAAAAGACAGTACATAAAGACAAGAAATGTAAAGATAGGATAAAGAACACAACAATGGAAATGAAATAGAAAGAAAGAAAGAAAGACAAAAAGAAAAGAAAAAGAAAGAATGAAAAAAAGAAAAACAAAACAAACAAATACAAAAAATGAAAAAGGTAGGATAAATAAAAAAACAGAGCGAAAGAAATTAAATAGAAAGAAAGAAAGAAAGAAAAAATAAAGAAAGAAAGGAAAAGACAAATAAACTAAAGAAAGGAAAGAAAAAAATTGACGAAAAATGATAAAAAGAAAACACGGAAGAAAATAAAATGGATAGAAATGAAAATAAATGAAAGAAAGAAAGAAAGAAAGAAAGAAAGAAAAAGAAAGCAAACAAATAACAAAAAAATGATAAAAAAAAGACGGAGAATAATTTTAAAGAAAGCAAGAAAAAAACCTGAAAAAAGAAAGAAAGAAAAATATAAAAATGGAAAGAAAGGAGAAGCGGTAAATATAAAAGAAAGACAAAAAAAAATAAGAAATTAAATGCATTGAACAAAACAAACGAACAAGCAAAAATAAAAAAAACGAAAGAAAACAGAGACAACAAAAGAAAACAAAAAGAAAGAATAACATTAAATAAGTAGAAAAATTAAATCAATAAATTAAGTAAATACAGCGAAGAAATGAAACGGAAGCTGAATAAAACAAATTGGTTAAAAAATAAAATTGGTGATAAAAAATATAAAGCAAAAAACAAAATAGAAATATCCAAGATAAAGTAAAAACAAAGAAAAAAAGCAAAAAGACTTGAAAAAGACAATGAAAAAAAGAAAGAAAAGTAACAAAGGACAAAAGTAAAGGAAAAGAAAAGAAAGAAATTAAATAATTAAACAGAAAAAAACATGGATATTTCTGAAATTAAGAATGTGTAATAAAATGATGGAAAAATGGTTGAAAAAATAATGAAAATTAAGCAGAAAATAGAAAAAGAAAAAATTAAAAAGAATGCAAAAAATGAAAGGAATATAAAAGAAGGAAAAAAGAAACACAGATTTTTGTTTTTTGTTATAACTTTCACCACAAACAAGGCAGTCTTACTTCCACTGGTGCGCAGGGGGTTACAAAGGAGGAAATTGATAAGAACATGTTATTGTGGGTGTCCGGAAGTGGGTAGGAGAAAAATGAGAATACTGGTGTGATGATAGAGTGGACGGAAAAAGAGCATGAGAGAAAGGATGCGAGTCAGTGACATAGGAGATGACTCTTGACCTTACACTTAAATTCTTGGAGATTGTAGCTGTCGGGGATGCAATATAGGGAAGGGAATTCCACAGGTGAGAAGTACTAGAAAAGAAACTGTTGGTAAAAAATGCGGTTACATTTTATTGATTTCATTGTAAAAGGGTGGAACCTATTTGCTTGTCTGGTAGCTCGAGTAAATTAATACATATGGGGCACTAGTGAGCTAAGTATATTGGAGCAAGAATTTAATCGATTAATTAATGTTTTCGAAAAACAAAATAATTTTTTAAAAAATGAACAAGATGAATAAAAGAAAATATAGTAACTTACAAAGCATAGCTTACATGTGGCACAAGGCTAATAGTATGGAGCACCAAGTAAGGATTGAACTCACTTCCAGGTCGTAACTATTCTAGCAAGACTAACTTGCAAACCATTACATCAGGTCCATGGGCCCTTCTTATATAGTTATACAGACCAATATGTAAATACTATATTTGAACAGAAGCCTGGTCAGTATTAACATGAGTAACCACTCGGGAATACCAAATTGGATGTGTGGGTGGTGTAATGGATAATGACTCGGAAATGTTCATCGGAGAGCCGAGTTCTAATTTCGGTAGGTTTAGCTATATTCACTTATGTGTAAATACGCTAAGGAAGAATATGGATCTATCTCTTTTTCCCCAACTGTTGGTTAATTAGTTAAACTTGTATCTCTGAAACTATAATTATCTAAAAAAAAAAAAAAGAAATATATATAATAGAAAATAAAGAAACTGTGTATAAAAAATTTAGATTTCGGTATTTAATATCTCATGAACGTTTATATAGCACTAAACAAAAATAACCAAATAAACCAACTTCAAAAAAGTAAAGAGAAATAAAAGAAGGCAGAGCCACAAAAAATGAAGAAGCCTTGAAAGAAATCTTAAAGAAGAATGCAAAAAAGTTAGCAAATAGAAAAAAATGAAGAAAACGAAAGAAAGGTGAATAAAGAAAAAAAAACTAGAAAAATTAAAGATTCCCTTAGAAAAAATAGATTGAAATAAAAAAAATGAGAAAAAGTAGAAAATATAAAGAAAAGGGAACGGTAGAAAAAAGGGAAAATAATTACAAATTAAGGAAAATAAAATCACTATGTGTTCATAATTTTGAGAATTGGTAGTGTAGAGTGGGGTGCGTGTTCTTTGTACGTCAGGAGTCACCAGTGTAGCGTAGAGAGCTGGTTAAGGTTTCTTTGCTTCGGCCTTGTGTCAGACTTAACCGAACTCCCTATAGCTTACAGGATTCATGCAGAATTATCATCAGAAGGGTTTTCATATTCAGAATTATTATCAGAAGGTTGGTCGTTGGCAGGTTTGGAATTGTGGGATAGCGTAAGTAGAATAAAATACAGTTTGCATTTTAAAATAGAACTTTTTTTAAAGGAAGAATAACATAAGTTGTCGGAGCTAATGTGCAATTACAATCATTAAGAAGTTAAGGGTTAGTGTTCTAGTCGTAATTGTTGAAATAGATAAGGAGAAAGAGAAAGAGGACAATATCCGGGTCGGGTCACTTGAAGTTTGAAGTTACATTTTAGATGTGTGTTTCTCTTTCTCTGACTCTTGACTGACGCCGAGGTCATTTATATAGTCCTTTGGAATTTCACGCTGAATCGCCAAGTCCTTCAAAATCTTACAAGTCGCTCCCATTGGTCAAAAATCATTTCAACACCTACTTGCGAAATCTGGTTTCGACTTTTTCGTTAAGCACATGGTCAATCCTTTTTCTGTTTAGGAAACCAGGATTTCACACGTCGTTGTGAATTTTTGTAAAAGGGAAGAAGAGAGTTGATTTTAATTAATTTCTGATCCGCTACAGTAGTATTTAAATTATTTACATCGTTCGGATTGTTGTCCTCAAATTTATTGACATATTCATATTCACAACGTTTTAACAATGGCAGTTGATTGGAATTTCGAAACAAGCCCTTTTGTCCTCGATGACAGATGGTCCGGTGGATAAAATCGTTGGTTAGATTCAGTGACTTGACACAGATAACTGTGAGTTCAATACCTGTCTACAGCTAATGGTGAAAAAAACTCAGGGATTTGAATTTAAAGGAGATAGCTTAGATATTCAGAAGTGGCCATACCGAAATATCCCAGTGATCGAAATAAATGGTTTGGTTCGAAATTCCAATTACCTGAAGAAGGCCAGAGAATACAAATGTCGAAACCTCGTGAACAGGAATATGGCAATAAAGACGAGGACAACAGCACGAACAATATGAATAATGTAAGAAAAATCAATAATAATAATAATAATAATAATAATAGAAAAAGAGAATAAACATTGAAAAGTAGAAAAATATCTAAAAGTTCTAATAGGCTGTTTGCATGTCAGAATCTGAAAACGTTAGATGCGTTGCATTTTTGCATGTGAAAATTTGCTCCGAGTTAGCTAGGCTATTTACGTTCAACTGCCAAAGAAAATCATTTTCTTGGGAGAGAAAGGCGTCTACAGGTGGTCATATGAAAAATAATCTTATGATAGTTTCGTAAATAGCTATGAATTAAAGTCGTTTTCTAGGTCTTTGAATAAGGAAAGGTTAGTCTTAGAAAAAAAATAAATGTAAGTCAAAAGAAATTGTTGTTTAAAGGTTACGTCTTATATCTGGCAAACATTTACCTTCGATAATCAATGTGCTTCATCCTTGATCAAAAAGACATTGTATGTGTGATTTTAATGTTTCTACTTATCATTTCAACTTATTGTACTCGTACAATGATCCCCAAATATCTACGCAAACATTCGTTTTGATTCACTGGCCTTTTTTTTATGTATTATCCACATATTCAAGTTTATTTAAACCGAAATATTTGTTTGTATTAAATAAGTTTTAGGAGATAATAATTTTCTTATTAACTCATAAATAGGAGGATAAGATGTTGATTCATATCTTTGGCAATGGTCTGTGTACGCAAGGCAATATATCGAATCTGAATGATTTGGTTGGTTGGTTGTTTTGTTTTTATGGCAAATCAAATTCGGCGGGTCATTTCTTGCCAACTAAACTTTATTTATTGCTGACTATACCTTTTTCTTTCAACAATTTATTGTTGTTTATATAAGTTTTTCTGTCTAGTAATACATTTTTTTCTTTTCGAGTATCAAGATTCATTGGGATTTGTTCTTTTAAGGGCAGGGTCCCAAGTCCTAACCTTGTTATTTAACCCATAACTGAGGAGACGGGACGGATTAATAACTTCCCCAATGATACCAGTGCTTAAGTTAATGCAGGGTATTCAACTATAATTCGAACTCGGCTCACCGATTTCTCCCTCCGAGCCGATATCCACTGCACCACAACGCACATCCGTCACTATATGCTTACAGCACCTAGTATTTCCAAGCGGTTACCCATCTAAGTACTGACCAGGTTCAACGTTGCTTAACTTCGGTAATCTAGCGAGAACCGTTGTATTCAACGTGATATGGCCGTAAGCACTCACATCCGTCACTAAACGCTTACAGAACCTGGTATTCCCAAGCGGTCACCCATCTAAGTACTGACCAGTCTCAACGTTGCTTAACTTCGTTATCGCGCGAGAACCGGTGTATTCAACGTGATATGGCCGTAAGCACTCACATCCGTCACTAAACGCTTACAGAACCTGGTATTCCCAAGCGGTCACCCATCTAAGTACTGTCCAGGCTCAACGTTGCTTTACTTCGGTTATCGCTCGAGAACCGGTGTATTCAACGTGATATGGCTGTAAGCACGCACATCCGTCACTAAACGCTTACAGCACCTGGTATTCCCAAGCGGTCACCCATCTAAGTACTGACCAGGCTCAACGTTGCTTCACTTCGGTGATCGAGCGAGAACCGGTGTATTCAACGTGATAGGCCATATGTCCTTACCTGAATGAAGTTCAAGTCGCAAATTTCTCCTTCTGAGCTTAAAACCATTACAGCCCACGTCAACAAAGATTATATCGCCTGGTTTTCCTTTAAGTTCAAAAGAACTTCACTAAAGTGATTGAAAGAGAACAAGTAGAAAAGATTTGATAATGACATTTGAAAAAATATACCCGTTTCGATAGAAAAATATACCCGTTTCCATAGAAAAATATACCCGTTTCCATAAAAAGAAACGTTTGGCATTCATTGACAGAGCCTTACTTTTGGTGCAAATTTATGAAATATTTTTTCTGCAAACAGTTTTATGATAAATTAGAATACTCAATCCAGGAGCTGTTATAGCTCTTTCTAATATTGTTATGAGTTTCCTATTTTATTTTTGTTTAACGCTGAATGAAACCCCGACAACTTGATATAGTATTCTTCTTCTAGATAATCATGCTCTCCACTTTAGTTGTAACTGAAGATGGTCGCTGTTTTTTTCTTTTTTAATTATTTGTCCCCAAGTGAAACTGAACTGTGCAATTTCGCTTCCAATATGAATTTTCTTCGACAACACTGAGGTGGCTGATGGAGAGTGAGTGTTCGAGCTTTTGTACTGAGTAGATCTTGCTTGCGATCAAGACTTGTATCTCACGAGATATGCGCAAGGGAATTAAAGAGAGAAAATACTGAGTACAGGGGTGTTGAAGAAAGGTTAAAGGTTAAAGCAGGGTCCCAAGTCCTAACCTTGTTGTTTAACCCATAACTGAGGAGAAGGGACGGATTAATAACTTTCACAAGGGGACCAGTGCTTAAGTTAATGCAGGGTATTCAACTATAATTTGAACTCGGCTCACTGATTTCTCTTTCCGAGCCGATATCCACTGCACCAAAACGCACATCCGTCAATATACGCTTACAGCACCTGGTACTTCCAAGCGGTTACCCATCTAAGTACTATGAAGGACATTTAAGAAGATAAAGACGGCAATTGATATTGTATTTTAGTTTTTGAAGATTTAATTTTTTGTCTTTTTTAACTGGGTTTTCTTTATTGTCATTTATCCTCAACGGGTTTTCTTGGTTTGTTGCAGTTTTAGTAACACTTTACATCTTAGTGGCTTTATAGCCTTGGTTAACGTAAATTATTCAAAGACATGATAAAGAGCAGATATGTTGGGTTATATTTTCATTCTGTGACATCTTATGAGGTTGGGAAAAACTACCCTTGGAGAAAATCATTCTTTATTCAATTTCCATATTTCGAACAAATTATATATTAATTAATTAAAGAAATTATCTTGTGAGTATTAATTAGATAAATTTTCTCAAATTTATAGACTGATTGGGGTTTAAGAAATGAAACAAATTTTTTCCACAAACGAAACCCATTAGTATTCAGCACAGGTGACAAATAAAAAAAAAAAGAAAGACGGAAAATCTATTTAATTATTAGAAATTTTGTTACTTTTATTAAAAAAAATAAAGGATAGAATTTTAGTAGCTTAAAAGAGAAACACACAAATGTTAGATGTGTGCGCAGACTAAAGAATTTCAGCAAAATCTCTGGCATTTTTCAGTAACTAAGTTGAATAATATTTCTTGAAAAAACAATTAAACTACGGCATCCAGGAACAACAACCGGTTAAAAGATGTATATGTTAGCTATTTGTTTACTTCGCAAATATAGTAAAATATAAAGTTATTTTTATAAGTTTCTTAATTGGTTCAGTTTTAGGGTAAATTACAATTTATGTTTTTTTTTTTCCTTTTGGGGCCACTCTGTAATTTCCATAATGAACATTAAATTATATTCGAAACCTACCCTAGGTAAAATACTATTTTACTTCTTGGAAGAGCACCATACACTGATCGAAACAATAGCTATTTCTTCCCTAATAATGTAACTATTGGATGTGCGTCGTGGTACAGTGGATATCGGCTCGGAACGAGAAACCGGGGAGTCGAGTTCCAGTTGAATCCATTGTATTCACTTACGCGCAAATACCCTTGGGAAAGGTATTAATCCGTTTCTTCCTTCCAGTTATAGGTTAAATAGCAGGACAGATTGGGTTCTATAGCCTTGGTCGGCAACAAGTCTACCGCAGAAAGCAATGACAACCTACTGCGGGATAATCTTCTGCCTAGTCAGTCATGTCTCTTTCGAGACATGATCGCCCAGGCGTGTATCACGTATGGCACCTAAACTGACTGATCGAAACAATAGCTAGTTCTTCCCTAATAATGTAACTATTAAGACCTTATTGATTTTAAGCTTCTACCTGGACACACACATATATATATATATAGTGACTTGTGGTAATGTTTAGCAAAGACTATTGTTATTTTAATTATTTTTTTTAAAAAGAGTTTTTGGCAAGCAGTTTTTTATTGTAGTGTGCTCGATATCGGAGTCGGGATAGAGTAATTGATTTAATGCAAAGAACATTTTATTCTAATTGTTTAAGTTCATTTCAACTTCAAAATTTTGTGAGGACACCATTATAATGCCTTCACTCAGGCCGAAATTTTTGCCATTGTGCCCTAGTTTATTTCTTATTTATATTGAGATTAGTGTAATTTGATATTTTGTGGGGGTGTTTTATTTGCTATTGCTGCTCTTCCTTTTCTTTTTTGTTTATATATATATATATATATATATATATATATATATATAGTCAACCGCAGACGCTTCTGTTTCGCTGTTTCACAGCTCATCAGTACGTTTAGACTCCGAATATGCATGTATATATATTTCAAATAAAACTTCGAAAATCACATGAGTCGTATGATCATTTCTGCTAAGAATTTCGCTTCGTCAGCGACCAATTTTTATTATTATGGAAAATTCAACAAAAAATTTATACAACAGAAATTCAATTAAAAAGAAGAAATCAGAAAGAAACATAAAAAAACACAGTGGGAAAGAAGATAAAAAGAGAGAGAATATTATGGTAGAAGATAGCCATCTCGACGTTGTTGCAGGGGGCAGGGAAGAGGGTGGAAACGGAGAGCTGGCGAAATGGATTCAAACACGAGCTTTTTTTTAGCAAACAAAAACACATAAAACAGTCAACAATAAGTTTTCCAACTAAATCATTGATAAACAAATAAAATTATTCTTACAAAAACTACACGACAACAGTATTAAACATAGCACACAAAAATCATCAAAATATTTTACAGAAATCAAACGCACTAAATTTATAAAAGAGACGAATTTGCTGTACTAGAAATTATAAAACACCATATTTCTGCCGCAATTCTTTTAAGTCATTAAAAATTTATAGTATATAAAATGCAAACATTGCTGTTTCTAATAAAAATAACCTCACCAAATGAAAGCTAGAGATGACTAATATAGTATATAATTCTTATGCCTTGTACAAGACTCTGCTCCTTCCCATAAATCAGTTATCTATATGACATACTACCACTTCTCTGAGTAGAGTCCTTACATGCAGCCTACATAACAACAGTGCAATGTTAAAAACTTTTGTTAACCCATAATTTACAAAAACCTTAAAAAAACCTTTGGTTAAAAATACAAAAATATTATTAAAATGATAATGTAAAAAACACCTCACTATAAGAGAGGCACTATATATCAAAACAGTTTCTCCTACCATCCATCTTACATTTTTTTACATTGGAAATTTAGTTTCCAATGTTTTAAAAATAGACAGACGCTCACGCGTTCTTGATTCACGCGCGTCAGGGGATAGTTTTTTGAAGAACGCTTTTTTGCAAAAAATCAAAATTTACGTTACAGTCAAAACATGAGGATAGAATAACAACAGCGGAAAAAACATACTAGAAAATGGCCAATGACGTGGCTGAAAGCGCTTGGTAAAAAAAAAGTTATAAATGTTATCTTATCTCGAGGAAAAAAGCAAACATGAAATTATACTTGAAAAATTAAAACAAAAATGAATAAAATACCCCTTGTCGATATATATATATATATCGTGATATACATGGCTGTATCTGACTACCGGGCATACCGGGCATACCAGGCACGGGTCCGGGCCGATCCGTGCAATCATAGTGAAAACCCAGGCAAGGAAAAATGTCTTCGTCATAAATCAAACTAAGCAATTCACGAAGAAAGAAAGAAAGAAAGAAAGAAAGAAAGAAAGAAAGCAAAACGAAGAAAACATCAAAATGAAAGCAGTAAACATCTGTTTGTTTATTTATTAATTGTATGAGAAAATATTGGTTATACTCAGAAAGTGCGAACCCGATTTCCTGCTTTCGTTCACGTTCTGTCCCTAATTTCCATTGGAATAGTAGAAACAATCTGCAAAAATCATAGTTTCTGGAAAAGAATGACACTGATGACGTCATCACATTGTCAATAAATCCGGGCAATGTTCTCTGTGCCCGGTTTTTTTTTAGCATCAGCTACGACCCTGGTGATATATAATGTGAACAAATGAAAATAAGTAATGCAGTGTTCCCGGTAATATTTTTTTTTGGTACGCCATATTTCAGTCCGCCATTTTGGTAAGCCAAAATTTGTTAGGTATCATGTGACGTATCCAATTTTTTTTTTATCTACAGGAAAAAAATAAATAAAATTTATTTTTACAAGTATGTTTGTACAATATACATTCATCTAGCGAATAGACATGAAATGAGATACAAATACTACTATAATTATTTTTTGATTCCTTCTTAATATGTCCATATTCCAGTATAATAAAAATGAAATGTCTGGCGTACCGAAAAAATGTTTTTTCTAAAGAATAAAAACGAATAAAAATCATTTTTATGAGAATTTGTATTCATTTATCTAGCGAATAAACATAAAATTACACATGAAAAACTAATTTAATTTTTTTTTCAATTCCATCTTAATATGTCCATATCCAGTATAATACAAATGGAGAAACGTTTGTTTGTGTGTTGTGTCGTTCTGGCGTACCGAAAACATATTTTTTCTAAAGAATTAAAACGAATAAAAATTATTTTTATGAGAATCTTTATTCATTTATCTACCGAATAAATATAAAATTACATATGAAAAACTAATTTAATTATTTTTAAATTCCATCTTAATATGTCCATATTCCAGTATAAAAATTAAAAATGTCGTTCTGGCGTACCGAAAAAATATTTTTCCTAAAGAATAAAAACGAATAAATATTATTTTTATGAGAATCTTCATTCATTTATCTAGCGAATAATCATGAAATCACACATGAAAAACTACTTGAATTATTTTTAAATTCCATAATAAATATGAAGAAATGTTTGTTTGGGTGTTGTGATTTTGATTTTTAAGTAATTCGATGAGAAATACGAAAGTAACTTTTTTTGATAAATATTTTAAAAACTTCACCTTTGATCCCGGGTCTTGAAACTATTTTATTTCATCGTTTAATTTTAGCAGTATTTACTTGGAAAACTGATACTAAGTTATTTGTAAAAAAAGAAAAAATCTAATAATATGTATAAAGATTCCCGTAAGAATAATTTTTATTCGTTTTTATTCTTTAGAAAAAATATTTTTTCGGTACGCCAAACGACACAACACACAAACAAACGTTTCTCCATTTTTATTATACAGAATATGGACATATTAAGATGGAATTAAAAAATATTTAAAATAGTTTTTCATATGTAATTTTATGTTTATTCGCTAGATAAATGAATGAAGATTCTCATAAAAATAATTTTTATTCGTTTTTATTCTTTAGAAAAAATATTTTTTCGGTACGCCAGAACGACATTTCATTTTTATTATACTGGAATATGGACATATTAAGAAGGAATTTAAAAATAATTATAGTAGTTTTTGTATTAAATTTCATGTCTATTCACTAGATAAATGTATATTGTACAAACATACTTGTAAAAATAATTTTTATTCATTTTTTTCCTGTAGAAAAAAAAATTGGATACGTCACATGATACCTAACAAATTTTGGCGTACCAAAATGGCGGACGGAAATTTGGCGTACCGGCGTACCAAAAAAGTATTACCCGTAGTGTTCCTTAACGTTTATTTTTAATTTTGCAGTGCTGAAAACAAAAGTAAACATAAAATAAAATAAATATATAAATAATAAAATAAAGAAATATAAACATAATAAGTGTAACAAAATTCGATTAAATAAAGAATAAAAATAATGCCACACTATAAATAAATAAAAATATATCTTTATTCAAACACAAATAGGTTTTAAAAAGACAAAAATAAAAAATCTAAAATTGTAAGTTCTGTGCAAATAAAAATAAAATAAAATTGCATTAGTTCTATATAAAGAAGAAGAAATACCACAAAACTTTATGCTCTTTTAGCTCGCATACTTTCAGAATAAATATATGACACTGTAATCTGAGAGGATAACCATAGCTATTTATACACTGTGTTTCAAAAAAATCTCACTAGTGGAAAAAAAAATTTCCGTTAGTCATTCGTAAAATGATCGCTTGAAGATGGAGTTATAGTAAAAATATAATTCCGAAATATTGCAAATGTTAAATTAATTATATATATATATATATATATATATATATATATATATATATATATATTTCCCAATATGAAATATCTTCAGTGGAAATCCCTAGTAATGTAATGATTTATCTAGGTAGTGCTAAGAACTGTCTAAAAAACGGATTTATCAGCACTGTCTTCATTTAATAATAATAAGTACAGAAATAGAACATCCCTATCGAAATATCATTGGTATCTAAAGGAAGCAAATAAAACAACCACATTAAATTGGAAAATTCTAAAAGAAGTTAAAACATGTAAGTCGTTAAAAGACCCATACCCATTGTGTCTATACGAAAAATTATCTATTATTAAATCAGTTAAGGATAAAAATCTATTAAATAAACTTAAGGAAATAAATGTCATATGTAGACATTGCAAAATGTTTACCTTAGAATATGGATAAAAAACAACAACTTTGTGTTAATTAACATGCATATACCCAATAATTCGCTTAAGGAAAATAACAATCGACGAAATTTTAAAATATAATAAGTAAATTGGTATATAATATTTTTGTAATAGATAAATAGATTTTTTTTTAATCATTTCACCCCGAGCAAGGCGGAAACGCTACTGATGTGCAGGGGGCTACATAAATGTAAAAAGATTAATTAGAAAAGAGTGAGGAGTACAAACTAGTTAGAAAGGAACAATAGAAAGCTAAGAAAGCAGGTGCGATGACAGATACATAGGTGGAGAGAAAGGGTGGGTTATACGGGGCTGGGGAGAGAGTTAGAGTCCAGTGGTTAGTAGATGAGTATTGACTTTGCATTTATATTTCTGGAGGTTGTAGCCGTCAGGAAAGCAAGAATACAGGAGCGAGTTCCACAGGCGGGAAGTGCGAGAGAAGAAGCTGCAGGAGTAGAATTGTTTTCTGCATTTGGCTAACCTGACTGTGAATGGGTGGGACCCAGTTGCCAGTCTGGTTGCATGAGTAAACACCTGTTGAGGAGGCATCAGTGACTTAAGTTCGTCTGAGCAGAAGCCATGAAATTATTTATAGAACAGACAAAGGGAGGCCACATTTCGACGATGGGGAAGTGGCTGCAGCCGAGCCGCCAGATATTAGAAAGATAGGATAATGGTAGTATGATGTAAATTAGAATAAAAAATAAGAATATTATTTTTAAATTAAAGGTTTTGAAAAAATTAGTATTAAATACGAACTGATAAGAAGCAAAAATTTACTGAAAAGCCCGTTTAAGTTTGAATAAAAATCTTTAAAGTTTTCTTTCTTTCTTCATCTTTTCCGGTTTTCTGCAAGAGGTGGTCACGGAGAAAGGACATTTTTCTACAAGAATAGATACATCAAAGATAATAGGATAAAGTGAGAAGCTATAAAAATAACAATAAAAAATAAAATAAAATTAGGTTAAATGCTGGTTGGCACATTGACCGTTAAGAATGAAAAAAAGAAAATAAAGGAAACAAAAAAAAGAAAAAAGAAAAAAAAGAAACTATGTATTCCCTAAAAATAGTAACTACTGACCAAATTTCAAAGGGAATCTTTATTCTGATTAGTTAAGAGTAACACACACATGAAATTTTATATCCTCCCACATACATAAGTAGAAAACCGATTGTTTTTTAATGTAAATCATTTTCACAACCAACATCCAACATTGCCTGATGACGAGATATAAATTTCGAAACATACAAATTTCCGTGTGGCAATGTACTTTTAATTCATAATCATATATATATATATACAATTCACTAACAGTTTTACTATTTCATTTTCTGACTCTTCTCATATGTACCGTCGCTCTTTAGAAAGACGATAATCATGTCTCTCTACAACTCCCTTATTTTTCTAGCTATGGGTAATGTGTATATGTTAGCTATTCTCCCTAGACCATGTTGTTATCTATTGACATGACTTCTTTAGTTAAATTGTTCACTGAGCAGCTTGCATTCAAGATGTCTTGTGTCAATTTCTTCCAAGTCACTTTTCACATTATGCACTCTATGAATTTCAGTTATTTCTTCCTGTTTCTTATTGTTTCATTTTCTTTTAATTTTCTTTAAAACCTAGTTGTTGCTCACATGTTCTCTTGATAGATTTTTCTGCATCATTGTGTAGATACACATTTCTCTTGCTTTAATTATTTTCTTTGTCTGTGATTGTCTAGTATTTGTACATAGGAAATGTGTTACGTGAAAGATAGCACTTTTTTGTTATTCCTAATTAAATTTTTCTGACAAGCAGTAAGTCTTCAGCTTTGCCAGGTCTACTGCTGATGCTCTAACATTCATCACTGAATATATTTATCAGGCTTTTGATAAAAATGGCAAAGCTCGGCTATTGCCGTTGACATTTCTAAACCGTTTGACATGGTATCGCATAACCTTTGCGCAAGCTGTATACGCTATAACTTGAGAATAGTTAGATCTAATCCAATCGGTGCTGTCAAATCGTAAAATTAAAATTGTTTTTAACGGGATTGCTTCCAAATCATTTCATGTGAACGTGTCCCTCAAAGCTCTATCCCATGTTTTATGCTCTTTCTGATTTTCATCAATGGTCTTCTATATTTAATTCATGCAGATGACACCACCACCTACTATCGTTTCAATAAGAAATCTGCCAGGTTTGACAAGTTAAACTTAGCTACTGCTCTTGGAAAAAATCTATAATCTGTGATTGATTGAGGTAAGAAATGACTCGTACGTTTTAATGCTTCCAAAACAAAACTGCTCTCCTTTAACCACCAGAGAGAGGTAACCTTCTATCAATATGGATCACATTAGTCTTTCTGAAAGCAATACACGGTGTCTCTTTAGCCTCATTCTCTCATCTGATCTCGAGTGGAATTATATATCGAGTTAATAGCTACATCTACTGTTAATTTTTTGTAGCTTTGCTGAGCCAGGAAAATTTTCCTGTCAGAATCCATGTTGCATATTTATAAATCTACCATTCGCCCGTGCATTGAATGCTGTTGACATACCAGATCAAGTGCTTCTGATATTGTCTCGGGATTCTCGACAAAATCCAAAAGAGCATATTTTATATAATCGATGTTGACTTGGCAGCTCGACTGCAGTCACTTTCTCACCGACGAGATGTGGCTTACTTCTCTCTTTTCTCCAAGTACTTTCATCATTTCTACTATGACGAGCTCCATTCTCTGGTACCTTGTTCACATGAATTTACTCGTGCTACTAGATTGGCAACTAGGTCCCACCACTTTACTGTCAGAATAGGCAACTATAACCACTACTTCTACTCTCTCAGTTTATTTTATCGTACTTCCCTCCTGCGGAATTCCCGTCTGCATAATTGATTCTCTGAGCTACACTCTCTAAAAGATTAAAAGCAACATCAATTACAGTCGTCTGTCACTATGACTTCCATCTTTTTATTATGCTTTCTCCCACATCTCCTATATCGTCTTTTCTTGTTGCTCTCTTCTCACTGTAACCATCTGTGCCACTGGAAAGTTCTTCTTCTTCGTCTATGTGCCTTGTTCCTTCAAGACGTAGGCAATCATGGCCTTCCACTTCTCTCTATTCCTGGTGGCTCTTAGCATTCTTTCTTCTGTTACACCACACAAACCCCGTTCTGTCATGCACCTGCTCAAGTCCTTCAAATATGTTATCCGCTGCTTTTCTCTATCTCTTTTTCCCTCTATCTGGCCTGGCATTATCAGGTTCTCCAAGCCCTCTTTTCTCATTTCATTTCCCAGGAACCTTAGTTGTCTCTTCCTGATGCTCAATAGGCTCAATATTAATTTCCATTTCGTTTCCATCTTTCCCAAAACCTCATCATTCATCACATGTCTAGTTCATGATATCCGCAGTATCCTTCTGTACTTGCTTTAAGTTTTTCCTTCATCTTTGATGATATTGTCCAGCATTCACCGCCACATTGCAGAACTGACATCACATAGCAATCCAGTACTTATTTCTTAATTTCCAGTGAAAGTTTCCTGTTTCTTAATACAACACGTTTCTTTAAACTTAGTTTTGGATTTAATCATTTTGTCAATATTATATATTGATAACTTCCTGATAAAATTCTGCGTTTTAATTTAACTTATTCCAACGTTTTAGTTGTTAGTTTTTCCCACTTTCTTTATGTTTGAATTTTCTAGAAAAGTTGTTATTAGCAATATGCAGTGTTCGATTTGATTCTCTTTCCTTGTATCGATCAAAATGTATCTGTCTCTGAAAAAGATCAGACTATCGTTTATATTAAAAAACATATAAGCTTTTTCGGAAAATATATCTTCATCTGACACCTGATCTGCAACGTAGTGACATGTTTTGTCTGGATCTTGTCATTATTTAAACAGTGTTACTTTCAAATATATTTCTATGAGCTTAATGAAACATTCAACAAAAACATCGGAGTTGTTCTAAAAAGAATTCGCCCGAAAATAGAACAATAACAGTGATGTTGTGTTAATCACACTGAAAAAAAAATGCATTTTTTAGACTTATATTGATGTCAGATATAGCAATACAACTGCTAAAGAATGTACACCAATATTTTAGAGACGACACAAAAAGGTTTGATAAATTACGCCACAAAAATTGATGGTATATCTAGACAAGATTAAAATATTAGGAAGGATATTAATAATATCCAGAAGCTATACAAGCAGCAAACATTTGTATACGGATAAAAAATGAATTTAATAAATGTCAGTCAGTTCAGTTACATATGTGATACTCGCTTGGACGATCATATCCCGAAAAAGACATAACTGACTTCGCAGAAAATTTTCCTTTAGTCGATTGCTATTACTTTCACTGGCAGACTGGTTTCTTAAAAAACGGTAAAATCAGATATTGTAAATCAGCGGAACACACCAGATGACAGTAACCTGGGCTTCATAATAACTAGTTTTACAAATGAAAAATATTCAAAAGTTCTACAATATAATTTTATTGAACACTTTTTAATGCATCGGTTTACTGGTTTATTTTAATTATGAACAATATATATATATATATATATATATATATATATATATATAGGCATCTGCAGACAGATCTGTTTTGCTGTATCACAGCTCATCAGTGTGATTAGACAGCCGATTGCTTTTTACCCAGGATCGAAACCCGACCGAATTGGCGTCAGTCAGAGATTACACCTCTGAGCTACGGTCTCTAGGTAAAAGGAGGGATACTTTAGCGTGTATATTATCAATATACACGTCCAATAGCTCAGAATGTTCTAATTTATTGCTAAATGAACGATGCGTAAATGCCAGAATAGCTACTGTTTTTCAAAGTCTACCATTCTTTCAGAGTGCTCTATCAGGGTGTGAGAGCGTAAATATATATCACTTCTGTCACTCACTGTTTTGATTTTGTTTTTCATAGGTCTTAATATAAGAGACTCAATCCTAGGTACATCAATATATGTAATTGGCCGTCATTTTTTACGGCATTGTCTCACTCGTATATAATATACACTGACTATCCTGAATGGATTAATCTATAACTATATGAACGATATGAGAAAGACCATATCTTCATGACATCCTGTTGTTGGCTCTTGCGGATGTTGTTATTAACATGTGTCGCTGCTCTTGTAGCCATTCTACAAACTAATAGCGGCTAATTAAATAGGTGCCGGATCATTAGTGTTGCATATTTACTGAGTGCCACCTTGAAAATATCACACTGTTCCTTTTCGGAAAATCTATGACATAATTTTCAATAATTAAAATCCTGTGACGCGCTTCGTTGTTTAGGAATTCATTAGACCCAAGTGACCTTTACATTGATGTGATTACACATGCGCATAAAGAAGAGGGGACACTGAAATTTTAATTTCAATTTGTTTTTATAAATACATGTATTGTTATGTAGTGCAGCCATTGTCCTTAATTTTCTTTTTCTCTTGCTCTTGTTTTCAATATGTCCGTCAAGAAATACCCCACACTTTGATAATATATCTGCCAATAACGGTGGAATGTTGTAAGAAACTTGACGTAAATTTACCGGTGATAATTTTTTTAACCGATTCACCCCAAGCAAGGCGATACCGCCACTGATGCGCAGGGGGCTATATAAGAAAGTTAAAGTTTCAGGCAGGATGAGAGTGAAGAGAAAGACAAACCAGTAGGGTGAAAGAGAAAGGGCAAGAGAAAGATGGGAACACGGGTGTGAAGACAGTTGCGAAGGTAGAGAGAAAGGAAAAGAACAAGAGATACAAGATATGATCTATGGATTTAGTTCATTTTACAGCGGTACGTATCCATCTATCTCTGTTATACATTGTCCTTACAAAAACCTGATAAAACCCAGAATAGAGTCTGACTGTCATGTATGGGCGAGAATCGTGACATAGTTCAACTGTGTCCAGGCAGCTAAGTAGGTGGTATATTCTATTTTGCCATGCCTTTTCTAAAAATGAAAACTCACGAACCTCTAGGAAATCTATCGCTATTTTTGTCATGTGTTTAATGATCTATACTGCTTGGTCCCACCAGTCATGACCTTGCAACAGCGATCAGACATGCCAAGTACACGAAAAAGTATCATCCTCATTAGTTTCTTATTTGACTAGCAATATAGCCCGGCATTGCTCGGGTGTAATAAAAGCTTTAAAATTAATCCGTGGTCCTGGAGCTCTGATTCAGCCTAAAGAATATTTGTGTGAGGTTTGGTGAGAATCGGATAAAAATTGTGGATTTGTATAAAGGACATACAGACAGATAAACACAAACACACAAACATCTTGCCTTATATATATATATATATATATATATATATATATATATATATATATATATATATATTATCGATTTTCTGCACTATTGTAAGAACTGCAACTTTGAAACTTCTGAATATCGTTTCTTATGTCTTTGTGTATGAGTGTATCAAATTTGATTAAAATCGGACCACTCCTTCTATAACTCGATTTTTTCGATTATCGATTTTCGATATTTAGGGCTACCTCGACACAAAACCTAGCTAAGAACACTCGCAGACGTTCCATTTATAAATAAGTTTTAGATTAGTAAGAAGTAAGTTCCACTAGGACTAATTCTTCCCAACAACTGCTGCTTCGTAGAACCCCCACCTGGTGAAATGTTTTCATTGTCTCTTCAGTTTTGCACATTTCAAGCTTGGATTAACGGTCATATTTCCTGCATAAACTTATGAACTTCTCTTTTTACCTTTTCTTACTCACATAAAATACCACATAATCATCATCTACAGTAAGTGTGTCTTGGCTCTTGTATTTGATGAGCTTTCGTATAAAGTTTCCTCTTAGTAAATTGCTTTCGATTTTAATTAATGCAGCAGTTTTTAATCAAAACTATAGCTAGACTTATTACAATGAGCAACTAATTCATTGAATGGGTTGTTTTCTAAAATATCTCATTTGTGTTTGTTTTATTTACAGCCCGGAAATAATTATGACAGGTGACAGAGTAAATTCCACCCTCAAGTTTCAGTTTATTATTATTATTATTATTATTATTATTACTTTTTTTTAATTGTACTTTTTTTAACTAATTCTAAAGAAAAATATGTTAAGAATAGATATAAGTTTTTTTTTCATTCTATTTGTGATAAAGTTACTGGATGCAATAATAAAGTTTGATTCGTCATGATTGTTTTCCCATAGGTTTTAATTTAAAAGAAACAAAATGCATGCGTTTTCCTGCGGATGCGATCAAAATAACCGATGACAATGACGTCAGCAGTGACTATTTCAAACCTTTAGCTGTCTAAAGAATACCATTATACAAACAAAAAAATTCTGCATATATATATATATATATATATATGTGTGTGTGTGTGTGTGTGTGTGTGTGTGAGAGAGAGAGAGAGAGAGAGAGAGCATTAAGGTTTTTACTTTTTTGTCTTGACTGAGTAGAAATCCGGAGTGATCACTGGATTCTACTGACGAATATTCAGAATTTGCAGTTCCCACTAATGACATAGGTAGAAGAAATATAGCGAAAATATTTTCAAGACTTTTCAGTAACCTACCCACACACACATACACACACACACACACACACACTCATATATATATAGTCATCCGCAGACAGATCTGTTTCGGTGTATCACAGCTCACCAGTACGGTTAGACAGCCGACTGCTTTTACCCAGGATTGAAACTCAATCGAATTGGCGTCAGTCGGCGATTCTACCTCTGAGCTACGGGCGCTTGGTATAAGTATAAGGAGGCAGAGTTTTTTGCGTGTATATTATCATTATACACACCCAATAGCTGAGAGTGTTCTGATTCACTGCTGAATGAACGATGCGTAGATGCCAGAGTAGCTACTGTTTTTCAAAGTCTACCGTTCTTCCAGAGTGCTCAAGCAGAGTGTGAGAGCGTAAATAGTCATCCGTTGACAGATCTGTCTCGCTGTGTCACAGCTCATCAGTACGGTGAGACAGCCGATTGACTTTTAACCAGGATTAAAACCCGACCGAATTGGCGTCAGTCGGCGATTCCACCTCTCAGCTACGGGCGCTCGGTAGAAGGAGGTAGACTCTTTTAACGTGTATATTATCATTATAGAAAAATGTAATTTAAGGTATGCTATACTTATTTGTTAAATTGCAAATGACAAGGATAGAGAATGGAAACTAGAAAAGTTTACATTGACTTCAACACTCAGACTCTACAGTCTTTTCCATGCTTAAATAAAATCGAGGGAAATGTGAAAGAGACAGAAAGAGAGAGACAGAGAGAGACAGACAGATAGAGAAAGAGAGAGAGAGAGAAATAGAGTGTAAGCGAAATATTATAGTTAAAGACAGAGAAAATATTTTTGGATACAATTCTGCATGTTCAATAACAAATTCACGCCCAAACTGATCTTCAGCGAAAATCGCTTGCGGTCAGAAACTCACGGTCACAATGCTGTGTCGATTTCACTGAGAATATCTATCACTATAAAGGCTCTATCTTCGATATTTACACTTTGATCGCTCTGCTGCGAAGAGCTTTCGAATCAAGAAAATTCATATTTTATCTTTAAGAGACATTAATTTGTATAATTTTTAATCGTACCACATACACTCTTCTACAAAGTAATTGAAACAACTGCTTTAGTTCCATTTATTTTAACATACATTCAGTTTTAGACCCACTGGTGTGGTAGGGTGTAATCGATTACCATTTTTTAAAGTTTAGGTCATTTACAGTGGAGTGCAGTAATATGAAACTATTTTCGAGATGTATGATGAAATGCGTTTGGCCTTGAATAATATTGCATCATCCGTGATTGCATAAGATTCATATCACGATCAGACACTATTGTCTCGACTGTAGATTAGTTTCTCTACGGCCACCGTTGGCAGTGGACGTTACTCTAAGTAAGCGTACGAACATTGTAACGCTAAACTAAAACACTGAGATTGCGGATATTGTTGATGGCAGCCTTTTAACTGTCAGTCGTGACATTAACTAGATTCATCAGTCCGAAACGTAAAAGAAAATGTGTTTGGAAGAAAAAACTAACGACAAAAGACGACGTATGCTGGATCATGAAAAGTGTGAAAGATCCTAGGAGGATTTTATTTATTAAGTTTCAGTTAATTTGCACAAGACGATATCATCAGATTTTCATATAGAAACGTAAGCAAAGCAATTTATAAAGAATTATTTATTTTATTAATTTATCTAATATATATTTCTTACTTCAAAATACATTAGACTATTAATGTTCTTGATATATAAAAAACATGCATATAACATTAATCCACATATGTGCGTGTGTGCGTGCACACAAGGATGTTTGTGTGCGCGCAAGCACGCACGCACGCATGTGCGTGTTTGTGCTGTTGTATCAGTGAATATGTATGTTCGTTTTGGAAAGAAGTGGCTGCATGTTTGTGTCTGTGAAGTGAGACTCGCAAATGACAAAAATATATAAATTTAACGCGTACATCCAATTCTACTATTGCAAGAATAAATCTAATGATGGGTTTAGAAACCCGAAAGCATTCAGAAAACATTAGACAACAAAAATAGCCATATTAGCAGTGAAGCAATATATATATATATATATTGATATAAACTTGGCAACTCAGTTACACTCACTTTCTCACCGGCGCAATGTGGCTTCCCTGTCTCTTCTACAGATACTTTCACGGCTTCTGCTCCGATTAACTTAGCTTACTGGTACCCCCTATACATGAGTTTAATAGAGCCACAAAATTAGCAACTAGGTCCCACCTTTTTTCTGTGAAACCAATAAAATATAAACGCAAATTTTACTCCATCAGCTTCTTTTTTCGCACTTCCCGCCTATGGAATACGCTTCCGTTTACCTGCTTCCGCGACAGCTACAAATTCCATATATTTAAATGTAAAGTCAATAGTCATCTCCTATCTCACTAACCTGCATTCTCTCTCTCATGCTCGTTTCTTCGTCCACTCCACTCTCATCAATATTCTTATTATAAATTATGTTTTAGAGCATGTACATCATTTTTTCTATATATGTCCTCTACAATCATATGGCTGTTTTGACGTTGGGCACCCAACGTCTCATCAGAAGGAATGGGCCAGAACTGAAATCTTCCACTGCCTATATTTGGTTCACTGTTGTTGTGGGGCTGGTTGGGGTTATTGATAATGAAGGGAATATGTCTTTCGTATTGACCGTTAGACTTTTAAAGAACTTGGTGTGTAAATGCTAAAATGGTTGATTAATGGCATTATCTGTTAGAATGTACGTTTTTATTGGTCGGGTATATCTTTTGGTTTGAATTTCGAGGAACGTGGTGTGTGGGGGTTGATTACTTGGTCAGTTTTATGTGTATGGGGGGGGGTGATAAGGGGACCCATCTTGTTTGTTGACCTTAAGAATTTTTAGGACAGTGGCGTGGTTAGCTAGTGTTTGACAGATTTTATGTATTCTCTTTTATCTAATGGGTTCCTTAGATGGACGTGAGAGGAGTGGGGTGTTTTCTCCTTTTTATTTTTGATTTTTCCAGTACTGAATATTTTTGTATTTAAGTAAGGTTTTTATGGGAAGGTTTCTAATCTGATTCGGAATGTTAAACTTTGCTTTAGAATTTAGTAGTTTGATCTTGTTTATAGAATTGTTTATTTTTATTTTTATTTTTATTTTAGCGGGATAGGGGTGTTAATTCAAGTGTTGAGTATTATTGTATTTAGGCGAAGTTATTTATAAAATATCTAAAACTTGTATTTTTAGAATGTAAATGCAGATTTGTATTTTATCATTTTTTAATAATTTATCTAAATTTGTATATTTAATCTTAATTTTGAATTTAGGGGATTGATTTTTTTCTTTTAATTTTGAATTTTCCATAGATTATAGTTTGGAAGCCTGTTTATTTCATGTAATTTTTCATTTTATTTATTTAGGCATTTTTGTGGGTACTAGACCTTACTTTAAGGAGTTATTAGATTGATTTTTCCTATAGCATTTTCAATCTTTTAAAACATTCACTGGAGTTTCTAGGGCGTGTGGCTTGTTAGAGGTAAAACTGGTAGAATCTGCGGTCTAAAAAGAAACGCGCCCTCACTGTTTCTTCGGTTCTAACGTCTCTGTGGTTTTCACTCGTTTTATTTTGCAAAACCTATATGGCGCAATTTTGATACTTATTCATTTAATTTTATTTTCATCAGATTTACATAAACTTCATTTATAACAGTTGACACTCTTCGGAATGATGTAAGAAATTATTGTTTTATTTCTAATTCAAATCTGCTGAGAAGAGTTAACTTTTAGCCTTTAAAATACGGTATGTACGGAATATTTCCATATGTACATTATGTATATCCCAAAGATTCTAATTGCGTTGGTAATGGGAACAACCTCTCACTGTGTATAAAATGATCCGTTGGCATACGTCTTGTTGGGGTTCACCGCTTTTTGGACTCGTTTGATGTGTACATATTATCTCACCGATAATGAGAACAGAGAGTTGAGTACTTGTACTCTACTACGACACTGTCAGTTCTCTGCCTTCGGGTAGAGGGCGCTCTCTGCTTCCGAGCAGAAAGCGATAACCCAGTCGTGGTTCCGCCGAAGGGTAGAAGCACGACTGGGGAAAAATAGACAGGTATATTTTGGCCGGGCCATATAGCCCGGAAATCACAGTCATAACTGACCATGTGTCACATGTTGCCCTTACTGAGAGGGACAACTAAATATAGTTGAGTACTTGTAATTCTGCTATGACACTATCAGCTCTCTGCCTTCGGGTGGAGGGCGCTCTCTGCTTCCGAGCAGAAAGCAGTAATCCAGTCGTGTTTCCGCCGAAGGGTAGAATCAAGACTGGGCAAAAATAGACAGACATTTTTTGGCCTGGCTATATGGCCGGGAAGACCCACAATAAATAGACATTGTGTCACATCTAGCCTTGCGTGGGAAGGTTGGTAACTACCGTTGAGTTGAGTTGAAGAATCGCTTAGTTGATCAGTAAGTTGGTGCATAGTAAGTTGTAGTTGTTCTGGATATAGACTCATTACCCGGACATACTATTTTACTGCAAGATTGTATATATTAATTTCTACTAATAGTATTCCTAGTATTCCTGAATTGACTAACCCATGTTCCAGTTTGTATAATTTTGTTCAATATAACTTACATTTTTTATCTCCATATCTGGTTTTGTTATTTATTATTTTGTGTGGTTTCTCAACCAGAATCCACAACACGTCTCAAGACTGAGCAGCTCATTATCTCAAGATAGGAGCTTCCAGGTTTGTATCCTGTGTAAGTCGCTATAGTTTCACCACCAAAATGCAGAGATTTTTTAAAAAAAGCGTTACCTTTATCGACCAAATATACCGTTACTCATGCGGTGTAGAAGAATCCAAAGGTGTATCCTGTACATACAGTGATAGGATAACTCTCTAAGTGAGCTCTAAATATATATGTATATAAATGCAAGGTGCATTGGATATCGGCTCGGAACGAGAAATCGGGGAGCCGAGTTCGAATTCCAGCTGAATTCATTGCATTCACTTACGCGCAAATACCCTTGGAAATGGTATTAATCCGCCTATTCTTTCCAGTTATGGGTTAAATAACAGGACAGATTGGGTTCTATAGCCTTGATCGGCAACCAGTCTACTGCAGAAAGCAATGACAACCTACTGCGGGATTATCTTCTGCCCAGTCAGTCATGTTTCTGTCGAGACACGATCGCCCAAGCGTGTATCACGTATGGCATTCAACTGATATAAATACATATATTAGCAAATGTCAGAATAATTAATGCAGACACGTTATTTCATGGTAAATCGGAAGTGTAGACCTATTTTCAGGAGAACCATAATCAGCTTCCGTCTTTATTGTACAGAAGATTTTACACCAATGAAATTCACAAAGGCCTAAAAAAAAAATGGAATAAAAATAAATATCGCTCCCTGGTCAGTCTGGTTGTGCGAGTAAACACCTGTTGCGGAGGCACCAGTGACTCAAGCTTTTTGGAACAGAAGTTATGGAAGTATTTATAGAACAGACAAAGGGAAGCCACTTCTCGTTGGTGAGAAAGTGGCTGCAGTCGAGCCGCGAAGTCGATACCTATCACATTACTGATTCTCCTTTGGAGCCTGTCAAGAACATGGAGATGAACAGCGGGGGCACCTGACCATATATGGCAGCAGTACTCCTTGCACGAACGAATGGTTGACTTATATATATGCAGGATACTTTCAAGTGAGAAAAACTTCCTGGCCCGACACAGTGACCCAACCTTCCTAGCAGTGGATTTAGCTATTGACTCAATGTAGTGGTTCCACTTGAGATCAGAGGTGAGCGTAAGGCCGAGGAGGCGCAGAGTATTGCTTTGGGGGAGACTTTCTTGGTCCATGCATATGGGAGGCAGGAGAGGTTGCCTGTGATGATTGACAGACATTAGCTTGTATTGTAAATTCAAATTTAGAATATGTACAAATTACAATCCACTACAAAGTGTATATATTGTTTCGACATTGAAAGGAAAATGGCTCATCAGTAGTAAACGCTGTTTTTAAGCGAGATGGAAAATTCGCTTCCTTATATTGGTAAATTTTGTTCGCGAGCTAAAGTGTGTAGAGAAAATGAGAAATCAGAATTGTAAAATGAGAAATCAGAATTGTAAAAGAGAGATTGAAGAAAAAGAGGAAGACGAAAGAGAAAGAGAAAGTTAAATGATACATGGTGAGAAAGTTCAGAGAAAGGTCTCTGCTATAACAGTAGAATATAAAGTATGGTCATATACAAACTTTGATGACCCGGCTATTGGGTTTACCAAAGAGGAATAAGTAAGAAAATATATAGGGGGTGGGAGGAAGTAAGAGAAGATGGGCGAAGAAGAGAGAGGTGTTGGAGACAGCATAGCCAGCCAAGTGGTAGGGGATTTTTTTAAACACTCTGGCCTAGAATTAATAATGGATAAACATATATATATATATATTTTTTTTAATCATATCACCCCGAGCAAGGCGGTAACGCCACTGACGTGCAGGGGGCTACGTAAGAGTGAAAAGATTTGAAAAGAGAAAGCCGGAAACCACATCCTAAACAGGAAACAATGGATGAGCCTCTTTACCCGTTCAATAGACGTGGGTGGAGTGTAAACCGGGCGATAGATTAGTCTATCTACTGTATTAGTGAAGTATAAGGCTACAAAGTTTTTGGCGTTTTATGAAAGGATGGTGAAATCCTGTACATAGACGTAGAAGTTATTAGAGTTTTTTTTAAATATTTAAACTTCATTTAAAATTAAAGGAATTCTTTTTAAATAGAGTTTCAACCTAAACCTTTTAAAATAACTTTAATTAGGTTACAATTTGTAGTATGAAATGAAGATAAAATCATTGATAAAAAATATGAGGAGAGAGATCATACAGTTAAAAGTGAATATCGTGGTACTAAGATTAATACTCTAAAAGATTTATCTTTTTTAGAGATCGGAACTTTAAATTTTTGTACTTTTTAACAAGATTTTAAGATTAGTTCTTTAATGTGTTTGCAATTTACTTTGGTTTCACGCCCCTGATTAAGTAATATATCACTCCTAATGTATTTATTGATTTCCATTTTTTCTTCTACACAAATGAAACATGTTCCCTTTACTCATCCAGATGTTTTAGCCTGTTTGAGAATTTTCCATTCAACCTCATTTTCGTTTTTTAACTTAGAAAAATATTTAGAAAGTGATGACATATTTTGCTTCTCCTTGTTATTGAAGGATGAGAAGTGATTGTAAAAGAGCTTTTTAAACAAGTTCATAGTATTTCCGATATAAATTTTAGCATCTTTAGGATTCTTCAATGATGAAATCGAACACATATATACCAGGGATTTTGTTAAGCATTTATTAGGTAGGAAACATTGGTTTGGGTTTCTAAAATTACAATATTTATTATTATGGGGCAAACTGACATGAGTGTGAGAGTTGTTTTTGTTCTATGAATTCAATATTTTATTGTTATGTAATTTAATTTGTTTTTCCTAAATTGTTGGAGAAAATATAACTGAGTTGTAATGTAATCCTACTGAAGATTTTGCCTAAAGTGTTATTTTGGGGGAAATGGTTATCTATTAACTTAAAAAAATTATTTAAGAAATTTATGTCCCAGTTTAAGATTATTTCACCTTTTTTAACAGAACTGCTACTCTCCCAAACAAACATGCAGAACAATATCAAGAAATCAAAAGAAAATGGTTTAATCCTTCAACACAGCAATAAAAAGAATATCTCCACGCGTGACAGGAATTGAAATAACTTTCAGTTAACAGCATGAAAATAGCGTTCTCTAGATTCTTCCAGTTACTAAGGACATTTTGTTTTGTTATTATTAGTTACTTTGTTCAACAAATTCATTTCGTTCTTGCCTTGAAACGCGTTGGCAACTAATACAGTTTTCCTATTGTCCTTTACATTTAGAAATATATAGTTACCTGCATACAAGCCGGTTTCGCTGTATCACAACTCGGCAGATATCCATTTGCTTTCAGCCGGGATCGGAACACGATCGATTTGTTGTCTCTTGGAGTGTTTATCCCTAAGCTAACGGCGTATAGCTGAGGGAGGAGGATATTTTAGCGTGTTATACGCGGTGCATACTCACCTCACCCGAGAGAACTCATTTCATGTCTGAAGTGTAATGCGTAAATCACAGAATTGGTTACTGTTTTCTTTTAATTTTGCCACGTAACACTCACACACACTCATATATATATATATATATATATATATATATATATATAGATATATATATATGTGTGTGTGTGTGTGTGTATGTATGTATGTATGTATGCATGTATAAGGATTGATAGTTAGTTTCTATCATTGTTGTTATATTAAAATGCAACAGAAAAAGATTTAATTCTTCATTTATTTAAAAGTATATTTGCATATGTGATATATAGAAATAAGGCTCCTATGATATTTGTAGAAAACAACAAAATTTTATTTAAAGAACTTCAAAGCAGTAATGAATTTCAAACACTAAAATCACGATCATCTTAAAGAAGTTAAAAAAAATAACAATAATATCACCGAAAGTTGTTTATTGCATCAATATCATTAGAAAAATATATAACTTTGAATTCTGAAAGTTATATAAATACAAAAAGCTAAAATTTATATTTAAAATCACATTTTTGCCGAATATTTTAAGTAGAAATTTATAGGTTTATCTGAACGATGCTAATGTGCTAAAATTTATGCTGAATATTCATATCAGTAAAGAGTCCTGTTTCCCTATATATGTGTTTGTTTTAAGATGTCTAATACCAATAGTATATATATATATATATATATATATATATATATATATATATATATATATATATATTGGCATTCCTTTTCCTTATCTACATTAATGATCTCCCTGATGTAATAAAATCCTAAGCAGGCATATACGCAAACGACACTACGATTTACTCTCGCCTTGATCAAAAATCTGCCGAGCCTGACAAAGCAAACCTCGGCCGAGCTTGAAAAGGACATCTTTTCCGTGGTGGACTGGGGTAAGAAATGAATTTTAATGCTTCCGAAACGAAGCATCACAGACAATCGTTCCTACCACGCCCATTAGCATGGAGCAGGCTAGTCTCCCTGAAAATAAAACATTGCGCCTCCTCGAGTTAACTCTCACATCAGACCTCAAGTGGAATGACTATATGAATCCATAATTAAATCCGCTCTTAAGAAGGTCGGCATTGAATACTGCTACTTATCTGGTTAGGTGCTCCTGCTATACACCTAGGTGTCCTTGACAAGATCCATCGGAGAATCTGTAATTTGATCGATCCCACTTTGGCAGCTAGGATACAGTGACTTTATCACCGACGCAATGTGGCTTCCCTGTGTCTCTTCTACAAATACTTTCACGGCTTCTAGTGTTGTATATCAATAAACAACAAACACGCATATATATAAAAAATATGAGTTATATTTTTATTGATGACGATGAACCGTGTAGCCTAGTGAACAGAGAGTGAGAGAGCGCGCTTCTACTGGGGCCGACGGGGGGGGTCGTATCTGTTGCTCCTCTGGTCTGGTCTGGCTCTCTCGTCTGCCTCTGTCTCTCTGCGTCTCTCTGCTTCTGAAATCCGTGCGCCGAGGTCTTTTATAATCTCCAAACCGGTACTTCCGGATTTTGCCTCGCCCACGCACGCCCACGTAATTCTCAGAGACACCTGTTCTGTCTGCCTCTTGTAGCCATTTCCGCTACTGCCGGAAATAAGGTCAGACAAACATCCGTTCCTTTCAACGACCGGAAAACACCCCCGCTTGCATCAGCCTTTCCTCGGGTGGGGCGGGATTGTTATATTACACTAGTACACTCTATATATGAATTTACTAATCTACAAGATTAGCAAATAGTTCCTACCCTTTTACTGTGAAACCGATAAATTGCAATCGCAAATTCTACTTCATCAGCTTCTTTTCACGCACTTCCCATCTGTGGAATTCCCTTCCGCTTTCTTGCTTTCCACTCAGCTACAATTTTCAGGAATTCAAATGTAAAGTCAATGTCTTACTAACTTGCATCCACTCTCTTATACTCCTTTCTCCGTCCACCCCACTCTCAAAAGTATTCTCATCCTTCTCTTATTCTCTTCCTGACAACCCTGTAAACTGTCACTCTTTATCATAACCCTCTGCACAACAGTGCCTTGCTTGGGGCCACGCGATTATATATATATATATATATATATATATATATGTTTGTGTATGTGTGTGTATGTTTGATGTGTGTACGAGTGTGAACATTCCCTACTTTTTAAGAATTTTCTAAGAAACAGGATTCAAGATAAACGTGTACAAATTATAAATTACAACCTAGAATTAGAATCATAAGAAATAATGACCTCTACTCAGTATAACTTCAAATAAACCTGTCTATGAATCCGTTAAAAAAATTGGCAAAGGATATTAAAAAAAGGAAACATGCAAAAGCCTGTCTTACGAATAATTTTGCTCAACACTTCATCTTGCTAAAAAAAAAATAAACATCAACTTTGAAATTGATTATATTCTTTCATAGCCTCATCAGATAGTAACTCTCATATGGATGTCTTACATGTCGTAAAGTAAATCAATAACTATCTAAGCGCTCAACTTATTCCAATCTCTTGGCCGGATCAGTTTTTGAAAATGGCTCTGATTAAATAAAAAATATATGTTTCAGCGATGATCATTTTTTTGTGTTCTGACTCTTCAGAATCTCAATGAAATCTAGCAAATTACGGAAACTACATAACTTGAAGATTTTCAAAATCAGCAATATTAAAAATGCATACAACATGCATGTAAAGATTCTGATGTCCAAAAATCCTACACGCTTGAGCGATCATGTCTCGAAAGAAACATAACTGACTGGGCAGAAAAGATTATCTCACGGTAGGTTGCCATTACTGTCTGTGGTAGACTGGTTGCCAGCCAAGACTATAGAACCCAATCTGTCCTATTTTAACGCATAACTGGAGGAAAGAGATGGATTAATTCCTTTCTAAAAAAAAACATCCAAAGCCTTTATAAATGTCTAAAGAAACAGAAAGAGACTTTGGTCACTGGAAATGAAAAAAAAAACACCCGAGGCCTTGACAGATATATAAAGGAACAGAAAGAGACTTTGGTCACTGGAAACGAAAAAAAACAAACATCCGAAGCCTTTATAGATGTCTAAAGAAACAGAAAGAGACTTTGGTCACGAGAAACGAAAAAAAAAAATTTTAAAAATCACCCGAAGCCTTTATAGATGTCCAAAGGAACAGAAAGAGACTTTGGTCACTGGAAACGAAAAAAAAACATCCGAAACCTTTATAGATTCTAAAAAAATAGAAAGAGCCTTTGGTCACGGGTAACCAACTTTCCTTAAAACTTGATATTTTAGTGGAATTACCGTTGGGTCAGTTACTTCTGCATGTTTCCTATTAGGGAAATGGCTAATGTTATTATTAATTAGTATGCAATGATAATTTTGTCAGTTTTAATAAATTCAAACGAAGTGTATGTTTCTTTAATTTTATTGTATTTTATATTGTTTTAACATGTTGGAATGGAAAAATACTTTCTCTGCTATCATTTTTTTCTCTCGCATTTGTTACTTGTGGAAACCTCTTCCGCTTTCTTGCTTCCCAGTTGAGTTTGATCTTCAAAGATTTAAATGAAATGGTAATCGCTATGTTCTGTGTTCTTAATTATTGTTCTTTATTTTTCTCGTCCCTTAATAAGAAATGTTCCTCATATTTTCTAACAACCAGCAAAACCTTCCATCTCAGTTGATTTATTGCTTTGTTGGATGCGTCTTGTCATAGAAGGAACATAGACTCGGAATAAAAAAATCGCTAAATTCGCTCCATAATTCTTCTTCTTTATGTGCCGTGTCCCTTCAAGACGTAGGCGATCATGGACCTCCACTTTGCTCTGTCTCTTGTCGCTCTCAATAATTTTTCTCTAGGTATCACTTCCAAGCCCCCGCTCTGCAATCCATTTTCTCAAGTCCATAACTCTAGAATATAAATGGATAGAAAGTAGCATGGTCATAAAGTGAGGGATCCCTTTATATAATAATTATAACAGAGAATTGGTCCCCCACTTTATGCCTACATTATAATTTCTGTTTTGTTTATCAAATTCTGAATAGGTATGAATCCACCTGTTCTCATTACTTATTGGTTACACAGGAATGCTTTTAGTTTTATTTTTTCTTCATTTTCATGTACCGTGTCCCTTCAGGACGTAGGCGATCATGGACTTCCACTTGGCTCTTTCTCTTGTCACTCTCAGCAATGTTTGTCTTGGTATTTCTTCGAGGCCCGCTCCGTCAACCATTTGCTCAGACCTAACAAGTACGTCTCTTGTATATATCGGAATCTTCTTCATGTGATGTATCCCTTCAGGACATAGGCGATCATGGACTTCCACTTGGCTCAGTCACTTGTCGCTCTCAGTAATTTTTGTCTTGGTATCTCTTCCATGTCCCGATCCGTCAACCATTTACTCAAACCTAACTAGTACGTCTCGTGCTGCTTTCCCCTGTCTTTTCTTCCATTTATTCGACCTGTGAGTATCAAGTTCTCCAGACCCTCCTTCCTCATTACGTGTCCAAGAAACCTCATTTGTCTCTTCTGACATTTATTATCAGTTTTCTTCTCGTTTGCATCCTTTCCAACACCTCATAGTTGCATACGTGCTCTATCGCTGGTATCCTCAGCATCCTTCTGTAAATCCACATTTCTGCTGCCTCAAGCCTAGCCTTCATCTTTGATGAGATCGTCCAGCATTCACTTTCATACAGAAGGACCGATATCACATAGCAATCTAGTACACTTTTTTCTAACGAGATTTTTCTGTCTTTCAGTACTCTGGTTAGCTTCTGAAATGCGTTTTTGTCTATGCCAATGCGTCTTGGGATCTCCGTGTCGCATTTTCATCCTCTTTCAAAACATTTCTCAGGTATCTGAATTTTTTTACTTGTTTTATTTTAGATTCTTCAACTTACAGTTGGCATATTGGTCTCCTTTTTTTGCTGATAACCATACATTTAGTTTTCTTGGGTTTTATTCTCAATCCTATAGACAGGCGAAAATAACCTTGTCGAAGGTATTAATCACTCTTCTTCCTCCAGCTATCCATTAAATAACTAAAGAAATTGATTTCCATAGCCTTGGTTGGCAACCAGTCTACCACAGAAATTAATAGCAAACTACTGCGAGAAAAAAGAACTTGTCTCTTTCGAACGTGTATAACGTATGACACTTTACGCACTGACTGAATATAATCTTTGGAAAGATAAGAAAATCTTCTACTGTGCATAAAATGGGGGATCAGTTTTCTATTGTTATGAAGTAATAAACTGATCTTCTCAAACAAGAAGAAACAGGACCATGTCAATATTGACGTGCTGAATTTAACCTTGGAATATACACTAGCGTACTTTCTGTCAGTAAATATATATTTTTTACTCGCCTGCTTTCCGAATTCTTTCATGAATTTGGCAGCTGTTACGTATTCTAAACTTATTTATGAATGAAACTTTGTCTGTGTGTGTATGTGTGTGTGTCTGTGTGTGTGTGTCCGTTACCTATAGACTCCGAAACGGCTGAACCGATTTTCTTGAAAACTTACACAGTTGTACCATAAGCGTCTGCGAGTGTTCTTGGCTAGGTTTTGTGCCGAGGTACCCCCGATAAATATCGAAAATCGATAATCGAAAAAATCGGGTTAGAGAAGGAATTGTCTAATTTTAATCAAATTTGAAAAGATATAAAATTGAAGATATTCAGCCGTTCCAAGGTTGCACTTCTTACAACAGTGCAGAAAATCGATAATATATACATATATATATATATATATATATAAGGCAAGATGTTTGTGTGTGTGTCTGTTTATCTGCCTGTATGTCTGTATTTTTTCAGCCCTTTTATTCTAGTTTTTGCATCGGATTTGGATCTAAGTAGGTATAATTGTAGTTCTTAGTCTCAGCCATGATGTCATTTTCTCAGAGGACTTATTTAGCCATAAAAATTCAGTTTACGACGAAAAAGACTTATTTGATATCGATACCAGGAAATCAACATTTGACTTACATCCATTCATTTTTCTTTCAGTCTACGGTTTCGCTTTAACTGGAAACAACTATTGCTTTTTAGTCTTTCGTGCCAAAGTCCAAAGCGTCTGAGCTCCAGGACCATGGATTAGTTTTAAAGCTTTCATTACACCTGAGCAACGGCGGGCTATACTGCTAGTATAAAAATGAAAAGAGTAACACACACATAAATTTAGCGTCTGGTCGTGAGTTCAAATCCCAATATTTATTTCTTTATAATCTTTTCACCGCAAGCTAGGCAGTTCTGCCACTGATGCGCAGGGGGGGTACATAAGAGATGAGCGATGAGAAAGAGGAACAACTTACAGGGTGTGTCCGAGAATCGGTAAAAGAATTTTGAGAAAACTGGTGTAAAGAGATCTGCATGAGAGTAGAGTGGAAAGGGAGAAGAACATGGTACAAGGGTTGTCAGGGAAAGGATGCGAGTCTAGAAGATAAGAGATTGCAATTGACATTGCATTTACATTCTTAGAGATTGTAGCTGTCAAAGAAACAAGGATATGGAAGGGAATTCCAAAGACGGGAAGTGCGAGAAAAGAAGCTGATGGAGTAGAAATTTCGGTTGCTTTTAATTGTTTCTTTTATTGTAAAATGGTGGAACCTATTTTCTAGTCTAGTAGCTTCAGTAAATTCATGCAGAGTAGGCATCAAGGTCCTAAGCTCATCGGAGCAGAAGCCATGAAAGTATTTTAGAAGAAACAGAGAGAGGCCGCATTTCGTCGGTGAGAAAAGTGACTAGATTTTCAATAACAGGTCGGGTCGATCACATTGCAGATTCTCCGTTGAATTTTGTCAAGAACCCCGAGATGAATAGGTGGAGCACACGAGCAGATGTAACAGCAGTATTCAATGCAGGGGCGGATGGTAGATTTATATATGTACAAGATGGATTCAGACGAGAAAATCTTTCTGGCCCTACACAGTGAACCGAACTTCCTCCAGCAGATTTAGCTATGAATTCAATGTAGTCATTCCACTTGATGTCGGCAGAAAGAATTAGGTCGAGGAGTCACAGTACTTTGCTGTCAAGGAGACTATCCATATCCATGCTGAGCGTGGGCAAGAGCAGCTGTGTATAATGTTTAAACGATAGCAGCTTTGATTTGGAAGCATTAACATTCACCGGCGGTTTCTCACCCCAGTTTACCACAGATTGGAGGTCATTTTGAAGATCAGCAGAAAAGTTTACTTTGTCGGCATCTGCAGATTTCTTATCGAGGCGGCAGTAAATGGTGGTGTTGTCAGCGTAGGTGCCAACTTGGGATCTGTTTACATCAGGGAGATCGTTGATGAAAATCAGAAAAGGAGTCGAACATAGAATAGAGCCCTGAGGGACACCCGCGTTCGTATGATGGTATCTGGAAGCGTGTCCGTTCAATAGTCCCCTTATTACACGATTTTAAATGAACGTCTGAATTAGATCAAACAAACGTCCATTTAAAACATAGGCCGGTAACTTGCGTAGAAGGCCAGCATTAGCCGGTAACTTGCGTAGAAGGCCAGCATTAGCCGGTAACTTGTGTAGAAGGCCAGTATGTCAGATTCTGTCAAATGCTTTGTAGATAACTAGAGCAACAGCTCGAGTTTCACCGTTTTTATCAAGAACCTGGTATATATATTCTGTGATGGTTGTTAGCATATCAGCAGTAGACCTAGTGAAGCGGAATTCATACTGTTTGTCAGAGAAGTGGCTGTGGGCTGTGAGATGTTGAACAACTTTAGCATTGATAATAGCCTCAGACACTTTGACAAAATTTGGTAGGTAGCTGGTAGGGCGATAATTGGAGAAGTCTGAATGTTCTCCAGAGTTCTTAAATAGAGGAACAACAGAGGAGGACTTCCAGCAGGCAGGAAAGTAAGAATAAGAAAATCAGTAGTTATAACGTTTGGAAAGAAGAGAGAAGAGTTCAGGGGCACATTTATTCAAAACACTGATTGGGATACCGTCGCCTCCGCTCGCTTGATGGGGGTGAAGCTTTGAAATTATGTTAGAAACCAGAAAGTGGGTAATGTGTACGTCATTGTTTAGCCTCATTTCTAATTGGATAGTCGGGTGCGGATACTGCAGCCGAATCAAATGTTGTGTTGGTCGAGAATCTGCAATCAAAGCACTCGACATTGTTCGCTGAAGATGTGAGGACCTTAAACTTATTGATTAGAGGGGTTACTGAGGGATTGATGTTGTTTAACCCATTTTTATAGAGCTTGCGGTATTCTTCATTCAGTCAGCAAATAACAGCTTAGAAACATTTAGGATCCTCTTGCACTCATTATGAGTAGAGGCAAAAAGACGCATATTAGGTCAGATTCGTGCCTCCGATAAGGTCGGAAGAAGTGATTCCTGTAGGCAATAACGGTTGAGCAAGCAGGGGAGAACTAAGTGGACGAATAGGGGTTAAATAGTAACTTTCTGGCTGGGATGAAAGCGTCAATGCCAGCTTTAACGCAAGGAGAGACGTCGGATGCACACTCTTCAACGGGAATACTAAAAAATCTTTTAAAGTGATGTCACAGAGGAAATCGCGGAACGACTCTATTTGGTAGCAGTAAGATCTTCTGCAGGCTTGAGGTTCCTGGAATTAGAAGACGATATTGACGGAAAGCAAAGCAAGATCAGAGTTCCAAGAGGGAAAAGCTGCATGACATTGCAAGAATCAGGAATAGAAGTGAAACTGAGATCTAGAAGGGAGTCTGTATCATTGGGTTTATTAAAGAAACGCGTGGGTAACTTTAAGACTTCTGTAAGGGATTGATTGATTGAAAAGTTGATGGTATGAACACCAGCAATATCTGTAAAAGAGTTCTCCCGCTACTTGACATGGTGGGCATTAAGATCTCCAAACAAAAATATATGAGCGGACGGATGAGAGGAAATGGCCTTATCTATATTGCTCGAGATGCTGTCCAATACGGCACAGTCGGATGATAAATGGGAGCAGAGGATTGAAAAGACTCAGTTAACTTCTTAAGAGATTAAATTTCGGTTTTCTGTGTCCTCAGAATCTGTCATTAGACATTGCCTACTAGCATCCGAATATCAAAGGATATTTTTCAGCTACGTTCCTCTTCATCGGATATTATGCAGAAGATAGTTATTGTTTACGAGTATCAGTAATTATGAAAAAAATCTTCTCCCCACTTCTGATGCATTAAATAGCAGAGTAGATTGAGCTCTCTAACAGTGGATGGAAGTCTGTCTAAATCAGCGGTCGGCAACCCCCGGCCCGCGGGCACATCCGGCCCTCGTGTGAATATTGTCCGGCCCACTACACTAGTCTGGACACGATATGAACATAGGTAAACCATATTGGTATGACAGTTGATAGTCTGAATACATTGGGTTGAAATCTTTAAAAATACTTATTTTTACCTGGAGAATATGTTTTACATTTAATTTTTACTTGTAGGGGTCGTCAAAATTAACGCACGGCCTCACTTTCACTTTTTCTGCGAAATTGCTTTCGTGGCAGGGCACTTTTAAATAAATATAAAAAATAGTGTTTTCAACCGATTTGAATGGAATTTTCTTTTCAATACTGATTTATGAAACATTTATTTTTAAGATGTAACATTTTTTAACAAAATTCCCGTCAGGCATTAAGTTATATTGAATCCTTGCTTAATTCAAACACATAGAAAAATTATTCACATATTTAATAACATAGTTCTTCTCCATGACACTGGAGCCATACTTGTTTGGCCCTCCGCCATGACTCTACATAGCTTTTTGGCCCTCCCTCTCCAAAAGGTTGCCGACCCCTGATCTAAATGAAGACAACGTCAATCCACTGCACTCTTTCCATAGAAATGCACAGATTCTAATTCTCTCAGAATCGCATCAATGAATATATTGAATCCATTTCTAGTTTTGTATATGCGTTGCGTTGCACTGGATGTCGGAACGAGAAATCGGAGTGTGCGAATTCTAGTTGAACCGTTGCATTCACTTACGCGCAAATATCCTTAGGAAACTTATTAGTTCATTTCTTCAGGCCAGCTATGGGTTAAATTGCAGGACAGATTGAATTGCATCGATTTGGTTAGCAACCAGTCTGTCGCCGAAATAATTTGTCAACTTACTGCGGGGAAATCTTCTGCTCAGTGAGTCATGTCTCGAAAGATAAACAGGTGCAAAAATTTATTTTTTCCTTTCCATAATTAATTTTAAACTGTGACACCTGAGGCATTATTTACATCAGTTGAAATATATATATATATATATGTATATATATAAATATATATATCATTTAAGTAAGTTGTATTTCTTCTTTAAAATTAGTTTGAATAAATAATATGAATAAGTTCTTGTTGTCAATGTTTATATGAGTTTTAAAGTTTATGAATTTTATATGTTTTTCAAATTTACGAATAAGCTGTTTTCTGTTATAAAAAGTTTGCGAAAGTTCATAATTATTTTCATTTCATATTATTTTTTCTGAGTTCTTTCAAATGATGCTACATTCGTTCTAAAGCATTGTGTTTTTGTTTAATTCCAATGTTTGCTAGAAACAAATTCTAAATCACTCGTGTGGGTTTCATTCAAAAGGTCAAATTGGAATTTTTTGTGCATATTTTTAAACAGAATTTAATCTTTTTCTCGAGAACCCCACAATGAATAGCAAGAACACCATACCAGATATGTCAATAGTGTTTGAGTTATGAATGTGTTAGATGCATTCTGACAAAAAAAAACTCCTGGTTCGTCATATGGATTCAATATTCTTAGTAGTAGATGTCGCAATTGATTTAATGAAATCGTTCGATTTGAGGTCACCAATGAGGCGTGGGTGTTGATTTATGTAAGATTAACTTTGACCAACGGATGAAAGGTAAGAAAGTTTCTCTATACTGGTTAAGGGAGAGCCGCTATTTTTTGAAGCAATGAAATTTACGATCCACGTCTTACCCCCAATCTATCACAGATTGGAGGTCTTTTCCAAGAGCAGCAGCGAGATCGTGTTCGAGTTATAAAACATACACACAATTCTACACACATAAATAAACACTATACATATTCAGTTACAAGTTAAATAAAATTCATCAAACATAATGGCTAAAAGTATAGACGAAAACGTTTGGAAAAATAAACCAGTTGGACAATTTTTAGAGGATTTATGTTCTGCAAAGAAAGAAATTATAATATCACATGAAAAATTATATAAAAACAATTAACCATAATACATGTCTGTCATTTATAATAAAACTTGAATATGTACACTACCGGCCACAATTATTAGGCACCCCAGATTTTTAAACAGAATGATGTAAATAATACTATTTTTAGTATTTGTTGCTGAGTGGATAATTCTAAATGAAAATTAAATGTTTCTTTTGTTAATAATATCTGCAAAATTTTACAAGGCAAGGAAGCAAAGATGAACTCATCGAAATCAACCTAAATTTTCTTCATTTTGTCATTGATGACATTGCAATATAGGTAATTATTAAAATACTTATAAATTCATTTGATGCACATGTTTTCCTGAAGTATTAGCAAAAGAACGATTCTATTTTCATTTACAATTATTCACTTGGTAGTAAATATTAAAAAATAGTATGAAATACATCATTTTTTTAAAAACACGGGCGTGGCCTAATAATTATGGCCGGTAGTGTACATACATACATATATATATATATATATATATATATATATATATATATATAGTCATACGCAGACAGATCTGTTTCGCAACTCATCAGTACGGTTAGACAGCCGATTGCTTTTTCACCAGGATTGAAACCCAACCGAATTGTTAGCGTGTATGTTATCATTATACACGACCAGTAGCTGAGAGTGTATATATATATATATATATATATATATATATATATAGAGAGAGAGAGAGAGAGAGAGACAGACAGACAGAGAGACAGACAGACAGACAGACAGACAGAGAGACAGACAGAGAAAGAGAGTGATTAAATGTCTTGTCTTTTATGACGAAGTACAAGCTGTTGGAGAGAATGCAATCGAAAAGCAAACATATACTCACCATCAAGAAGAGACAATTAAGGTTTCTGAGACATATAATAAGGAAGGAGGGCTTTGAGAATTTAATACTCATAAAACGGATAGAAGGGAAAAAAGACAGCGGAAAGCCTCACGAGACATTCATGATGGACTTGAGCAAGTGGATGGCAGAACGGGTTTTGGGAGAGATACCAAGAGGAAAATTTTGAGAGCGACAAGGGATAGGGGCAAATGATAATCTGTGATCGTCTACGTCCTGAAAGAACACGGCACGTAAAGAAGGTTTGCATGTAGTACAGGGCGTAAAATGGGTCTGGATTATCGGTTTAATATTCCGCTGACGACGTCTGTGTTCGATTTTGCACAAATGTCGTTGGAAACGTTATAAATCCATATGATTCCAAGCTAGCAATTGAATAAATAAATCGAAGCAGGGTGGGCCGTATATATTTAGATGACACCCACTCTTTAAAAAGAACAACTAAATTAGAACTAACTAGAATCGTGGAGTGTAAAATTTCTTATCAGGGTAAACATGACTGTAAACTAAGTAATCTGAGAACTCGGAAATCTACAACATTCAGTCAGTTAAGTGCCATACGTGAAACACACTTAGGCGATCATGGGCAGAAGATTATCCCGTAGCAGGTTGACATTGCTTTTTGTGGTAGACTGGTTGCCAACCAAGGCTATAGAACCCAATCTCTTCTGTTATTTAACCCATAACTGGAAGGAAGAGACAGATTAATGCCTTTCCCAAGAGTATTTGCGCGTTTCTAGAAACACTGGTAAAATATCTTTCCCTGACCGGCCTTCCATTGCGTCATAATTCGATTTTTGTATCCTGTGAAGAGAGAAATTGTGCTCAAGAAGCAAATAGAAGAGTGATGGTGTTTTAGTATAGCAGTGATTCAACCGTAAGTAGATATAGAAAAAAGTATCTACATTTTATGGAAAGAAAAAATCATTTTAATTGTAGAAGACCAAAGACCACTTAGCGGAAAAAATGCCAAATTGTTAAAGAGAATTTGTTACCCACAGAAGAATTGGAAGAAATGAAGAATAAACTTAAAATTCCGAAAAGAAACTTACTCCGAAATAATAATTTTGACTCACATCGAGAAAAAGATTGTTTCTTGAATTTTTCGAAGAGTGCGGGCGTAATTACAGAATAATTTTCGTGTTATAATAGAAGATTTTCAGTCAGTCAAGTGCCATACGTGAAACACGCTTAGGCGATCATGTCTCGAAAGAGACATGACTGACTGAGCAGAAGATTATCTTGCAGCAGGTTGCCATTTGTTTCTGTGGTAGACTGGTTGCCAGCCAAGGCTATAGAACACAATCTGTCCTGTTATTTAACCCATAAATGGAAGGAAGAGACGGATTACTACCTTTCCCAAGGTTATATGCGCATAAGTGAATGCAATGAATTCAACTGGAATTTGAACTCGGCTCCCCGATTTCTCGTTTAAATTGGCCTTTTACCAAACATAACGGAATTCCCCACATTTAAAAAGATCAGAACATTGAACAAACATCAAGCGATAAAAAAGATATTTTTATAATAATAAAAATGGAATTTATTAATTAAACATAACATCAATTTTGTTATTTATGAGAATTGTATTGACGTGTCAAAAGTTCGTTTTTGTTGTTTAATTCAAGAGGAAATGTTTTTGAAAGCAAGTCTACTTGATGTTTTTAATGAATGCACGATAGTAGTAAACGTTTATATATTAATGCTTTCTTCCTTTCTTTCTTTTGTTGCTGGACAGTTGTCAAAAAAAAGTATACATTAAGGAGAAAGTGATAGATTGAGATGTGTCGTCTAGTTTGTGAATATACAGGCACACGATTGTAGAACTATGTAATACACTTTCTTTTTTGAGGAAGAAGGAAAATCAAATGAAAACAGCACGAGGGAGAAAGTGAGACGGTATGAATATGCAGCTCGCCTATGCTTTCGGAGGAAGGTCTGTGACCCTCTAACAAGAAAGGCAAAATCACGCATATTTAAGAATTTTGATGACCACGGATAGGTTCAAATTTGAATATTTCTTTCTGTCCTCTGGTTGGTCAATAAATAAGATAATGCATTTAATTTTCCTCGACGACGCCCTTACATGGTAAGAATGTGCCAACTAATTATCTAATAAAAAGGGATTTTCTATTTGTTAATTCTTAAATAGTGGTGTTTTTTTCATTGGCTCTTCAAAGAATATAAGTGCCTGTAAAGTCGGATTTATTAAGCATTCAAATTATATCAAGAAATCCAACACGTTTTAACCTTTCCTTCATTATTGTCATGGCTTTTGGGGGACATTAATGGGATAGTTTACCATTACCTTCCCCTTGGCTTGGTTTTCAATTCAACGTTGGGATTTCTGGAGGAGGAAGTTCAAATACATATATATATATATATATATATATATATATACGTCTTTTCCTTAGGGCATTAGCGAAAGCAACAGAATAAAAGTTAATATGAACCCGGAAAGCCGATTCCGTTTCTGCCTTGATAACTTATGTACTGATCACCCTAAGACACATAAATAGGCCAGCTGATTTTTTCCAGTAATCTTGTAAGATTTGTCAATGCTTCTAAAATCTTCAACAAATGTTCAGCTTTTTCATTTCCTTTAGAATCATTTATAATTAATATTTGCTTTCGTAATTGTCCTTAGTCGATCTTGCGAAAAGTTCCAAGTGCTCACTTAATCATAAGTATTACAGTTATCGTTCTGGTTGATTGGATTTTAAATTACTCTTTAATTTTTTTACCTACTTTCAACTTAATATCTATTAACATCCGAATTTGAAAGTCTCCCGTGATTTTGGAATCCGCAAAAAACAGTTCCTGCGCTTTTACACAGAACAGCAACCAATCAGCAGAAATCTCCATGCGCATGCGTAATCAGGTATTCTCTAGTGTAGTGTTAATCAATCGGCAACGTGACGCCATTGATATTACGCACTCTGTGATTCTCAATTCAGAAGTGACCAAGCGAGTAGACTTTGCATGTCTCGTGAATGAATATTAACCACCTAGGACATTAAATTTAGGTCACAGTGATTTCCCAGTACATCGGGTTGGTGGGTGGGTACAAAAATCATCTCTCAGTTACGTCTCCTCGAAAGAACAGAGGTGCATCTGAAAAAAATTATACAGTGCCGATGCCCGGTCCCGGCGAATATTATCCCGCAGCTGCGCCACCTTTTTGCACGAGAGTAGCGGACTAGGTGTTCGTCACCGGGGCCAACTCAACCGGTGGTTGAGGGGACTAGGGAATTTTTGTTCATTCGCCCGTCTGTACGCGGTCGGGCTCTCTACGTTAAAAAAGATCTTGTGTCACATCTCGCTCCAGTGGGGGAATAGGTTAAATATATATCTAAAACCGCTGTCCATACTTGGTTTAAATAATTAGCAAAATGTCATGAGTGAAACAAAAGTATTTTGAACGGTTTCAAATGTGTCATCAGCTAGTGGCTATACTTTGATGTGCACTAAGTCATATTTTCGTTTTTGTTATATAACTTGATATATCTTGCGTTTTTGTTAGTAATGATTTTAATTTAGAAATAGTCTCTTAAAATGTTGTTTTCTCAATGGTATTAATCTTAACTAGAGTTAACATTTTCCTCTACTATCTGTCTAAACTGCCCTTTAACGTAACATGATTGAGCGTATACAGCACACGTATATATATATAGAAAAAGATATATATATGTATAGATATGGTTTAAAATAATTTTCTTCTTCGAAAGTGCAACAAGCGGTAGTATATTTTCTACATTTCCTATAAATGTTTTTTGAGACATTTTTCAATTTTATTTTTTCTATTTTTATTTGTTAGAACTTTGTTAATAACAACCAATTATAAATAATGAAAAATCCATTCTAACCTAAAATTGCATGTAAAAACAAAATCTTTTTAATGTTTTTTATCATTGTTTATTCTACTAAATTATTACAACAGTTGTAAATAATCAATTCATTTTCACCTCCCTCAAGATTTGGATAATGCTTCATAATTTTTTTTTTTTTTTTTTTTTTTTGCGGGGTGTTATCCTGAAAGTTAGTTTATATGTAGATAGTTAAAAAGAGAGGGAAAGAAAAATAAGATAGTATGAAAATAAATACACGGTTGATAGTTCTATCTTTTCCACCTTGTGGTGTTCTTTCGACCAATCAGAATAGCTAAGCGTGGTCATCTGACTGACAATTGAACTACTTCGCTAGAATAAATAACACGTTTTACTGAGCGTAATTTTTTTTTGTCTCTGGATGTGGACCGAATGCTGATCACCTTACGGTCGGGTCACACAACGAAGGAGTATGTTGCCTAGACCCGAAATTTCTGATGACTTAGGAGTAACAACACTGATGACATATCCGGAGATAGCACTTGAAGATATATGACAACGATTGTGAAGATCATGCTTCTTTTGGACGCCGTTTTTTTTATGAATTTCAGCGAAATACTAGATTGGCAATTTGGTCTCATAGTTTCAATGTTGAAATTGCTAGATATAACCGCAAGTTCTATTTTGAGAAATCTCTTCTGTTGCACCTTTTGCATATCGAACTTTCTTTCTTTTTCCTCTGTCAATCTGCATTTTTGAAGTTCGTAGGAACTTCAAAAATGTACGTTTCTCTTTAAATCCTTTCTTTGAAAATGCGATATCGACAAGAATTAATCGATTAATCTCATTCTAAATTGCTTGAAAATTAACGTTTACTAAGCCCTCATGTTTATTATTATATAAATAAATTATTTCGCATATTTCATCGTCACTTTTCCGCGTAGCCACTATCGGAGTTGATTCACATGTCTCATAGGTAGACGATCGCATAAATAACCTGCTCGAACAACGTGGCGTCAAAGCCCGGCTGTCACCTTTGAAAAATGTCATCTGGTTTTGGGAATAAATACCGTATGAGAAGCGCAGACAGATGATAATCTAAAGGAGGTAAGGTTTACATCCTGACCTAAAAGCATCCATCTCCACTGACCTCCCGACAAAAAATATTTATAGTTCATCCGTCTGCAAATAAATTGTAGCAACTCTGTTCGAGTATTCAAACTGCGTGAAGTTAGTGAGGTTTATACCGTATGCTCAGATAACAGTAAGATACGATATAAACACTGGACAGATTAAGGAGAAACTTTTTTTATCGGATTTATGTAGAAGTCTCTGAAAAGTACTTAGCCCGACCAAAAACGAACTTTTGGAAAATAGATTTTGGCACACATATTTTGTGAAGTGTTACCATCAATGCGTATGAAAATCAAAAAAGGAAAACTTATGTATCAATAATGAAAGTTTTTGTTTCGTTAGATTTATGATTATTATAAAATTTTTCACCACCTTGATAGGTTTGGAAAAAAGAAGAGATGTTCAGATTGACTATTTTCATCCATAGAAATCACTATGGTAACTGGATATATATACACTACCGGCCATAATTATTAGACCACGCCAGTGTTTTAAAAGATGAATTTCATATTATTTTTTAACATTTATTTCCAAGTGAATAATTGTAAATAAAAATAGAAAGGTCCTTTTGTTAATATTGTACAATAACATTGCACAATAAAATGTGCATCAAATGAATTTATAAATGTTTAATAATTACTCATATTGCAGTTTCATCAATGAAAAAATGAAGAAAATTTAGGGTGATTCGGAGGGGTTCATCTTTACTTACTTGCCTTGTAAAATTTTGCAAAGCAATAATAACAAAAGAACCATTCTATTTTCATTTGGCAATAAATAATAAAAATAGTATGAAATACATAATTTCCTTAAAAAACTAGGATGGCCTAATAATTATGGCCAGTAGTGTGTATATACATAGATACATACATAGATACATAGATAGATATAGAAAGAGTAGAAAAAATAAATACATATGAGAAAATCTATATATATATATAAAGAAAATGAGATAGATAGATATATATATATATATATATATATATATATATATATAGATAGATAGATAGATAGATAGATAGATACCATTTAGTCATTCACACATATACTAACGTTACTGACATATATGCACTCTTAATTTGACTATAGTTTAAATATACTTGACACGCATAATTTTGCATACATATACATACATTCATAATAAACATCTAGCGTTTTTTTATTATACATGGCACACACACTTAAACCGACATATGTTTTTCATACATTTAAAATATTCATCTATTGCACGTATCTAATTAGTGAAAACAAATTTCAATCAACATACTTTTTCTCTGGATTTTTAAAATATTTCTTTTTAGATTTAAAAAAAATCATTCCACTTTAAAAACATCTCTAAAGAAGCTTGTTAAAATATAACATGTTGAATCAAAGACACATGTCCCTACCTCTTCTTTACTCATTCTATTCATCTTGACGGATTGCGATCCATACGTTCAACTCATAGATAGATAGAGAAATAAAGAGATAGATATGAAATGACTCAGGTAGAGAGATAGGTATCAAGACAATGAGATAGACAGTTGTGTAGACAATGAGATAGATAGATAGATAGATAGATAGACATGAAGTGAATGAGATAAATGATAGATTGGAACCGAAAAGAGAGATAAATGAAAACAATGTGAGAAATATGAATATAACGTGATAGCTGTCTTGATATACAGATAGATAGATAGATAGATAGATAGATAGATAGATAGATAAAGACAAAATGAGAAAATAAATACATATGAGCAAATATATATATATAAAGAGAATGAAATAGATAGATAGATAGATAAAGATAGACTGAAAAAATTAATAGTTATGTGCAAATATATATATATATATATATATATATATATATATAAAAGAGTGACATAGATAGATAGATAAAAATAAAATGAGAAAATAAATAGATATGAGCAAATGTATATATATATATATATATATATATATAGATAGATAAAATAAATAGATATGAGTATATATATATATATATATATATATATATATATATATATATAAAGAATGAAATAGATAGACAGACAGAGAATAAAGAGAGTGCGTGTGTTAAATCGTGAGAGAATCTTAGAACATGTTTGCAGATGTTCTAGAAAAATTTTGAAATTAAAATATAGTCAGTCTTATTTTTTATGAATTTAGTATCTTGCCTAGCAATGTAGACATTATAAGCGTCGTGGAAATGATTGTTTATTCAATAATTCATGCACGTTTAAATTATTCTGCAAAAGTCTTGAGACAGAGCAGTTATGCTCTAAATGTTTCAATTCACTATATTATATAACAATGCGAAATTTCTTGGAAATTGCTAAAACTTTTTTCCAATAGGCGCTTATCATTGATTTGCAGTCATTATGCTGTAGGAAAATGTCAAATGACAGTCAGCGAACATAAAAAAACTCAGGTGATTTTATGAGATATGTGTCCTTGCATATGGCAGCGAATGCTGAACAATCTAAACTTATTTATGAATGGAATTTTGTCTCTGTGTGTAGGTGTATGTGTGTGTCTGTGTGTGTGTGTCCGTTACCTATAGACTTCAAAACGGCTGAATCGATATTCTTGAAAATTTACTCTGTTGTACTATAAGCGTCTGCGAGTGTTCTTAGATAGGTTTTGTGTAGAGGTACCCCCGATAAATATCGAAAATAGATAATCGAAAAAATCGGGTTCTAGAAAGTGTGGTTCGATTTTAATCAAATTTCATAAACTTATAGACAAAGAAATAAGAAACGATATTCAGTAGTTTCAATGTTGCAGTTCTTACAATAGTGCAGAAAATCGATAATATAATAATAATAATAATAATAATATATATATATATATATATATATATATATATATATATATATAAGGCAAGATGTTTGTGTGTGTGTCTGTTTATCTGTCTGTATGTCCTTTATACCTATCCGCAATTTTTATCCGATTCTCACTAAACTTCACACAAATATTCTTTAGGCTTCAGTCTGAGCTTCAGAACCATGGATTAGTTTTAAAGCTTTCATTACACCCGAGCAACGCCAGTCTATACTGCTAGTTATTAAATATTTATATATTCATTTGATGCAGATGTTATTGTGCAGTATTAAAAAACCACCATTCTATTTTCATTTACAATTATTCACTTGGTAATATATACTAAAAATAGTATGATATGCATCATATTTTAAAAACACTGGGATGGCCTAATAATTAAGGCCGGTAATGTAGATTCACTCTGTCTTTTCAATAAATATTGTCATGGCACCTGTTCGAACGAGCTTTATTCACTGCTAACCCCCACCAAAAAAAAATTAATTGTGCTACACGATTGGTATCTAGTTGCAACCAGTTTATTGTTTAAATAGCTCAATGAAATCGTTACTTCAACTCTGACAGTTTCTTCATACGAATTTTTCACCTGTTGATTGTAATCCCATTTACAACGTCCGATAATATAAATAGAAAATAAGTCGCCATATTTTCTCCTCTTCGATCCCGTTCAATTGTCTTTTTTCAATCCGCTTTATACTCAATCTTTTCTCTCAATTTCACTCTTTGTAACCTGCTTCACACGAGTAGGAATTCCGCCACGCTTGGAGTGAAAGAATGGAAAACACATAAGAAAACGATAAATAAATATACATAAGTCGAATAAGATAGATAGATAGATAGATAGATAGATAGATAGATAGATAGATATACGAGCAGTATAGCCCGGGGTTGTAATGAAAGCTTTAAAACTAATCCATGGTCCTGGAGGTCAGACTCATTGGACGTTGGCACGAAAGACTAAAAAGGAATAGTTGTTTCCAGTTAAAGCGAAAACGTAGACTGAAAGAAAAATGAATGGATGTAAGTCAAATTTTGATTTCCTGACATCGATTTCAAATTTTCTGAACTATTGTAAGAACTGCAACCTTGAAACTACTGAATATCGTTTCTTATGTCTTTGTCTATGAGTGTATCAAATTTTATTAAAATCGGACCACTCCTTCTATAACCGATTTTTTCGATTATCGATTTTCGATATTCATTGGGGGTACCTCGACACAAAACCTAGCTAAGAACACTCGCAGAAGCTTATAGTACAACTGTGTAAATGTTCAAGAAAATCGGTTCAGCCGTTTCGGAGTCTATAGGTAACAGACACACACACACAGTCACACACACAGACAAAGTTCTGTTCATAGATATATTCATTAATACAGGTTTCATTGAATAATATAGACAAGTTCTGTCTAATTATTTTGTGTAAGATCCGTTCGTATGATCTGATTAGCTTGATAGTGTTGTCATGGAAAGACGACAAGAAATCGCAATAATTGTTGATTTTTTATCATGTCTGAGCTTTCGGCTTACATCAGCCATTATCAAAGGATGAACATTTAATTTTCAGTGAACATAGAATATTTAAATTATTATTAAGAGAGTGGAGTTACACAGAGAAAATTAGAAAGGTCCATTTTTTGTTTCGCACATGGCTGTAGGCCGAGAAGGAATGGTGGTAGTGGTAGACAGAACTTGTCTATATTATTCAATGAAACCTGTATATATATATATATATATATATATATATATATATATAGATATATAGATAGATAGATAGGTGTGTGTGTATATATATATATATATATATATATATACTGATATTATAATTATACGCATATACTTCGCTCCCCCACATGTTAAGCACTTACGTTGTTTTTTTTTAATGATGGATAAGTTTAACCTAGGATACTCACTGAAGAACATCCCTATACCCACCCAAGCTTCCTATAAACTTCAACAAACGGAGAAAATCGAAAGTCTCATAAGAAGAATGAGATGGAAGACACATTTCTTCCTCAACGAACAAAACAACAAAACAACTGAAACATTTAACTTTAATACAAGGAAATGCCCAACGAAGATGTAAAGAAATGATAAAATACGAAGATGGCATGACAAACATAGGACACCTATCTATATGAATATATCAGTTGTATCACTGATATTGAGCGCTTTCAAATAAGTACCACGCATATATAATATATAAATAATATAATATATATATTGATATTTATAATTATATACATACACTTTTCACACGCACACACACACACACACACACACACACACACATATATATATATATATATATATATATATATACATATATATCAGCATGCAGTGTGGGTATAGAAGAATCCAAAGGAGTATCCTGTATATACAGTTGTAGGATAACTCTCTAATAGAGCTCTAAACATATATGCATATAAATACATATAGAGCAAATATAAGGAAAATTAAGGCTGACACCTTATCTCATGGTGAATCGGAAGTATGGCTTATTTCAGGCGAACCAGCATCAGCTTCCGTCTTTATTTAACAAAGGATTTTACACACAATTTTTTGTAAAATCCTTTGTTAAATAAATATGGAAGCTGATGACGGTTCGCGTGAAATAGGGCCAAACTTCCGCTTCACCATGAGATAACGTGTCTGCCTTAATTTTTCTTATATATATATATATATATATATATATAGAGAGAGAGAGAGAGAGATAGATAGATAGATAGATAGATAGATAGAAAAATAGAAAAATACTGAGATAGATAGATAGATAGAAAAATACTGAGATAGATAGATAGATAGAAAAATACTGAGATAGATAGATAGATAGAAACACACTGAGATAGATAGATAGATAGAAACACACTGAGATAGATAGATAGATAGATAGATAGATAGATAGATAGATAGATAGATAGAAAAATAGAAAAATACTGAGATAGATAGATAGATAGAAAAATACTGAGATAGATAGATAGATAGAAAAATACTGAGATAGATAGATAGATAGAAAAATACTGAGATAGATAGATAGATAGAAAAATACTGAAAAAGATAGATAGATAGATAGAAACACACTAGATAGATAGAAATAGATAGATAGATAGATAGATAGATAGATAGATAGATAGATAACTGCTTCAGTCACTTCTACACTAACAGTTTCTTTTCTCGCATATCCCGATAGTGGAACTCCCTTCCGTTAACTTCTTTTCTGCAAAAAATGCAATGTCAATCGTTCTCTTCTATCTTTTTAAATTCTCAATCCTCCCTATATTCAGTCGTTTTTTTCTCCCTTTCACTCCCTGTATTTACCTTCGTACTAGTGACATTCCCGCTTGCTTAGTGTGATATGCTTCTGAAAAATGCTTACGTGTTTTTACAAAAGGTTTTTTCTTCTTCAAAAATCTGTGTCATCCGTCATAATTCGGGAACTTCTTGGAACCACTATGTTTATAAGAAAAATGTAACTGACGAAGATTCTATTTTTTTCACAGTTTCTCTGAAGATCACTTCTAAATTATTAACATTTGTATTATCATGGTGTAACTTTGAAAAAGTATTAGGAGAGAAATTCCAAGTTTTTATAAGTGATACTGTTCAATTTGTTTCTGGTTGTTGTTTTATATCATATTAAAATACCAGTTCTACTATGATCACCGAAGTTAAGCAACATCTTACTTTGTCACTATGTACAGGGGTGTGCGCAACAATCCGGAAAAAACATATCCTGAAAGAAAAATTGTGTTTATTCAGAATAACAAATATTTACACGACAAATTGCTTTATAACATTGATGTCTAATTTCTCCGCTACCATATTTTTCAATCCCGCCCCCTCCAGCTTCAATCACAGCCTCCAAACGAGGCCGAAACCTCCTACATGCATTGGTCACCTGCTCCCTAGACAAGTTGACCATGTCGTCGATGATGGCAGTCCTCAGGGAGTCGACAGTATTATGTGCCCGTTTGTTAATAGTCGCAAGGATTCAGGTCTGGGTTACTAGGGGGCAGAACTGCTTTGGCCAGTACATCTCCAGATTCTCGTCACATCAATCCCGGACCAAATTGGACATATGACCAGGAGCTCCTATGGCTTCCCTACAGATACCTGAACAATGCATGCCTTCACAACATTCTTAATGATATCCAGGTAGACGTTCTTCGTTACGGTCTGATCTTTGCTAAAGTAGTGGGAAGACATTACGTCCCCTTCATCGGAGATCATCTCAAGGACATGAAGTCCGGCAGGAACTCAACCATAGCCTCACCAGACTCTTTGAAGGCCTTGACAATGTCGAACACATTCGATTTTTGGAAAGGAAAAACTCAACAATATCTTTGGGCGTGCGGCCAAAACGTAGAGCCACAATAATTGCAGTACACCGCTCAAGTTCACTGGACATTTCGCTTAATTTGTTTTTAATTCACAAGATTTTTGTCACCCCACGCCAAATAAAATATATCATATTTAATATCGTTGCATTTTATGACAATTTAAATTTCCTCCAGATTGTAGCGCACACCACTGTAGATAAGCGACCAGCTGCTGTAAGTTTTAAAGTGCTGGCCGTGTAAAAGATAAACTCTACTGAACAATTTGTCTCAGTTTGTCGTTTTGTGTATCTTACTAAATGTCTGAAATTGCAAAACCTGTTCTTCTACGATAATCGATGTTAAGCAACATCTTGACTGGTCAGTATCTAGATGAATGATCGTTTAGGAATACAAAATACTGTGAGATTGGATGTGCTGATGGTGTAGAGGATAAAGGTTTGCGATAGAAACCAGTGAGCCAAGTTCAAATTGCAGACTTGTTGGGTATGTTCACTTACAAGCAATTACAGTTGGTGATGGTATGCACCCATATCCTTTTTTACAGCTTTGTTTTCATTTGTAGGACTTGTATCAGTAAATCAGTCAGTCAGTTAAGTGCCATATGTGATACACACTTGGGCGATCATGTCCTTTTCGAGACATGACTGACTATTGGTTACTAACCAATTCCATAAAGCCCAATATGCCCTGCTATTCAACTCATATGGTATAGACGCTTGGGTGATCATGTCTCTTTTGATCTATGATTGAGTAGGCAGATGTTCTTGCAGTAGGTTGTGATTTCTTTCTGCGGTAGACTGATTGCAATCCAGAGCATTAAAACCCAGTCTGTCCTATTATTTAGCCCATAGCGGTGGGGAGAAGCGATAGATTAATACCTTAGCCAAGGTAATTTTTGCGTAAGGGAATGCAACGAATTCAACTGGAATTCGAAATCGGCTCTCTGATCTCTCATTCCAAGCCCAAATTAACTGCACCACAATGCACAGCATTATTGTCACGCCAATGGTTACTATCTCAAAGAGATTTTTACAATCTAATTATATTTTCTGTCTTTAAAATAGAACATTAAGTGTTGATAACTGCAGTAAAGTAATCAGTCAGTTGAACTCACAAGATTTAATGTTTCTGAATTTGGGGATGAAAATACTCAAGAACCGTTGTATTCTTTTTAGCTGGTTATCTGATATTTAAATTATTGCGGCTCCATAATTCCTTAGAATTCTTCAATAAAAACTTTCCACTTGGAATCGTGTTGTCTGCATAAACTCTGACATTATCTCATTTTGTTATATAACTAATTTTAAATTAAACTGATAATACTGAATTCTCAAATAATTCATTAGTTATTGAAGAACCAAATTAACAACAAAGCTTTTATAATCTCACCTCAAGTGATTTTTTTAGTGAGACTAACTGAATGAATAGTAATCAGTAAAAGATGAGGCCAAAATGTCAAGTACAGGCTGAGGAGACTAAAAACCAACAGGTACCTGGAAAGTGTTTTAATAGAAAACAAAAAAATGTCACACTGAGATCCGAAGGAGAATTGGCATAGCCAAGGATGCATTCCAGCTGAGTAGAGACAGGAAACTTCTTATCTAGAAACAAAGAATAGAATACTCGATTTCTATGTGATGTCTGTTCTTCAATATGCCGGTGAATACTAGACAGTTTAATCAAAGCTGAAAGACTTGAAGCAAATAATGGGGTTCTACAGAAGCATGCTGAGGATACTATGGACAGAACATATGAACAACGATGAGGTTTTGGAGAGAATGGAAACGAAAAGAAAACTAATACTTAAAATTGGGAAAAGACAGCTGAAGGTCTTTGTATATGTAGTGAAGGCTTACAGAATCTGATACATCCAGGTCAGATAAAAGGGAAAGAGAGACAGGCGAAGTGCAACATGTAGCAACATGTAGCATACTTGCTAGACTTGAGCAAATGGATAGCAGGGTAATGTTTGGGAAAAGTAACAAGAGAAAGCGTGTTAAGAGCCACTAGAAATAGGCAGAGGCAGATAACCTGGAGCGCTTATGTTATATAAATACACGATATATGGTAGAATATAAATTTAATTGACATATAAACTCCTAAATACTTTTCTTTCTTTAAAATAATTTTTTAGGAGTAAGTTAAACTACAAGAAATCCTACATAAGAGAGATGAAAAGAGTGACAAGAAACGACTACAAATAAACTGCAAAGAAAAGCGAATGCATGGTCATCAGCAAAAAGAGCAGCCCAAAATGCCAAATACAGGTGGGGATAGGTAAAATCAAGTAGGTACAAAAACTTAAATACCTGGGAAATGTTTTAACAGAAGACCAAAATGACACACAGAGATGCGAAGGCGAATTGGCATGGAGAATGACGCGTTCCATAAAATTAAGTAGAGTATTAAGAGACAGGAAAATTTCTCCACAAACAAAGAAAAGAGTACTGTGATATCAGTTATTCAATATGGCAGTGAATGCTGGACAATATAATCAAAGATGCAAGAATAAACTTGATGCAACTGAAATGTGGTTCTACAGAAGGATGCTGCGGATATCAGGGATCGAGCAATGATGAGATTTTGGGAAGGATGTAAACGAAAATGAAATTAATATTGAGCATCAGAAGAGTCAGCTAAAGTTCCTGGGACATGCAATGAGGAAGGAGGACTTGGAGAACCAGCTACTAACAGGCTAGATAGAGGAAAAGAGACAGGGGAAAGCAGCGGATAACATATTTGAAGGACCTGATCAGGTGGATGACGGAACGGAGGTTGCGCGGTGTAACAAGAGAAAGCGTGCTAAGAGCCACAAGGGATAGGGAGATGTGGAAAGCCATGATCGCCTACGTCCTGAAAGGACATGGCACATATGTGAAGAAGATGTTAATCATCTTTTAATATATTTTACTGTCTTTATTAATAGTAAATAAATATCTTTTATGAGACAATGTTAAATAAATGATTTGCTAATTTTTGATTAATTTGAATATATTATTTATTTTAATTAATTAATTTGATTTAATTAAATTTGAATTAATTAAATTTAATTAAATTGATTTAATTATTTAATGTAACTCATTATTTTGTGGTGATAAGGAGCAGAAGCGATGGACCGGATGTTTGCGCTCTTAAGACAAAAACCAAATGACCAAAAGTCGTCGTTGCGCATCCGGGTTCCGATTGAAAAATAAAAATTAATCAAATATTAAATTTCCATTTCGCGAGTCTACGCGAAATTTATTTATCAGCCAATAGGAAGCCCAGTATCAAATACAAGTGTGAAATCCCAAACGAGCTGCTGTGATCCAAAAAGAAGATATAAAAAGCCGAGACAGAAAGCACCCAGCAGACGACCGACTGTGACAGGCAAGAGTAATTAATATCCCCCTTGACCAAGTCAAGTGGCTACTATGCTCGTCTCTTCACCTCTCCTTCTTTCTTCCCTGTCTCAAACTGCTTACTGACCTAAAGAGCGACTACATCAAAGACATTCCTCACTTACGCGCTCCCCCACATTCCTATGCTTTAACTCTCTTTCAGCATTTTATTTGCCATGAAAAGTTTAATCTCCGTTGGACCTATCTTCAAGTATTACTTTAATTGTAAAAATATTAATTGATATGTGTATATATAAAAAAAATGTTATTTTCAACTCAATTTGCTTTTCTTGATTTTATGATCATTTTATGACTTATAGTGGGCTATCTACCACAAGGTCAAATGCCGTTAACCTGCGACAGCATACAACTACCCTTCACTAGAACGGACTCCCACTACAACCAGAAAAAATAGATGAGCAAACCATTATAATTTATGTACATTTTTAATTTTATTGATTTTTTTAAATTTTTAGCTTCATGAATATTCTTAGATATAATAACAAAGTAAGTTTATTTTTTCTACTGGGATAGCTTCAGAATAAGTTACTCAGACCTAAAAATGAAATTATTTAGTCAGTATTGAACTAAATAATTATACTAATAACCTCTTTTTATTTAAATAAAAAGAAATTAGAAAAAAAATATCGTAAGTAAATCAAACGTTCTAAAGTCTCCAGTTTATTGGCTTCGAATTTCCCTCTTTTTTTACTCGTCGCATTTTCTTTTTATCTTGCAAAAAAGCCAATGGCCAAATCACTATTCCTTTTGATGTCTGCAAAAGCTTCTATCAGTGCGCGTTTTACTGCAAGTTCCAAGATGTACAGAATAACGTATTTTGAAATATAAATCTATTCACCAGACCCACGAAGAATAAAAAAAAATAGAAATCAGTTTTCTCCAATTCAGACGACGTTTATTCAACAGTTAATTAATTCATTTCTGGCAATGTTTTGGACGACAGTAAACGATATTAAGTTATCATTTATTACATCCCCTGAAGGCACGCTCTTCTTTCAACTTTCCCAACCTCTGCTTATCGCTTCTAATAAAAAGATCACTGTGAACGGACAATATTTTTTATGATTGATATTTCACTAGATGTATCATGAAATTTGATTAAATCCTTTACTCAGAGATGGAAGCCAAGTGGTTGAATAATTATACCAGAGGCAACAATATAGTAAGTTCAAACATCTGCGTTGAACTGGAAAACATTTGGAAAGACGTTTATCTTGCTCACAGATATTCTTTCTCTCTTCCTTTCTTTTTCTCATTTGTCTTTCTCTCTCTTCACTCTCTCTCTCTCTCTATTTCTTTCTCTCTATCAACAGTTGATTTTATATAATTATTTGATAATACACTGAAATCAATGCTAGAGTTATACTGACAAGAAGCCACTGTAATTCAAAATTATGCAAATATTCTCTAAAAGCGAAAAATTAAGATTAGGCCGAAATACTGGGAAAATGGGTAAATGTTCGTTTTAGGTGCCGACAGATTTTCCCTCTTCAAATTTATCCAAAATAGCATTATTTCTGTGCTAATGTATATGCTGAACTCAAATAAACAATTAGTTATTGAAGAAATTGACCTTTTTTACTTTGAATGTCCATAAAAAAACGAACTCTATCTCGCACTTTTTCTCTCCCATAACTCTCACGAAGTCATGTAATTAACTGCAGAATGACGTTCTACGTAGGCAGAATTTTTTGTCGAATTTTGGCCGATTTTCTTCCTTTACTGAAAATTCCGGCGATGTACTTCCTGTTTTGAGAGTATCAAGAGTAGAAATACAATAGCGCATTACTTTAAGTACCGGAAGTACATCGCCGGAAATATCAGTAAATGAAGAAAAATCGACGAAACATCTGCCAAATTTCGTTCAAATGCGCAGTAGTTCATTCTGCAGTTAACTACATGACTTCGTGAGAGTTACGGGAGAGAAAAAGTGCAAGATATAGTTCGTTTTTTTATGGATATTTAGATAAAAAAAAAGTTAAGTTTATTCAATAACTAACAGTTGATTTGAGTTCAGCATATACATTTACACAGAGATAATGCTATTTTGGATAAATTTGAAGGGGAAAAACGTCGGGACTTACAACGAAAATATACCGGAAAATGAACTGTATAGATTAAAAAAAACATAAATGAAGAATTCCTGCGCAACATAGAATCTTCGATTTTTAGCCTTGATAGGAAAATAAAATTCTTACGTGGTTTTGTGGATAATGAAGTAGTTTCGTTCCGGTAACTGTTTTTTAAAAACGAAAAATTAGATTGCTATAATCAGGGGGAAATATTCAAAAAGCTAGATTCTTTAATCACACCAATTCTGCTTATGCACAGGTAGGACCCGAAATTAAAACTAAGACTCATTCTCATTCTCTTCAAATTCTATTTGTAAAGAGTAATTTTCACTAAGACAACCTCTTTTGTGAAACAGTTTCTCAAAATGCTGTTTTCCAAACATTACGATCTTAGCTTTTTATGTCTAAGGTCAGCAGTTATCTATCCTGCATATTCTCATAATACGTACTTCTTACTTTCTCTTATTACCACCTTGCATCAATCTCATCCATAACCCGCTATCATTAGTAGGTACTGTGCTGGGCGTTGGATAAACGATAGTATAAAAAATACTTCATGTCCTTCAGGACGAGGGTCTAGTCGATGTAGGCGTTGTTTTGCAGCTACTTGATTGGTTAATGTTTACTGCATGTATCTGTTATTGTGTATCCACCTTTTCTAAATGTGTATGACAGGGACAGATGAACGAATCAGCGTATCTAATCTAAATATGGAGAGAGAGAGAGAAAGAAAAGTCTGGGAAACTGTTTTGTCATTGTGTGCATTGAACGTCATTCATCTGGTAAGGCGTCATTTTAAAATAGTACCAAGGGAACATGGGTTAATCTACTGATGAGTAGTTATTACATTAATGAAAAAGATTACATTGGAATTAGCTAATATATATACATATATATATATATATTAGTATGATAAAAAGATATAATTTCTGTATAATATATGGACTCTGTCAGTATTGTGTTCACCAGATATATATATATATATATATATATATATATATATATATATATATATATTAATTGTAAATTATGTAACGGTTAAGTTTCTAGTTAGTACCTGACGATTACATAGTACATTAAGCACCAACGCACAAACACACACGCACACACACACACACACACAACATATGTATATGGGGGGTGAATAATATATATATATATGTGTGTGTGTGTGTGTGTGTGTGTGTGTGTGTGTGTGTGTGAGAGAGAGAGAGAGAGAGAGAAAGAGAGAGAGAGAGAGAGAGACAGATATATATTTTTCTTTCGGGACATGAAGTCTATAAAATCTGCGCACTTATTTTCTTCTTCTTGTACGTGCCCTGTTTTATCAGGACGTAGGAGATCATGGCTTTCCACAACTCCCTGTCCCCACTTATTTTATATATCCAAAATTATTCTGCTATTCTGTTAGCCATTATCATAGAGGATTATTATTATTATTATTATTATTATTATTATTATTATTATTAACTGAGTATATAGATCTTATATGCCTATCGTAATGGAAATGCTTTGTTTTTCAGTTTTTGAACACCATCCGCATGTTGTGTCCTTGTTCATAATTGATGTTAATGAGCTACTTTTTTTATTTTCTTTTGTTATCATTAATACTTCTTTTTCAGCCATTGTTTACATGCGTACGAGGCCAATGTAGACATATTCTCTACAAGTGTGTTGCACACTATTCAGTACGCTTCCTGGTATGTTTAAATGGGTCCTAATTGAGTTATGGCCTGAGAGTTGTTATGTTAGTTTTCTTGAAATGGATGTAATACTGTTGCCATATCTGGTCGAGTGCCCCCTGCTATTCCCCTTGGCCTTCTAGACAAGGTACAGCGGAGGGTCTGTAATGTGATCGATACCGACTTAGCAGACCGCCTGCAGTCTCTCTCTCTCTCACCGGCGTGACGTGGCTTCCCTGTGTCTCTTCTATAAATACTTTCACGGCTTCGGCTCCGATTAACTTAGATCACTGGTGCCCACTAGATACGAATTTGCACGAGATACCAGATTAGCAACTAGTTCCCACCCTTTTACAGTGAAACCGATAAAATGCAACCGCAACTTCTACTCCAATAGTTTCTTTTCTTGCACTTCCCGACTGTGGAATTCCCTCCCACAAGACTGCTTCCCCGACGGCTGCAATCTCCAGGAGTTTAAATGTAAGGTCAATAGACACCTCCTAACAAACTAACTCGCTTCCATTTTTTCAAACACTCTTCCCACCCACCCAACTATCTATCACCCCCCTTCTGACATTTCCTATATCTAACCACTCTTTCTATTTACCTTCCCCTATGTAGCCCCAAGCGTAATATTGGCAGTGGAATGCCTTGCTTGGGGTGAAAAGATTTTTTTTTAAAAATTGTCATATATAGTCCACTATAATTCTTCAGGAATTTTTGTTTTTACCAGGAAAGCTCTTCCTTAAGAGGAAATGTAAATTCAGAGACAATATCTTTGTAATTTAAAATTTTTGCATGCGAGTTACTATTGTTAACGATTGGCTTAGCTATTTTAATTTTGTTTTAAAAAGTTAATTATTTTAATTTTTTGATTCAACGCTACGGGAAAGTGTTGTACTTTATATTCTTTTTTTTTTAAGTTAAAGTGTGTGCTGCATGTAATTCCTGTGTATTTGGTATTTACAGAAAATATTAATGTCATTGATATTGCTTACTTATTTTGAAAAAAAGAATCTAATTTACGCTAACATACACACGCACATTAGATAGGTCCATTAATCCCCCCCCAAAAAAAACAAAACAGTATAGCATGATAAATAACAGCCCAACCTTAATAAAAACAAATTTTCTCGTAAAAACGTTTATTTTAATAACCCGAGAACATTAATCATGTGTATATTCTTCTACAAATACTTTCACGGCTTCTGCTCCGATGAACTTATCTCCCTGGTGCCTTCTATGTATAAATTTACTCGAGCCACAAGTTTAGCAACTAGGTCCCACCCTTTTACTGTGAAACCAATAAATTGTAAACACAAATTCTACTCCACCAGCTTCTTTTCTTGCACTTCCCGCCTGTGGAATTCCCTTCCATTTACTTGCTTCCTCGACAGTCACAATCTTCAAGAATTTAACCCTCTAGGGCCATTCGTATCATATTTGATACAGTATTTCCCAATAAGGAAAGATTTGGTATTCATTGACTGAGCAGTCAGTACTGCTTTCATTTGAAATTTATAAAATATTTCTCTTAAAAAATTTTTCAGAAAAATATTTCTTTTAAGGCTTGTTTTCATACTGTATCAAATATGATACGAATGGCCTTAGAAGGTTAATAATATAATATGATTAAGGCTTCTACTTGTCATAAAGTGGGGGATCAGTTCTATATTGTTATGAAGTAATAAACAGATCCCCCACAAATTACTACTTAACCCTCTAGGCCCATTCGTGTCGAATATGATGCGAATGGCCCTAGAGGGTTAAATGTAAAGTCAATAGACATCTCCAATCTCATTAACCTTCATCCTCTCTCTCTCTCTCTCTCTCTCTCTCTCTCTCTCTCTCATGCTCCTTTCTCCGTCCACTCGAATCTTATCAGTATTTTTATCCTTCTCTTATACACTTCCTGACACCCCCTATAACCTGTCACTCTTTCTCATAACTTTTCTCCTATCTAACCACCTGCAAAACAGTGGCAATAAATTCCTTGCTTGGGGCGATATGATTATAAAAAAAATATTTATATTATACCCAAAGCCAATGATGCCATCTCAATTACAATTTAATTAAATTTCAGTACCTGATTTTCTTATCTAAATAATAGGTATTTCAGTTCTCATTAATGCTAAATCAAAGTACAAATTTTGAAGTGCCTGCATGTAAAATATTTTTAAAAAAAGATATATATTTAATATTTTTTTCTGATATTTTCAAAATCGGGTCTGATATATCCATGGTTAGTAATATTTTAACTTTAATTGGTGGTTAGTATCCCAGGGTTAATAAGAGGAAAAACGAGAGTATTATTTTTTATTAATATATATATTTTTAATCATTTTGTGTACGTTCCCAATGTTAGTTATTGTTTTTTATTTTAAGCCTACGGTTTATATATTTAAAATCCGGGGAAAACGTAGTAATTTAGAAATTCTTGTAAAAATCAAATTATTGACGGATTTTAATGAAACTTTCCGGACTTATTCACAAATGAAGAAAACTAATTGTGAAGTTTTGTTTTTCAAAAAATGATGAAAATTTTTTTAAATTATTTTACCTCGCTTCCTTAATTTCATGAAATTTCGAGAAATGAAATTTTAATTGCAATTTATTATAATTATTATTCAAACAATTTGGAGGGTGTAAATCACAGTTATTTTTCAAACTGATACTCATTTCCCGCAAACCTGGTCCGAATCGTAATATAAAAAATGGAATAAAAATATAACATTATTTAGTTCGAAAATTTTGCTTGCTTTTATAAATAAGATTTAATAAGGACACAATTGTCGTAAAAAAAATTCGTATAATAATACTTTATAAGAAGAATTGTTTTCATTTTTTAAATTTTAATTTTAATAATTTATACTTTTTTTTAATTCCGTATTACTTTAAATGTGTTAATCAATATTGTTAATAAGTAAAAAACGATATTTACTAATCAAAAATTGAAAAGCTTAATACAAGCCATAACGCATGAAAATTTTTAAGTGTATAAACATGTCCATTTTGAAATTATGGGCGACCATACATGACATAATCAGAAAAAATATACGATGGCTATAATAAATGTTTATTTAACATTCGTTTTATTGCGAAGACTACATTCCAACATTTTTTGGATTAATTTGTAATTCAAAATTATAAGAATATACGTTCAAGTCATTTTCTTAAATTATGTTTTATACGTAAACTTAAGTCACTGGTGCATCTGCAACAGGTGTTTACTCGTGCAACAAGACTGGCAACTAGGTCTTACCCATTCACTGTTAGAGCAAATAGATGTAGACGACAACTTCACTCCTGCAGCTTCTTTTCTCGGACTTCCCACCTGTGGAATTCGTTTCCATAGTCTTGCTTTCCTGACGGCTACAACCTCCAGGAATTTAAGTGCAATGCCAATACTCATCTCTTAACCACTTGGCTCTAGTTCTTTCTTCACCTCCCTGTATATTCTTTCCTTTCTCTCCACCTTTGCACCTGTCATCACACCTGTATTCCCATCCTTCTCTTGCTCCTTTCTAACTGGTTCGTCCTTCTTTCTAGCTAATCTTTTTATTCTTATGTAGCCTCTTGCACATCAGTGGGGTTACCGCCTTGCTCGGGTTGATATGATTAAAGAAAGACAATCTCCGTAGAAGAACAATAAAATTGCCATCAAGTTATCCTCCCTTATCAACATTCATCAATCACATAAGAATGGCGACTGTCTGTAAAAACAAAACTCAGCTACTCTTTGTGTCAAAAATGAATTTCTGTTCTCTTTTAAATTAAAGTAAATAATATTTGTTTCAAATCACGCTAAGTATACTTTCAAGTAGCTAATATTCTTCAAAGAAAATTACAGAATGTAATATTTTCTTTCGTTATTTTCATAACGAGAATGAACTTGCAATGAAAGACGATTAAAAGCGATGGAAATAAGTTATTTAAGAAAGAATAGAAATCGATTCCAATCCATACGATTCCTGTTTGAGTAATTTCCTAACTGGAAATCGTAAATTTATCCGCTGTCTTTCAATTGAAAATAAAAGGAAACGTTCAATAATGTGTGTTCATTTTAAAAAATGTTTTGTAAACAATCAGTATCACGAATTAGTAACAGTGCACTATATCATTATAGATATCAGAAATAGTAGGAGGATGTGAAATAATTAAGTAATTCCTCGAGTTTTTATTCGACCTAAACAGAATGCAGAAAGCACTGGACGCCCGTTTCATCCTATATTTGAGACTACATCAGCACTGCGCATCTATTACCAGGGATTGAAACCCAGACAGCTAGGCTATTAATTGCATCCACTACCAGGGATTGAAATTTAAAAGTAATTCCTCGAGTTTTTATTCGATTCCTGGATGCACATTGCTGATGAGTCCCAAATATAAGGTGAAAGGGCCGTCCGGTGCTTTCTGCATTCTGTTGAGGTCGAATAAAAACTCGATGAATTATATATATATATAGCGTATCGAGGCAGTAGATAATTTTCTAAATAAAAGAGACAATGAATACCTATGATGTTTAATCATGCGCCGTTCTAAACATTGTATTTTGGCTTTAATTTCAGGTGAAAATAAAGACAAAAATTGTCCAACATTTGGATATATTTTTATTATTTTGGTAAAATCATCTATGATCGTAGATGTTTTTATGTTAACTTCCCTGTAACCTCTCTGAAGATGGCTCATGTGAGCCAAAAGCTTAGAAACAACATAATAAACAATATCCAAATGTTGGACAATTTTGTGTTTATTTTCACCAGAAAATAAAGCCATTTTCTCTTATATTTAATAATAATAATAATAAATATATATATATATATATATTAATGCAGGTTTCATTGAATAATATAGACAAGTTTTGTCTACTAATTTTGTGTAGGATCCGTTCATACCGTCTGATATACTTGATGGTGATATCGTTGAAAGACAACAAAAAATCACAGTAATTGTTGATTTTTATATCGGGTCTAAGCTTTCGGCTCACATAAGCCATTATCAAAGAGTAAATATTAACACACAGTAAACATAGAACATTTAAGTTATTAACAATAAAGATAATTGAATTGAAAATATAAGTCCATCCCTACCGTGGCGGATGGCCGAAGACAGTGACAAAATAGTGGTGTTGTGGTCCCTGGTCTGATTACAGACATTTGAGTACGTTGTTGGAAATATCAAAATTGATTGTATTCAAACCAGGTTTAAATTGTTTAATGTAGAGTGCTTCGAGAATTTTTAGTTTCTGCTTATTATTTTCTTGTTTGAGTATGTACGTGTTATCAACAAGCGTTTTTCTCAGAAGTGTGCGTTGATAACCGTGTTGTTCTAAATGACGGAATATATTTGAATTTTTATTTAAGTGCAACGTCAGACGCCGTGAGAGCGAATTTGTGGTGTGGCCGATGTAGATATTATTGAGGTTGTTAGAGATACATTCTCTAAATGGACATATGAATTTATATACTACATTGGTTTTTTGCAAATCACTAACGGTGGGGGAAGAGTCGTTGCGGACAAATGAATTAGATGTAGTGGATTTAGTGTAATATATAATGAACTTAATTCTTTTGTTAGAGTCTGTCGGAGAAATATTAGTATTTATGAGTTTTTTTAGGATGTTTTCATCTAGTTGGTAGTTGGTGTGCATCTGGCTACGGTATAAGAGAGTGATATGTTTAGAATTGGTAGATGCCAAATAGTGTTGGGGAGGTACGCTAACCTGCGGAAATGTCCTTGTGTCGAACTTCGAACTTCCCACATTTTAAAGATCTGCTGGTTCAGAATAATTGAAAGATAAAAATCTCACTTCTTTTTTTAAAAGTACTGAAGATATTTATTAATTAATTTATTTCATCAAGTTATTTATTCATCAGAAAGTTTTGCTGCGTAATATCATTTGTTAAGAGTTTAGTTTCTTGAATTAAATAAGGAAATATTTTTGAAGAAAAGTTTTATTAGTATTTGTTTATACGTGCCTGATAGTAGTAAACGTTTCTATGTTGATTTCTTTGTCCTCTCTTTTTGTTGCTGCTGGTCAGTTGTAAGGGAAAATACATTTCAAATTGAAAAAAGGAATGAGTCAGTGAGAAAATGTGTCGTCTGCTTTTTTAATATCTGGACAGATAAAGCGCTTTGTCCATTGTATGAGGAAGAAGGATAGATACAGAAGCAGCACGAGAGAGATGGTAAGATAGTCAGCAAATGCAGGTCGTCGCGATTCACATTCCAAGAGACGGCCTGATGGCTCTCTGAAGAGGAAAGGCAAAATCACGCATTTTGACGACGAAGGATTGGATCAACTTTGAACATATCTTTCCTGTCTTTTTTTTGGTCTAATACATAAGATTGTGTATTCAATTTTTTCTGGACACCATCCTCATATGGCAAAAATATGTAAACCAATTATCTAATGAAAATGCATTTTCTATTGGTTAATTTATAAATGTAAGTGTTCTTTTCATTGGCTGTTGAGAAGATGTTGCTGCATATAACGTCGGATATATTAAGCAATCGAAATATAGAGAAATCAGCTACATTTTTGTGTCGGGTGGGTATCGAATCATCTCTCAGTGCGTCTCTCTCCTCGAAGACAGGGTGCGGCTCAGTGGTAGCTCCGAACGGGAGGACAGGGGTGCTTCTGAGAAAAATTACACTGAATAGATACCCGGTCCGTAATTGCAGCAGAGGGTGGAACGAGGTGCTCCTCACCGGGTCCAGCCCAACCAGCAGTTGAGGGGTCTGTGGAATTTTTGTCCCTGTGCCCGTCCATACGTGGTTGGGTCCCCACCTTATAAAAGACCTTGCGTCATATCTCGCTCCTGTGGGGGAGTAAAGTAAATAACATATAGAGAAATCAGAAGATAGTTTAGAGTTTAAAGATTTGTTTATTTTAGAAAACGATTCCAATATATCCATATTTTACAAATGATATTACTGCATATTAATTGGAATTATTTTATTATATCGAAATCTAAACTTATTTATAAATGGAACTTTGTCTGTGTGTGTGTGTCCGTTACTTATAGACTCCGAAACGCCTGAACCGATTTTCTTGAACATTTACACAGTTGTACTGTAAGCGGCTGCGAGTGTTCTTAGCTAGGTTTTGTGTCGAAGTACTTTCAATAAATATACAAAATCGATAATCGAAAAAATCGGGTTATAGAAGGAGTGGACCGATTTTAATCAAATTTGATACACTCATAGACAAAGACATGAGAAACGATATTCAGAAGTTTCAAGGTGGCAGTTCTACAATAGTGCAGAAAGTCCATAATATATATATATATATATATATATATATATATATATATATATATATAAGGCAAGATGTTTGTGGGTGTGTCTGTTTATCTGCTTGTATGTCCGAATTTTTTTCATCACCTTTATTTTAGTTTTTGCTTTGGGTTTGGCTCTAAGTAGGTATAATTGTAGTGCTTAGTCTCAGCCATGATACCATCTACTCAGAGGACATATTTGGCCTTCAAAATTCAGTTTACGACGAAAATAACTTATTTGATATCGATACCAGGAAATCAAAATTTGACTTCCATCCATTCATTTTTATTTCAGTCTACGGTTTCGCTTTAACTGGTAACAACAACTGCTTTTAGTCTTTCGTGCCAACGTCCAAAGAGTCTGAGCTCCAGGACCATGAATTAGTTTTAAAGCTTTCATTATACTCGAGCAACGCCGAGCTATACTGCTGGTTTACTTAAATGAAAATGATAGATGTCAAAAACAAAGCATCTTTAATTGTCATAATCGAATAAATATTGCAAAATTATTATTTCTCTATGTATTTACTATTGCTGTTATTAAAGTTTTCATTCTATCATTTTAATCACGGATGTGCGTCGTGATGCTGTAGATATGGCCTAGGAACGAGAAATCGGAGAGCCGAGTTCACATTCCAGTTAAATTCGTTGCATTTAATTACGCGCAAATACTTTTGCGAAAAGGTATTAATCCGCCTTTTCCCACTAACTATGGATTAAATAGCAGGACATATTTGGTTCTATACTGTTTGTTGGAAAACAGTCTACCGCAGAATATAATGACAACCTACTGCTGGAAAAAATTCTGCCCAGTCTTTTGAGACATGATCTCCCAAAGCGTGTATCACGTACGGCAATTAACTGACTGAATAATGATAATAGTTGGAATCATAAGTAAAACTTCTACTGGGCATAAAGTAGGGGATCGATTTTCTATTGTTATGAAGTGATAAACTGATCACCCACTAATTACTACTTAATAATATAATACATCTCTTCCCCTTCTAGCTAGGAGTCAAACGACAGGACATATTGGGTTCTATAGCCTTAGTTGGCAACCAGTCCACCGCAGAAAGCAATGGCAACATACTGCTTTCAAGACATGATCGCCCAAATCGTTTTTCACGTATGGCACATAAGTGACTGAATGAAAATAATCCTGTACATAGTTTACTCAATTCTATTAACAGTTATCGATCTTTCCATTAGCGATGATAGCTTCCTTCCTAACCCCTTGACCGTAGTAATGTGCAATGTCAATATTGTTTGTTTAATTATTGTTTACATATGTTGTCTTTTTGTGCTACTGTATATATCGAGACTCTTGACAAAACTCAAAGTGGAGTCTTTAATTTAGCTGATCTTGACCTGGCATCTGGACATCTGTCACTTTGTCGCTGGTATGACGTGGCTTTTCTCTGTCTTTTCTACAAATATATTCATGGCTACTGTTCTGATGTTCTATTCAAAAGTTCTTTGGCTGCATGAATTTAAGCGAACTACTTGACCGGGAGTTATGGATCAGTGGATGTAGTCTCGGAATGAGAAATAAATTAGACTTTCAGTTGATTCGTTGCATTCACTTAACGCACTAATATTCTTGGGAAAGGTATTGATCCATCTCTTCTCTCTCAAGATATGGGTTAGATAACCGGACAGATTGGGTTCTATCGCCCTGGTTGGGACCCGTCTACTGCAGAAAGTAATGGCAACCTACGACGGGAAAACTTTTTTCTCAGTCAGTCATGATCATCTAAGCGTATATCATGTATGGCACTTAACTGACTGACTAGCTTGGGCACTAGGTATCACCGTCCTATTGCTAAACTAAAAAGCTACAACCGGCAGTTCCATTCTTACAGTTCTATCTTTCGCTCCTCTTACCGTCGGAAATTATTTCCGATTTCTTGCAACCCTGCCAATTAATTTCTTATAACTCTTGAAACTTAGTGGCATTTTATCTTTGAAGCGAAACTATTTAAAGAAACATTGTTTATGACATCATTTTCTTCTTTTATTTACATAAGTTATCCAAGTTAGTTATTGATTTTATTGCTGTTGTTGAAAATCCTTACGTGATACACTTTGTGTCATATATTCAGTTCTTTGTTTGTGATAATATAAATCAACTCTACAACGTTTGAAAAAAGAATACTGAGACGTGGAAGTTTCATTTTTTTTTTTAATCATTTCACACCAAGCAAGACATTCCACTGCCACTATTGAGCAAGGGGTTACATAGAGGAAGGTGATGAGAAAGAGTGGTTAGATATAGGAAATGTCAGAACGGGGGTGATAGACGGGTAAGTATATCAAGGATGAGGGTTGCGTAGATAGGAAGAGTGTTTGAGAGAATGGATGTGAGTTATTATGATAAGAGGTGTCTAATGACCTTACATTTAAATTCCTGGAGATTGTAGCTGTCGGGGAAGCAAGTATATAGAAGGGGATTTCACAGGCGGGAAGTGCGAGAAAAGAAGATGTTAGAGTAGAAATTGCGGTTTCATTTTATCTGTTTCACTGTAAAAGGGTGGGACCTAGTTGCTAATCTAGTATCTCGTGCAAATTTTTATCTAGGGGCACCAGTGATCTAAGTTCATCGGAGCAGAAGGCGTGAAAGTATTTATAGAAGAGGCACGAGGAAGCCACGTCACGCCGGTGAGAGAGTGACTGCAGCCGGTCTGCCAAGTCGGTATCGATCACATTACAGATTCTCCGTTGTATTTTGTCAAGAAAAGCGATTTTTAAAAAAGTATTTTAGAATGCGGATGTTAAAATCTGACAGTTAATATATTTCTGGATGACTTAGGGGACATATTTGGCATCCAAAATAAAAGTGGGTATCAATTGAGGTATATTTACAAACATTGCATTGTAATAAAACTTTCATAATTAACAAAAAAGAACATAGCAAAAATATGAACACTCGTTTTTTTTCCTCTATTTATCTAAAACTAAAAAAAAATCTTGATGCATTTTTTTAATCATTTCACCCCAAGCAAGGCATTCCATTGCCACTATTGCGCATGGGGCTACATAGAGGAAGGCAAAGAGGAGGAGTGATTAGGTGTAAGAAATGTCAGAAGGAAGGTGATGGATGGGTAGGGATACCGAGGATTAGGGTTGGGCAGATGGGAAGAGTGTTTGAAAGAATGGGAGCGAGTTAGTGTGTTAGGAGCTGTCTATTGACCTTACATTCAAACTCCTGGAGATTGTAGCCGTCGGGGAAGCAATCATGTGGAAGGGAATTCCACGGAAAGTGCGAGAAAAGAAACTGTTGGAGTAGAATTTGCGGTTGCATTTTATCGGTTTCACTGTAAATGGGTGGGATCTAGTTGCTAATCACGTTTCTCGTGCAAATTCGTTATATATATATATATATATATATATATATATATATATATATATATACACACACATGTTTTACGTCTACGGTACGACTAGGAGTTTCATGCGTTATGCAATCATCAGATGCGTATATCTTGTTTGAAATATACAACTGATGATTGCGTAACGCATGAGACTCAAAGTCGTACTATAAACGTTGAATAATATGTATAACTATTAATATGTATATAATACAGCTCTGTTCATATACTGAGCATTGTGTTTTTAACGCCCGAATAATAATGGTATATATATGAACACCCACCTTATGTGTATATTTATTAATTTACGTCAGTATATATATATATATATATATATATATATTGTTGGGGAGCGCTTTTTTTTAGAAAATAAATGGACTTGTCTCTTAGGTGTACAAATAATCCTGCCTATTCAGAGAACAGGAGAGATTTTCGGTGTTAAGTGAGTTAGTTGGACCACCGCTTAGTTGGTCACTAATAATATAGACTTATTAACCGGACTTACTTCTTATCTACAAGATTGTGTATGTTTGATTTCCAACTAAAAGTATTCCTAGTATTGCTGAATCTACTAAACGTATTCCAGGTTGTATATATTTTGTTCAATATACATACCTTTTATCTCTCATATCGGTTTTTCTTATTATCATTTTGTGTGGTTTCTAAATATGAATCCACAACATATATATATATATATATATATATATATATATATAAATAGATAGATATGATAATCAAACATACAAACCTGTTTTTTTGTTTTTTAAGAATGTATTGTAAGTAAATTTTATTTGTTTTTACAAAAATATATTGCTGGTAATTTTTGTTACAATATTTTTTTTTATCATAATTTCATTCTGTTTTGACCAGAGTTTGTATTTTAAATATTTGCATTAACAGATGCTACCACCCCCAGTCTGGCTTGATCTGGGATTAACAGCAATTAAAAAGTGGTTCGACGCTCCTCAACACCTCTCTAACTGAGGTATTGCTGCTGGATATAGTTTATCCTTATACTAAGAGCAGTATAGCCCGGCGTTGCTCGGGTGTAATGAAAGCTTTAAAACTAATCCATGGTCCTGAAGCTCAGACACTTTGGACGTTGGCACGAAAGACTAAAAATGCAATAGTTGTTTCCAGTTACAGCGAAACCGTAGACTGAAAGAAAAATGAATGGATCTAAGTCAAATTTTGATTTCCTGGTATCGATATCAAATAAGTTTTTTTCGTCGTAAACTGAATTTTGAAGGCTAAATAAGTCCTCTAAGGAAATGGTATCATGGCTGAGACTAAGAACTACAATTATACCTACTTAGAGCCAAACCCAAAGCAAAAACTAAAATAAAACGGCTGAAAAAATACAGACATACAGACAGATAAACAGACACACACACAAACATCTTGCCTTTTATATATATATATCCATATATACGTTGCTCGGGTGTAATGAAAGCTTTAAAACTAATCTATGGTCCTGGAGCTCAGACTCTTTGGACGTTGGCACGAAAGACTAATAAGCAGTTGTTGTTACCAGTTAAAGCGAAACCGTAGACTGAAAGAAAAATGAATGGATGTAAGTCAAATTTTGATTTCCTGGTATCGATATCTAATGAGTGGTGAACGAATAACATAGTTGAATTAAAGAAAGATAGCGAAGAAATCAGGAAGTGGCGTGGCTCTTGGAACGAGAACAGTATACAGCAGTGACCGAAATAAATGTTACGGTTCTAAATTAGAATCATCTGAAGAAGGCTGGAGCGTACAACGGCCGAAAAGCATGAATACGGAAATAAGAATAGCAGTTCGAACAATCTAAATAATTTTCCATAAACTATATTAATTTATTATTAGAAGTATTCTCATCATTTTCCTCCTTATGTTCAAGAAAAACTTTTTTCAGATTAGATAGTATAGTGGATATCTTATCTATTTTATTCTAGTTGTAGTAAGATTCCGTTCTAGTGAAGGATAATTGTATATACCGTTACAGGTTAACGGAATTTGGCCTTGTGGTAGATAGCCCACTATAAGTCATAAAATGATTATAAAATCAAGAAAAGCAAATTGGGTTGAAAATAACATTTATATATACACATAGCAATTAATGCTTTACAATTAAATCAATACTGAAATAGAGGTCCAACGGAAGTTAGAATGTTCATGGCAAATAATGAGCTGAAAGAGATAAAAGGCTTAGGAATGTGGGGAGCGTGGGTATGTGAGGAAAGTCTTTGAAGTAGTCGCTCCTGAGGTCAAGTAAGTGCTTTTGAGACAGTGAAGAAGGAAAGAGGCAAGTATAGTAGCTGCTCGACTTAAGTCAAGGGGAGACACTGTTTACTCTCGCCTGTCTGTCTGTCTGCTGGGGTCTTGTCTGTATCCGCTTTTTAGATCTGCTTTTTGGATCAAAACAGCTCGTTTTTGGATTTCATACTTGTATTTGATTCTGAGCTTCCCATTGGCTGGTAAATAAAATGCGCATAGGCTCGCAAAATGGAAATTTGATATTTGATTAATTTTTATTTTTCAACCGGAACATCTGCGCGAATACATCTGCGCAGAGACGATTTTTGTTCATTTGCTTTCTGGTTGTTATAGAGCAAACATCCAGGCCTCGCTTTTGCTCGGTCGGTATTACCACAAAAGAATCAGCATTAACTGACAATGATCTCCCTTCCCTAACTTTTCAATATTCGCTGTCATTTATTATCCTTATTGTAAACAATGAAATTTCAGAAAGGGAAAAAGAACACTGGATTCTATCCGAATCGTGATGTTTTAAAAATATCAAATTTACGAAATTAACAATTAAGGTTCTACCTTGGAGGCATTTTGAAGACTCGTGGTTGACATTCTAATCGGGATTAGAAAATACAGCAAGCATCTTCATAACTTATAGGAAATGAAGAGTTTTGCCAAGTAGTTCAAGAGTGGCTTAACTTCCGGTTGAAGGCGTTTAGGCTATAATTTTCAGAACGAATGGGCTGGATGAAAATTAAACAATAATCGAGGAGATGGAATTGGGTGGGAATTTATTGTTCTGTGACAGCTGGCTTGGTTGCAAGAACGAAAGGTGAATTATCGCGTCTCTTTCTTAAATCATGTAATTGGTTGAACGAAAAATAAGCCAGATGTAAAGTGGCGTTTTTTATATTTTATTTTTTATTTTTTTTATTTTTTATTTTTTTGTCGAAGGTTCTTCTGGACTGCAAGTAAATGAAGGTGTGATGAGTAAAAAGAAAACTGATCGAGTCTTTCTTAATAATTCTAAGTTTCAATTTTAATATTCTTAAATGCGTAATACATTTCGGTGCGCGACGATAATTAATGTCTATGTCTCCCTGGTTATTACGAAGATAATAACTCCATTCCTTACTCAACGTTTCGATATCGTAGACCTAGATATCTATATTAAGCCTTATCATTGTTTACTCGTGTGTCTGTCGTAGAGTGATGTATTGTAGGCTTTTTACTGCAGACAATTTAAAAGTGAATGCTGAGAATTTTTTTCCAAAAAGATTAAGGTCCTTGAAAGAAAACAAATCACCAAAAGCACTGTTTTATTTGCTGCTAACTTTCACTAGTCTAAATGGAACCCCCTATATGTTAGATTTGCAAACCTAATTTATTTGTAGCAGACTTTTTTTTTTAATTCCATGTAAATATCTCGGATTTGTTCTAACAAGAGACGCGTTCAAGGAGCTGAGTAGAGTACTAAGACTCAGGAAAATTTCACTAGAAACAAAAAAAAGAGTTCTAGATTGCTATGGGATGTGAGTTCTTCAATATGGCAGTGAATGTTGGATAATAATATCGAAGATTCAGGAAAAACCTGAAGCAGCTGAAATGTGGTTCTACAGAAGGATGATGGGAATATCATGGATCGAGCATGCCAGCAATGATGAGGTGTTGGAAAGAATGGCAACGTAAAGGTAATCTGAGCATCAGAAAGAGAAAAAACTGAAGTTCCAGGGACATGCAATGATGAAGGAGGACTTGGAGAACCTAATACTGACAGGCCAGATAGAGGGAAAAAGAGACAGAGGAAGGCAACGGATAACATATTTGAAGGGCCTGACCGGGTTGCATGGTGTAACAGGAGAAAACGTACTAATAGCCACCAGAGATAGGGAGACGTCAAAAGCTATGGTCGTCTACACTGCCTGACGAACAAGTAACTTCCACGGATCATCTCATTTAATTAATGTTTTTTTAGTGAAATCTAAGAAGCCCAGCATGTTAATGTCAGGTAGTGTGCTAAGTGAATTAATTATCAATATAAAACATTGGTCAATAATTTTTCTAGCAGTGTTTTGGAAGTCTTATTTTAGGAGCAATCTACGCTGGAATATAATTTCTACTTTTCCCTAACGCTTAGAAGTCTTCCAAAGCTTTTACATAAATATTCCTGCCAGTATTGACTAATGAAATTCTAATATGTTTGACAGTCCTGGCATTTCAAACCAGTTGATTTTTTTGTAATTGGGTTGCTGTTGTTTTTTTAATTGGGTTGCAGTTGTTTTCTGTTTTTTTAATTGGGTTGCTGTTGTTTTTTAATTGGGTTGCTGTTGTTTTTTTTAATTGGGTTGCTGTTGTTTTTCGTTTTTTAATTGGGTTGTTGTTGTTTTTCTGTTTTTTAATTGGGTTGCTGTTGTTTTTTTAATTGGGTTGCTGTTATGTTTTTAATTGGGTTGCTGTTGTTTTTTTCAATTGGGTTGCTGTTGTTTTTTTGTTTTTTTAATTGGGTTGCTGTTGTTTTTTTTTGTTTTTTAATTGGGTTGCTGTTGTTTTTTTTAATTGAATTGCTGTTGTTTTTTTAATTGGGTTGCTGTTGTTTTTTTTTAATTGAGTTGCTGTTGTTTTTTTTTTAATTGGGTTGATGTTGTTATCTCTTTTTCGTTTTTGTTTTATTTTATTGAGGAAGTAATAAAAAAATTAATGAAATCATATTTTATCTCTCATACTTCAATATTTCTCATTTTTTAAATCTTAACTTCCGTCGAACAAAAAACAGAAAAATTATTAATTTTTTACGATTGAGAAGACAGGTCACATAGACGAAGAGGAAGTAGAAAGAATCATACATTTGTAGATAGATCAGTCAGTGAACTCTTCAACTTTACTGTGGTTAGGTATTGAAATCTTTCAATCAAGTCACTGAATTATTTGAATCAATATCTAAATCTAAACTTATTTATAAATGGAACATTGTCTGTGTGTGTGTGTGTGTCTGTGTGTGTGTGTGTATCCGTTGCGTATAGACTCCGAAACGGCTGAATCGATTTTCTTGAAAATTTACACAGTTGTACTATATCGTCTGCGAGTGTTCTTAGCTAGATTTTGTGTCGAGGTACCCCCGATAAATATCGAAAATCGAAGAAAATCGGGTTATAGAAGAGGTGGTTCAATTTTAATCAAATTTGATACACTCATAGACATAAGAAACAATATAAGAAACGATATTCAGAAGTTTCAAGGTTGCAGTTTTTACAATAGTGCAGAAAATCGTATTTGATATCGATACCAGGAAATCAAAATTTGATTTACATCCATTCATTTTTATTTCAGTCTAAGGTTTCGCTGTAACTGGAAACAACTATTGCTTTTTAGTCTTTCGTGCCAACGTCCAAAGAGTCTGAGCTCCAGGACCATGGATTAGTTTTAAAGTTTCCATTACACCCGAGCAACGCCGGGTTATACTGCTAGTTTTTAATAACTGTACCATGTGTCCTTGGTTATCAGTGAATGATATTTGGGGGAACTATTGGTCTAATGCCTTTTTTCTTATCAGACGTTATATGAAGAGTTTTTTTGTTATTGGTTTTATCTTTCACTCTTTATTATTGGTTGTTATATTGTATTCATATTTATGCTTGATCGGCTTAAAAGATTATTGGAGCTTAGCATAGGCACTGATTCTTCAATTTTTTAATAGAGAAGAGGCATGGCACATTGAATGAGAACAATCCGAGTGAACGAAATTCTAACGTACATCACCTGACGAAAACCGAAGCCAAAAAGTTGTGAATATGACAATAAACAAGGGAAAATCAGTCAAAATACAGTATTTACATTATTCGGACTATTGTCCTCATCTTGTTGCCATTTCCGTTGTACGCTCAAACCTACTTCAGGTGCTAGGAATTTCGAACTAAACACTTTATCACAATCGCTGTGATATATCATCCTCATCCCTTGCGTAAGGCCTCGATTAGAAGTTGGGCGTTATCTCCCTCTAACCCTACAAGTTACTTGTTAACCATTGCCGTAGCCTGTTATTGAACTCACAACTATTTGGATCAAGTTACAGGAACTAACCAACGTCTATATCCACTGGGCCTTAAGGATAAGAACAACTGATTTTTTGGGTCTTATATACCTAATGTCCAGTTACCTTTTTTTACCAGAGTTCATATTGCGATTGTTTTGATATTAATGGTTTTCTCTGGTATATTTTTTTGCTAATGTTTTCTCTAGTATTTTTAACCAGAGCTCATATTGCAATTTCTTTGACACTAATGATTTTTTTCTGGCAGTTCGTATTACTGGTTCCCATATTGTGTTCATCCCTATGCTTGGTCGGTTTAGGAGCTCATATATACCAGTGACTGCTATAAAACTTTCGAAAGTTCTAGCCCCTGAAGAAGGCCGGAGTGTACAATGGCCGAAACGTCGTACAAATGGCAACACAGATAGGGATAATAGTCCGAATAATGTAAATACTGTAAATAATACTTCATCTCAGAAATATAGATAAATACTAAACAGACAAAATAATATCAGTCAGTTAAGTGCCATACGTGAAACACGCTTGGGCGATCATGTCTCGAAAGAGACATGACTGACTGGGCAGAAGATTATCCCGCAGTAGGTTGCCATTGCTTTCTGCGGTAGACTGGTTGCCAGCCAAGGCTATAGAACCCAAACTGTCCTGTTATTTAACCCATAACTGGAAGGAAGAGACGGGTTAATACCTTTCCCAAGGGAATTTGCATGTAAGTGAATGCAATGAATTCAACTGGAATTCGAACTCGGCTCCTCGGTTTCTCGTTCCGAGCTGATATCCACTGCACCACAACGCACATCCCAAAATAATATAAATGGTGTAAATAATGGGGATTCTCATTGGAATGTAAAATATTTTATGAATTATTATTTATTCGTCAAGATCACAGTTAAACCAGGTAGTAGATGGCCGTGATAATATAACGTTGGGATTTTGCAAGATTTACTTAAAAGTCCTTAGACATACACTTCAAAGCTGAGATGGGGGCAATAGTATTTATAATTGTATGCACAGGGCGTACACAGATATAATTTGGACACACCAGAAAAGTGCATTTATTTATCAATTTTAGCTTTGAATGACAGCGAATCGATAATCTTTGAATTCCAGGATGTTACGCTACTCATGCGGGCTGTTATGAATATAGCATGCATATCGCAAACCTAGCAGCGGTCACGGTGAGTCATGGGAAAAGCGCATTATGTTGTGTCTTAAGGTTGATATTTTGCCCTTTGCCCTTCGCTCGTACTTCTTATAATGGGTAAAAATCTAAATACCAGAAAAAATTCAATCGGAAATATGGAGGCTACACTGACTGTTCTTTTTAGTAAAAAGTGGGCGAAGAACTTCCGCAATGAAAGATATGAAGCTATACCTGATTTCTGTAAATAGATTGCATAACCTAGAAAAATATAGTAAAAAGATTAATATTCCTAAGAGCAAGAAAGACGAGGAAGATTTAGAAGCCATCACTGATGATATTTGGCACATAGAAGTAAGAATTGCGTTCTAAGTGTGTGATCTAGTACTGTATATACATGCAGACTAAAACATATCTCCTTACCCAAGAAGAAAATTAGTCATTATGTTGTTTCCAGAACAAAATATATTGCTGAATAAAAGATCAGAATAATGTCCACTTGTAATTACATTTATTGAATAATTCTAGGATCATACAATTGCGGATAAAATTGTGTTAAGTTCTTAAGTAACTCTTTCATAATTTTGAAAAGTTTCTGTTGTTGATCTAATACTCAGTATACATGCAGACTAAAAGATGTCTCCTTACCAAAGAAGAAAATTAGTCATTATGTTGTTTCCAGAACAAAACATATGACTGAATGAAATATCAGCAGTAATGTCCAGATGTACTCATACCTTGTAGGATCATACAATCCCAGATTAAAGTGATTTAATCTAAATAAGTAGCTTTTCCATAATTTTGAAAATTTTCCGTTGTTTAAAAATTCCAGTCACGCGTTTGTAAAAATCACTGTTGTCCGTTTGAAAAATGTTGGAAAATCAGTTATTATTAATCGCCCGATAATACCGTAATTTTGAAATCTAGATTACGGAAATAATTTATTTACACATGAAAAATATTTAAAACCTCTACAATATATATGTATTGAGCACTTTTTCATACAACTGAGTGCTGGTCTAATTTAATTATGACCAAAACCATATATATATATGTATATATATATATGTATAAAGAGAGAGAGAGAGAGAGGCCTGTATATTAAAAAAATCTTGTTAGAAAAATGTGCATCCTTCATTTGCATAACAATTTCTCGAATGTTCCGGACAATAGCTTCTTGAGAAAAATTCAAAATGGTCTGTAATATAATCGACCTTGATCTGGCATCTCGACTTCAATCGCATTCTCACGACATGTCATGGCTTCTTTCTGTTTTTTTCTATATGACAACTGTTCTGATTGGCTTTTTACGCTGGTGTATCGACTTCATGAATTATGAACTAGATTGTCAACTAGGCCTCACCATTTTATTAGTGAATAATCTAAATGCAATCAACACTTCTCTTCTAACAATTTCTATTCTGCCATTTCTCAACTCTGAAACACCTTTCCGGTCTCATGCAACCCTGATATTAACAGTCTTTAAAAAATAAGAAGTAACGCCGATTACCATTTTCTTTCTTCCTGAACCCTGTATTTTCCTCATCTCTAACGTTTCATCGCCCACTTATAACTCCATATAATACCCTGAGGTACAGTGATATTGTCGCCTTACTTGGGGTGAAACGATAAAACAAACAGAAGCATTCCAATATCATTTAGAAATTTGAGTCTAAACAAACTTAGTCTTTTGGCTGGGTTAAAAGTTCTAGAACATTGCCATCTCTCTCTATCTCTCTTTCTTTGCCTCTCACTTTTTTCTTTCTCTTGCTCTCTCTTTCTCTCTCTCTGTCTGTCTCTCTATCTAAAGAAAGAAAGCAAGAAAGAAAAAGGATATTCAATTTTCTCGGTTTAGAGTATAATTTTATTCTCACAGGAGTAGAATAAAATTTGGAACGACACTGTGTATTATAAATAGAGACGACGCGAATGAAATGAGGCAAATATCTAATCAATGTGTATTTGGAAAGAAAGAATGGAAACTGGCCAATTTATGGACAATAAAAAAAATATCCAGCTTGCAAGACAGGGTCATTCAACCAGACAGACGTTGATTTGGGCCACTGGTCATTGAGATGGACAGAATTAGACTTTAATCATATCTCCCTTTCTACTTCGTTGACCACCATCAAATATTTTTGTGTTTATTGGTCGCTCTCTTTAATGAGAAATGGAGGCGGAACAAGGGAGGTTGCTACCTTCGAATTATCGACCCTTTAAACTAATATTTCCATCTGATTAGAGTCGTTATGCGAATGCTTAACGAGTCTCTTGGTCGTTTTCGACCGCCAAGGCGATTGACGCGAAAGCTAGCGAGACTAACATCATTAAATAAAGGTGTAGATGCTAAGAGTGAGTTTTTTGATCATTAAAAAATGCAGATTCTTTCTTACGAGTATATATATATAAATAACGTATAATGATATACGGCGAGGTTTCCAGACAAGATTCCACCGATGCGGCGATGTTTTTTTAGACTTTTGGTTATTTTTACAGCCTTTGATCATTCTATACTCCGGAGTTTATTATTCCACGGATGCCTTTGTGAAAAGTAAAGATCTTCAAACAGAACACTTAAATTAATCCTTTACAAATTTTACTGTCATTTCAGGTTCAGTAGGTACCATACGGCATTTCGTAACTCATAATTACCATTGACACTCAAGAATATATATATATATTTGGAAAAACTACGCAAACACACACACCCGCACGACCACACACACACACACGCACATAAAAACACAGCATATATATCTATCTAAACTTATTTATAAATGGAACTTTGTCTCTGTGTGTGTGTGTGTGTGTGTATCCGTTACCTATAGACTCCGAAACGGCTAAACCAATTTTCTTGAAAATTTACACAGTTGTATAATAAGCGTCTGCGAGTGTTCTGAGCTAGGTTTTGTGTCGAGGTATCCCCGATAAATATCTAAAATAGATAATCGAAAAAATAGGGGTATAGAAGGAGTGGTCCGATTTTAATCAAATTTGATACACTCATAGACAAAGACATGAGAAACGATATTCAGAACTTTCAAGGATGCAGTTTTTACAATAGTGCAGAAAATCGATTATATATATATATATAAGGCAAACTGTTTGTGTGTGTGTGTCTGTTTATCTGTCTGTATGTCCTTTCTACAAATCCACAATTTTTGTCTGATTCTCACCAAACTTCACACAAATGTTCTTTAGACTGAGTCTGAGCTCCAGGACCATGGATTAGGTTTAATGTCTGCATTACACCCGAGCAATGCCGGGCTATACTGCTAGTATATATATATATATATATATATATATATATATATATATATATATATATACTTATAAATATAAAAGATAATGAATGCATGTTATGTTTAATCATGGGCCGTTATAAACATCGTATTCCTGCTTTAATTTTAGGTGAAAATAAAGACAAAAATTGGCCAATATTTCGATATTTTTTTATTATGCTGGTTCTAAGCTTTCGGCCCACATGAGCCATCTTTAGAGACGTTACAGGGACGTTAACATATCCACAATCAAAAATGATTTTTATCTTGTGTTGACATACAACATTGCTATTCAACGATAACACCATATATATATATATATATATATATATATATATAATCATTCCTTCAGAAGGAGAATTATGCTTTGACATTGTGCAGTTGAGTAAATCTTAAAATCGAGTTATAGCAGATCCGATTTTAATCAAATTTGATACACGCATAGACAAAGACATAACAAACGATATTCAGAAATTTCAAGGTTGCAGTTCTTACAATAGTGCAGAAAATCGATAATATATATATAGATATATATGAAAGGCAAGATGTTTGTGTGTGTGTCTGATTATCTGTCTGTATGTCTCTATTTTTCTCAGCTCTTTTAGTTTAGTTTTTGCTTTGGGTTTGGCTCTAAGTACGTATAATTGTAGTTCTTAGTCTCAGCTATGATACCATTTAATTCAGAGGACTTATTTAGCCTTCAAAATTCATTTGATATCGATACCAGGAAATGAAAATTTGACTTACATCCATTCATTTTTCTTTCAGTCTACTGTTTCGTTTTAACTGGAAACAACTATTGTTTTTCAGTCTTTCGTGCCAACGTCCAAAGTGTTTGAGCTCCAGGACCATGGATTTGATTTAAAACTTTTATTTCACCCGAGCAACGCCGGGCTATACTGCTAGAATATATATATATATATATATATATATATATATGTGTGTGTGTGTGTGTGTGTGCGTGTGTGTGCGTGTGTGTGTGTGTGTGTGTGTTGGTGTGTGTGCATAGAAAGAGAGGGATAGAGGTATTATAAACATATAGATCAACACCTGATGAGGTTTTTTGGCTTCAGGTCTCGATGGAAAGTTTGCTTTAGGCTTTAGAACTGATGACCGTCTTCAATTTTTTTTGTGGAAATTTTTTAGAAATTCTATATCTTTGATACTTGTCACCTGATAATATAGATGACGTTGAATTATATATATATTGTCATCTGCAGACAGATCTGTTTCGCTGTATCACAGCTTATCAGTAAGTTTAGACTCCGATTTTAAGCCAGGATTGAAACCCGATCGAGTTGGCGTCAGTCGCCGATTCTACCTCTGGTCTATGGGCGCACGGTAGAAGAAGGCAGACTTTTTAGCATGTATATCATCATTATACACGCCCAATAGCCAAAGTGCTCTAATTCATTACTGAATGAGCGATGCGTACACGCAAGAGTAGCTACTGTTTTTCAAAGTCTACCTGTCTTCTAGAGTGCTCAATCAGGGTGTGAGAGCGTAAATATCGTCATCCGCAGACAGAGCTGTTTCGCTGTATCACAGCTCATCAGTACGGTTAGACTCCGATTGCTTTTAACCCAGGATTGAAACACGACCGAATTGGCGTCAGTCGCCGATTCTACCTCTGGGATTTGGGCGCACGGTAGAAGAAGGCAGACTTTATATATATATATATATATATATATATATATATATATATATATATATATATATATATCTTGAAATTTTACAGAAACTTATGAAATTGTTATTAACCGACATCTTTACGTAATTGTTTAAATATTGTTTCTAATGGATTCTATTATTTCAGTCGATAATCTGTTTCTATAATTAACCATTCCTTTTTTAATATCAACGGGGAAATCTTATTTTGAATTGGAAGCTGCAACTTCCATAACTTCCATAGAGACGTCGCCATCTGACGTGTCTTGTTACTCGACCACAGAAGATTTCATGTTAACCAATATTTAAATTAAGCCATATAAATACAGACTTTGCTAATTACTTAAGAATAGCTATTTCTTCTCTGTATCGTATCCTAATATGAACAAACCTAACAGAAGAAACTATTAGGAAATTTTACAGAAACTTACAAACGATTTTATACGCCATATTCATTCATTTCAGTAGATATGAAGCTATATGGAGCTGGTTAATATTTGTTTCGACTCTGTGCCATACTTAACCGAACTTCCTACAGCTTACAAGTTTTATGCAGAATTATCATCAGAGGGTTTTCTTGTCGGCAGGTTGGAATATGTGGAATTGTGTGGAATAATGTAAGAATAAAATATACATTTTTATGTTAAAATAGAAATTTATTAAAAAATAGAATAACCTAAATTGTAGGAGTTAATATGCAATTAGAAACATGATTAGAATGTTAAGGCAGAATTCGCGTTCAAAGATAAACTATTGGGTATCAAGAATTGTAGAAAATGTTCGTAATCGTAACTGTTGAAAGAGTACTTGCGGACTTACGTATGTATATATGTATGTATTTAATAAAAATGTCTTTGGATGGAGTAGGAGAAGTAAAAGGAATCAGCAAAGCAAAAGAGAAAGAGGATAAATGTCCGAGTCAGCTTGAAGCTTCTCGTTATATTTTAGCTTGTCATCTTCGCTGCTTCCATTCCTCACTGACTGACTGGCGCTGAAGGCATTTATATATTCTTTTTTGAATTTCGCACTGACTTGAGTTTTTGCACAAATACTTCTAGTTCTTAATTTCTTATTCCAACAGATAGTCAGTTTTGCGGGTGGATAGATATTTTCCAAACAAGATTTCTCAAATATCTGAGCCGCTGGATATTAAAAATGTACTGTTTAATTGAAGAACAAAAAAACTACCTACGAGTATCCATTAAAAATAATATTGATATTATTAAATAATAAATAATATTCAAACAAATATATATACGTATATATATTTATATATATATTAATCTTTTCACCCCAATCAAGGCATTCGACTGCCATTATTGCGCTTGGGGCTACATAGGGGAAGGTAAATAGAAAGAGTCTTTAGATATAGGAAATGTCAGAAGTGGGGTGATAGGTAGTTGGGAGGATGGGAAGAGTGGTTGAAAGAATGGAAGCGAGTTATTGTGTTAGGAGGTGTCTATTGACCTTACATTTAAACTTCTGGAGATTGTAGCCGTCGGGGAAACAGTCATGTGGAAGGGAATTCCACAGTCGGGAAGTACGAGAAAAGAAACTGTTGGAGTAGAAGTTGCAGTTGCATTTTATCGGTTGCACTGTAAAAGGGTGGGATCTAGTTGCTAACCTCGTGCAAATTCGAACCTAGGGGGCACCAGTGATCTAAGTTCATTGGAGCAGAACTTTGTATCGATCACATTACAGACCTTCCGCTGTACCTTGTCGAGAAGTCCAAGGAGAATAGCAGGGGCACCCGACCAGATATGACAACAGTATTCAATGCACGGGCGGATGGTAGATTTATAAATGTGCAGGATAGATTCAGACGGAAAAAAACCTCCGTTTCTTGCACAGAGAACCGACTTTCATAGCAGCGGATTTAGCAATGGATTAGATATAGTCATTCCACTTGAGGTCCGCTGAAAGTGTGAGACCAAGGAGGCGTCGTGTTTTACTCTCTGGCATGCAAGCCTGGTCCATGCTAATGGGAGGTAGGTGCGGTGGTCTAAGATGGTTAATTGATAGTAACATACTATCACTTCAGTAATGAATTGAGTTTTCTTGGTGACTGGCGTGTATGTACACTGCCTTTTTATATAGCTTGCTAAAATTTCCCTTCTGCTAATCCATAGCTTAGTGAGTTGAGATTCGGATTGAAAGCAAATTGATGGAGGTTCGATCGCTACTGGAAGCAAGTGGATCTGTCTAGCCACACTGATGATCTGTTAATTACTTGCTTTCTCCACTCAAATATCAGTAATTTTTTTTTTCTATAATCGCAAAACTTCTGCTTGTAATTTTCTCTTCATCTATGTAGAGATTAATTCTTATTCAAAGAATTGAAGTCCCATAGCTTTTCCGCGCACTTCTTGATTCTCAGAACATTGTTTAGGTTCCGCAACACATTTTTCTCTAATCTGATGGATATTAGATATTGGCGTTTCATATTACATTTTTCTGTTAAAACACTAGCCAGATTTTAAACCTTTGTAGCTGATCTCTTGGCCATGACCTCTTGCTGACAACATATCTTTCTGTATTCTGTGATGCATAATACTTTTGCATTTGCTTTCTTTTACTAACTTCTTTATGAATGTTTCTATATTTCTTCATGGATATGTCATACACACAGAGAAATTATATATATATATATATATATATATATATATATATATATATATATATATCATACTAACAGTATAACCCGGGTTGATCGGGCGTAATGGAAGCTAATGGAACTAATCTATGTTCCTGGAGCTCAGACACTTTGGACGTTGGCATGAAAGACTAAAAAGCAAAAGTTGTTTCCAGTTCAAGAGAAACCGTCGATTGAAAGAAAAATGAATGGATGTAAGTCAACTTTTGATTTCCTGGTATCGATATCAAATAAGATTTTTTCGTCGTAAACTGAATTTTGAAGGCTAAATAAGTCCTCCGAGTAAATGGTATCATGGCTGAGACTAAGAACTACAATTATACATACTCAAAGCCAAAATCGAAGCCAAAACTAAAATAAAAGGGATGAAAAATACAGGCGGATAATCAGAAACACACATAAACATCTTGCCTTATATATATATATATATATATATATATATATATATATATATATATATAACGGAAAATCTAAAGTGAGCCAAAACCTACCGCGGTTTCACACTACGGATCGTCAGGGAAAAGAGCCTTTTCCCTGACGATCCGTAGTGTGAAACCGCAGTAGGTTTTGTCTCACTGTAGATTTTTCGTGTGTTTTTGCTCTACTATTGTATTTTAGTACTTTCGTATTGACCACTTTTTCTTGTGTTTGGTTCCGTTTGGGTTTTTTTTTTCTTTACTGTGGAATCTTGAATGTTTGTTCTTGTTCCGCTGGTTTCTTTTTTTTTCTCCCCATTTATTCCGACGACTTAGTACGCCGGATTGTAACGGATTTAGGTTCTGTTTGTTAATGGTTTTTTCGAAGGTTTATATTGGCATAAATTTACGGAGTGCATTCTTACAGAATCTAAGTAGTTATTATTATCACTATATATATATATTATCAATTTTCTGCACTATTGTAAGAACTGCAGCCTTGAAACTTCTAAATATCGTTTCTGATGTCTTTGTCTATGAATGTATCAAATTTGATTAAAATCGGATCACACCTTCTAAACCTAGCTAAGAACACTCGCAGACGCCTATAGTACAACTGTGTAAATTTTCAAGAAAATCGGTTCAGCCATTTCGAGGTATTTAGGTAACGGACCCCCCCACACACTCCCCCCCACACACACAGAGACAAAGTTCCATTTATAAGTATATTTAGATATATTGCTAAGATTGCCCCGCCCGATAATATGTACTGACAATGTCTCCAGTTTTCTTAGGATAAAACCTCGGTATTGTTGTGGACTACATCCATAAAAATGACAAATATTTGTTTCACAGTCATTCCTATTTTTGTTGACCAACTCATTTGTTTTTTGTCTCTTTGTAGAAAATTGGCTCGCAGTGTAAGTTTTGTATGATTACAAAATTATTTTGGAATAGATTTAATTTTCCTAGCACTCAAAACTGATGCTTCTGTCGTAATTATTTTTATTTTTTTTTTATTTTTGTTTTTGCATAATCTATAAAAACTTTTTTTTTCTATGTCTATTACATTTTACAGTATCATTCTAAATATAAATATCGCATTTCTGGTTTTAATGTCCTTGTCAAAGGCGAGGTGTTTTTTCTTATTCCTGGTCTAATGCTGCTTCATGTTCTACTCAGGTTTTAAAATCATTTGCATGGCTGTGTATCTCATTAAGTTTATTGTATAACACGCGGTCTCCGGTCGCTACTGAACGGAGCGGAACAGATCGTCTAGTGGCCAGGAGTGTTTGTGTACGCACACACTAATTCTAGCTTTTATTTGGCAATGTCTTTTCACTCCACTCAGTGTTTTCAAGTTGTGACGATTCAAAATGTCTTATTCGAGCTTTTCACCGAAACTTTACGGAAACTGAGGTGATTCTTCTTTGTGTTTGTGGTGGATGACGGCGGCGGTAATTCAACTGGTCGGTTTGTTGTTTGACTTTAACTCTTTTCGGTGGGTCGACGGCAGGTTGCTCTATGTTTGGCACTCAACGTCTTGGCAGTTACCTCTGTCTCTGTATATCTTTAGTCAGGAGCTCTTTCGAAGGCGACCATCTCTGTTTCTACGGTCGTGGCTCTCCAGCTGAGAACCGTCATTCTCTTGTCTTTACATTTCGGCTGGTCCCGATCCAATGGCAGCAGACTTTGGACCTCCGGGGTCCTATTTTTATGCGTGTCCCAATTTCTCTTGGGAGAAACATGACGGACGCGTGTTGTCCGTGCAAAACAAATCTTTAGCCAATGAAATCACTCCCGCCTTCGCATTTGGAAGCGGAGCTACTTTCTTTCCTTGGTTTAATCAATGAAATAGCAATATTCCTGTTATCATCATTTTTTTTTTGTCATCTTTGCTTATTCAACTGATTACATCATTTATTTTTTCAGGTTTAAAAATCTGTTCACAGGATAATTTGAGAATTTTAGGAATTAAATATTTTGGCCCCAGCAAAAAAATTTTTACAATCCCGAAACAATGGTTTGGCTATAAATTATTTTTCACTTTCACCAGCGGTAAGGCTCAGGGCTTTCAATGGCATTTTTTAGTCACTTGTTTCCGCTTTCTCACATTATGAACGTCGATGCAATGTCTCCGTCTGATCCGCTGCGCAAAACTGCAAAATATTTCTCAATTTATTCAGCCAGTTCCAAATATTTTCTCTCTGCTCATAATTCATTAGTAGCGTTCATATTGCAACCAAATCAACAGTTTTATTATCTATTAGGCTTATTTTTCTCTCTGCTCATACTGGAGCAATTAATTATACAACTAAATATAATTTCTTTCGCTCTGTCGTGCTAAAATAGTGTTATATTTTTCTGCATGCAAAAATAGTGTTACAATTTTCCGATGGCACGCTTTCATTTGCATTTGCATTCTTCGTCCATTCTATAAGAATGGATCGATTTAGATCCTCGGTATATTGCCCCAGTAGTGAGTATTGCTTACCACCTCTAGGATCTTGTGGTTGAAGAAATCGCCCATGGCTATGAACATCTTTGTTACGATTCCGTCCAGAACCTGCTATTTTATTCGTATTAATCTTGTCCAGCATGATAGTGTCATTTAAATCTTCTGTTTTAACCTAAATATAAACAATTAGAACCTATTTATTAAGTAAAGTAAATATTTTGGATATAAACAGAAGGGAGTTTTGCTGGAGCTCAGTTGGATTTACATTTAAAGTATAAACATCTCATTATGTAATTGATACTGTTTATTTATGATTTTAATCGGTTGTTCCCTAAAAAATAAGTGTTTGACATGGTCGTGTTTCTGGTCAGTGAGGAGTGATAACCGGTTAGCTCAAACTATTTATCTTTTTCTGTCGTATTAAGCTAGTGGATTATTTTCCCATTTTCATTTCATTGCTATTTTTAGTTATGACCCGTTTGCTATAATTAAACCTTGTACGTCCTATAAGTCTCTTAAGGACAAGTATCTGAAGAGATATTCCCTGATGATAAATCGTCTCATGTTTCTCAAAGTCCGTAATTTAAAATAATGTTTCAGAATAACTATTTTCCTCGAATTCCCCAGTCATTTTAAAGACCAAAATTAATGGTAAATGTGTAGATAGCACAATCCGTATTCTCAGACTGCAGCCTGGGAATCTTTCGTTCACGTGTATTCCCTTTCAACGATACGATGACAGAACTTATTTCTAGAAATCATCATACGCAATTATTATGATATCATTTATTTGCATAATTACATAATGGCTTCTGATGCAGATGTTAAAAAACAACAAAGCTCAAATTTTTCACAACTTTCTCATTATTATTGCCGGAACTTGACCTCAATTCTTTGCGTCTTAGAGGTGTTCAATATAGATCTGTTTTATGGCAGCGACTCTAGCTATCGTAAGGAACTCACAACACATGTTTCGCTTATCTTCTTGTAACGTTCAGGTCGATAAAGTACAAAGAAAAAGTATGCTGCGGCATTATTCAGCACAATATCCGGTGCAAAACGGATATTCAAAGAGTAGTAAAATGGTTACTGATGTAATGAATATGCATACACCTTGGTTCCCCCTCACAATAATATGATTAGCTGGCGTCAGCCATAAATACAGACTAAGGCAGGGACGCCTAGGACTACGCCTATTGGAACGATTATTGACTGCGCATATTGCATAAGCCTACACCTAAGAATATTTCATGCGACTACGACGAGTAGCGGTCCATTAAAAATACTTGCTAGATTGCCCTACCCGGTTATATTTGCCAAAACCACTTATCTACTTCGAATATATATATATATATATATATATATATATATATATATATATATCTTTTCGGGACATATCAGTTACAGTGAAAGACAAGATAAATCTAACAACTGAGAGAGGAAGGGTTTAGATTGCAATAGTCGCCGAAGTAATATGATTGAAATATTACTCGAATATTACACCATGAATGGCAATATTCTTTACTTGAATAGATCATTTCAGGTCAGGGGACTTTACATTATTTGGAGTGCTGCAGAGGTGTCAGCCACTCTACAACAATTCTAATATTTCCCAGTTTGCTGTCACAGAAAATTAACTTGTTATTGTTCACTTAGTTATTCTATTAAGATTGTTTTCAGAGTTTCCATTATTTTTTAAACACCACTGTTTATATGTTCTTCGTGTTTTTATATTTTATCCTAGACATTCTGTCAGAAACTGACGGTAGTCAAGACTACGCATATCTTGTCAAATATTTAGAAATGATGCATATCTGCCCCGAACGCGTTTGTAACAAACTAGAAACAAATAATTAAATTTCATTTCAGAAATTCGAAGCATTTAACTGATGGAAAAATGTTTCTGTCCAAAGTTTTAATTTGTTTTAATGTCAAAAGGATAAAAAGTATGAAACATTTCGCATTACTCACAACAGCATTACACGTCTGAACTGAACAGAATTTCACATTCATATCATTTTACATATTTTTTTTTTCCTGGACTAATTAACTCAACGCCCCTATTTTTTATTTTTAAATTTAATTTTAATTAATTTATTTTTTTCAATTGGAGTAGATAGACTAAACTATCGCCCGGTTCACACTCCACCCACGTCTATTGAACAGGTGAAGAGGCTCATCTCTTGTTCCCTGTTTAAGAAGTGGTTTCCGGCTTTCTCTTTTCTAATCTTTTCACTCTTTTCTTTTTTTTTCAATTGGAGTAGATAGACTAAACTATCGCCCGGTTGACATCCTCCATTGAACCCAGGTAAGGGCACGTCTATTGAACCCAGGTTTGGAAGGTTTGGCTCATCTTTTCTTGGTTCCCTAGTTTAAAGGAAGTAGGTTTCTAGCTTTCTCTTTTCTAATCCTTTTCAACTCTTTTCTTTTTTTTTCAATTGGAGTAGATAGACTAAACTATCGCCCGGTTCACACTCCACCCACGTCTATTGAACAGGTGAAGAGGCTCATCTCTTGTTCCCTGTTTAGGAAGTGGTTTCCGGCTTTCTCTTTTCTAATCTTTTCACTCTTTTCTTTTTTTTTCAATTGGAGTAGATAGACTAAACTATCGCCCGGTTCACACTCCACCCACGTCTATTGAACAGGTGAAGAGGCTCATCTCTTGTTCCCTGTTTAGGAAGTGGTTTCCGGCTTTCTCTTTTCTAATCTTTTCACTCTTTTCTTTTTTTTTCAATTGGAGTAGATAGACTAAACTATCGCCCGGTTGACACTCCACCCACATCTATTGAACAGGTGAAGAGGCTCATCTCTTGTTCCCTGTTTAGGAAGTGGTTTCCGGCTTTCTCTTTTCTAATCTTTTCACTCTTTTCTTTTTTTTTCAATTGGAGTAGATAGACTAAACTATCGCCCGGTTCACACTCCACCCACGTCTATTGAACAGGTGAAGAGGCTCATCTCTTGTTCCCTGTTTAGGAAGTGGTTTCCGGCTTTCTCTTTTCTAATCTTTTCACTCTTTTCTTTTTTTTTCAATTGGAGTAGATAGACTAAACTATCGCCCGGTTCACACTCCACCCACGTCTATTGTAGAGGTGTAGCAAGTATTTTTAATGGACCGCTACTCGTCGTAGTCGCATGAAATATTCTTAGGTGTAGGCTCATCACTTGTTCCCTGTTTAGGATATGGTTTCCGGCTTTCTCTTTTCCAATATTTTCACTTATCTTTTCCTTTTTTTATTTTTTTCATTTTTTTCTCAATTGGAGTAGATAGACTAAACTATCACCCGGTTCGCACTCCACCCACATCTATTGTAACAGGTGTAGAGGCTCATCCTTGTCCCTTGTTTAGGATGTAGTTTCCGGTTTTCTCTTTTCTAATTTTTTCACTCTTACGTAGCCCCCTGCACATCAGTGGCGTTACCGCCTTGCTCGGAGTGATATAATTAAAAAAATATTACAAAAACATACAATGAGAAAACGCAGTTTTATAAAAGATGAACACTATAATAAATATACCATTAACAAGACATGAATATACAAAATGTAGTATCTGCAAAGAAAGCATGAGTTTAGTGAAAGTCTAGAAATTTCTATTGGCATCTTTACATGGAGTTAAAAATGGTTTAATAAAATGAGTAAATAACAAAGTTCATAGACTATCTACTAAATACAAACAATCATTAAGAGATAATATTGTTTCAAGTTTTTTTTTTTTAATCATATCACCCCGAGCAAGGCGGTAACGCCACTGATGTGCAGGGGGCTACGTAAGAGTGAAAATATTAGAAGAGAGAAAGCCGGAAACCACATCATAAACAGGGAAAAGGGATGAGCCTCTACACCTGTTCAATAGATGTGGGTGGTTGTGAACCGGGCGATAGTTTAGTCTATCTACTCCAATTGAAAAAAAAAGAAATAAAAGCAAAGAATGAAAAGATTGGAAAAGAGAAAGCCGGAAACCACATCCTAAACAGGGAACAAGGGATGGGCCTCAACACCTGTTCAATAGACGTGGGTGGAGTGTAAACCGGGCGATATTTTAGTCTATCTACTCCAATTGAAAAAAAAATAAAAGAAGAAGAAAAGTAAAAACATTGGAAAAGAGAAAACCGGAAGCCACATCCTAAACAGGGAACAAGGGATGAGCCTCTACACCTGTTCAATAGACGTGGGTGGAGTGTGAACCGGTCGATAGTTTAGTCTATCTACTCCAATAAAGTTTAAAACCATTAATGTACCTGTTCTGCAAATTTTAAGATTTTAAAGTTTTACTTCATTTTACGAATGTACATAGAATTTAGTAGACGTTAAATGAAACTGAATTATGCTTCAGCTTTAAAGACGTTTATAGATTACTTTTGAAATCTTCGTTAACGTTGTATAAATCAGCAGAATGGATGTTGTTGAAGATTCCTGATAAGGATCAAGGTTTTGGAAAATGAACATTTCTGACCACACAGATCTTCTCTGTCAAAAGATGAAAAGTTACACTTTGTAATGCAAAATAGGAACTACTTCAGAAAGTCTAATATCCTTAAATCAGGAAGGTGAGTCTCACACTCTTGAGTGTTCACCTTCCTACATTGAGACAAAAGGAGGCAGCCATGTTAAAGGTAAGTTATTTGACTTCTACATCTCCCTCCTCACCCGCTGCGGGAGCATTGGGGCGATTGGGGGGCGATCAGTTCCTTATCGCCTGGTCGATTATATCGAAGTAGTCGGGATAGAGCCCTTAGGATCCTATTTCGTGATAACAGTGACTAAGTAGGGCCTTGGGATGCCAGGTCACTTCGCAAAATAATGCTGCAATTTTCAGATCTCTCATCTCATTGATGTGGCCTACATATATCTGTGATTGTCGCTCCTGGGATACAGGCCAAGGACTTGGGATAGGGGTCTTGACTGCAGGTGCCTCAAGTTTCCTCAGAAATCTACGGTTCCGCAGGGTTACCCTACCTGATCCTGCAATCTCTTTACTCGAATAGACTTTCCAAAGACTGGTTCTGACAGGCTGCATCCAAATCATAAAGGATATATATATATATATATATATATATATATATATATATATATATATTATCATAAATGTGTGCTGTTGACAAAGACAAGGAAAACGACTGAAACAAAGATTATGGCAGCATCCACTAACTTAAACAAGGAGACTGTCCTGGAACGTGCAAGTAATTCCAAAGTACTTCACCGGCCGTAGTGGAAGCTAATGGCGATATTATTGAATAAATTACTCTTAAGTATTAAGATATGTTTATAAAAATTTGGTCAAGATATCTGTTAAAATCAGATCTCAATTTTATTTTAATTTTTCCTTGATATAAACAATTTAATAGAAATACAGATGAAACTATATCTGTGCATTATAGACAACGCAAAGGAATTGAACAAAGTACGGCACAAAGACTTGATAGTGTAGGGGCCTCGGGTATGCATTGGTAAATTGGCCTCGTGAGAGCTATGGGCGTTCGGTAAAAGAATGCAGACATTTTAGCGTATACATTATCATTATACACGCCCAATAACCAGAGTGCTCTAATTCATTACGGAATGTGCGATGCGTACATGCCAGTGTAGCTACCTTTTTTCAAAGTCTACCATTATTCCAGAGTGCTCAATCAGTGTGTGAGAGCGAATATATAATTTTTATGTGAAAGTGTATGATAAAGTATAAATAGCTTGTATTTTAGAACTTCATTGGAGTAAATGTGTAATGTTGGTTCGACTACACATGCACACGAATGAGGAATGCTGTGATATTTTTTTCATAGCTCGGTTTTTTTGTTTTTTTTTCTTTCTGGTTAATTTCTCATGTCTTCATATTTTGCTTACTTTCAAACTTGCATTTATTCTTCCATTTTGCATTCAATCTCTATCGGTTGTTGTTATAACCTCTGACAACTGTATTTGTCTCATTTTGATATCTCCAAATCGATTATATATATATATATATATATATATACATATATATTAACAAATGCACAAAATATTTTAATCAGTTAAATTCTTAGAACTAACAACTTGACTATCCGCACATACGATTTGATTATAGAGGTAAAAGTTTCTGCAGAAGCAAACACTTTTGTTAGAGCCCTTCATAGTGAACTAGCGCAATAAATTAACAAAAGGTCCTCAAACGACCCTATGACAATTTTGAATTGAGAGTTTGCTTTCTCTTACACCCTCCTTTACATCCTTTACCCCAGTGTGTTCAGCCATTTACCCATAACTGGGATGGGGAAAAGATTTGGATTTATACATTTCCCAAGGGTATCAGCACTGGAATTCGATTCCTCAATCTTAGCCACTAAAGCAATCGGAGTCTAACCGTACTGATGAGCTGTGATACAGCGAAACAGATCTATCTGCGGATGACTATTTACGCTCTCACTCTCTGAATGAGCACTCTGGAAGAATGGTAAACTTTGAAAAACAGTAGCTTCTCTGGCATGTACACATCGCTCATTCAGTAAAATAAATTAGAACACTCTGACTATTGAGCGCATATAATGATAATATACACGCTAAAAATCTGCCTTCTACCGAACGCCCATATCCCAGCGGTAGAATCGCCGACAGACGCCAATTCGGTCGGGTTTCAATCCTGGGTTAAAAAGCAATCGGAATCTAACCGTACTGATGAGCTGTGATACAACGAAACAGATCTGTCTGCGGATGACTATATATATATATGTATATAGATAGATAGATAGATAGATATGGAATAAACAAGATAGATAGATAGATAGATAGATAGATAGATATCCCTATTTCAGTGGGCGAAAAGTTCGTATCATGCATACTAAAACATATGTTATAATGAAACAATTTATTTCAGACACTGTATGACTGCCCGAGCATCTATCGAAAATATTAAAATGAAAAAATCTTCGAAAATAGCCGAAGTTTGCAGCGTACAAAAATTACAATACATGACGAAAATAAAATAATTTATTTCAGACATTAAGATCTTCACCTGTGTTGTCTTACGGCATATCAAGCATTTGAATATCGTTCAAAATAAAATTCAATTTACAAAGACTAGAATAACAAACAAAGGATTTTATTTTTAGCTATGAGAGCCAGAATCAAAAACATAGGTTTGGTTTTGTAGGATATTCCAATGGGAAAACATTGGCTTTGTTTTCACGTGTGTCAGTGAAAAGATTGAAGTAGTAGGGAGCTTGTTGAATGTTTATTAAATTGACCTTGTGTCAAACATAACCGAACTCCCTACAAGTTAGGATTTATAAAAATCATCAGAAGGTGGATTGTGGATGTTGCAATATAGAATAATAAAATATTTCGTTTTGTATGTTAAAGTCAAATTTTATTAACTAAACAGAATAATATGAATTTGTAGGAGATAAATGTTCAAAGAGAAAATGTACGTACGTAGTTAAGTGCATCCAGAGCTTGTAGTCGTAAGTAGAAGTATGTGTTTAATAAAGTCTGTATCCCTTACCCCTATTCATGGTCGTCGTGAAAGTGTAAAGGAAGGTAAAGCCATAGAGTTAAATATACCTGTCAGAGGTTAGTTTTAGTAGTCAGTTGGACTATGTTCTTGTCGTTTTCTTTGTTGACGGCGAGAATGTTGAGGACGGGGAAGAAGAAGCAAAGGAAAATAGCACGAGTGAAGAAGAATGAATGTGTGACGGAACCTTACGTCCTGGTCAGGCATGAAGTTTTTCTTGTCAAATTTTAGCATGTCGTCTATAATTTCTGGTCCCATCTGACTGACTGATTCTTTCTTTCTTTCTTTCTTTCTTTCTTTCTTTCTTTCTTATTATACCTAAAGACCTTTTAATATAGACTTGCTAACGTTTCTGTAAGTTTTTCAAAAACGCTTCCTTCCATTGGCTAGAAAATTAATTTAACATCTGATCGCGAAATCCGGCTTCATCTTTTTCTTTCAGTACAGGGTCAATCCATTTTCTATTTAACAAAATTAGGATTTCACGCGTCATTCTGAATTTTTGTAAAAGTGAATAAGAGAAGAAAGTTGCTATTAATTTCGTGTTCACAAGATATATGTACAATAAACAATCTTTTTGATTGGTGGCCGTCCTTCTGTACCTGTCAGAATCGGTTTATATCTGACACAACCCAAAAGGGCGAGGGACGAGAAGGTAGTGTGCGAGATAATCCAGAGTAAAATATTTAGAGTGAAATGAAAGGTAATTTCTGGCTCACAGCAAACGCAAATATATGGAATCAAGATACTAATATACTTTAGGTGAGAATGGAAAATGGGAAATAACAAAAGTTTTGAAATAACAACAATAATTCGTTTTCAGAAAATAATATTCATTGGATCGATAAATATATTGAACCAAGAAAAGATTTACCTCATAGATATAGTACGGGTATTTTATGGATGAAAAGAAATGGAATGATGAAAAGAATTCATTGGAAGAAACAGAAAAAAATGTAATACTTGAAGCGTAAAAATAAAAAAACGACCCCCCCCTTGGAGAAATGAAAAATGTTTGGGATCATACTAACCCAATATTCTTAAAAATAGAAGCATGAACAATATTTACCCCACCCTTCAGCCGTAATGTTCAGACAAATATTGAAAAATTATTATTTGATTCACAAACATTTCTAACAAAATGAAAATAGCATTTGATTTACATACGGTTATGATGAACACAATTTAAAAAAAATATATATATATTTAAACAAAAAATTAAAATAAAGCATTTACTTTTCTTTAAAACCCATACCCCTTTTTTTACTCTCTCTTATTCTCTCTCTTTCTCTACTCTCTTTCTCCCTCTTTTCTCTCTACTACCTCTCTTTATACAAATCAAAAATTTGCTTTTCTTTAAAACCCATATCTCTTTCTCGCTCATTTTCTTCCCTTCCACTCTATCCTATCTCTCTCTACCCACTTTCTCTATACTTCATTTTAATAAGTAATATCAACATAACCCTCAAATAAATAGAGAGAAAAAAAGGAAAAGACTGCACATGTTAGCAAACGGTGGAAGTTTGTTGGCTACAGGCAGGTTATCCCCTCTGAGCCTGGCATCAGTGATATATATATATATATATATATATATATGAAATGATTTGTTTGAACATTACTTTTGATTGATACTCGCATTATAGTCAAACAGTATTCGACCCTCAAACTGGGACTCGTAATGATCGTTACAGTAGCAGTGTTCATTGACGACTCTCCGCTGAGATCAGGAAGTTCTCCTCAGGCTACTCTCTCAGGTTACTTCCAGGCTACTCTCTCAGGTTCACAAATGGCTACTTAGACTATCTACTCTCGCCTCTTGTGAGGGGACGGATATATAATAGTTGGAAGACTTCATTACGTTGCTGCGTGATACCGCCTTGACAGAATAATTATATATGAAATGTTCAATGCTGTTGACATATCGCGTGATAGAGCTGAGAAGATTCTACACAATAAACTTGGTATCACGAAGGTTGCAACGTGGTGGTTGCCACTTCTTCGGATCAAAAACCCGCCTGCCTGATCGAATTTAGGATTGAGGAATCGAATTCCAGTCGAGTTCATTACATTCACTCACGTGCTGATAGCCTAGCGAAAATATGAATCCAACTCTTTACCTCTTTCCACAGTTAAGGGTAAACATCAGAAAAGACTGGGGTATAGAACGTAAAGGATGGTGTAAGAGAAGGCAAACTCTGAATTTAAAATCATCACAGGGTCTTTGTGGCAATTTATATATATATATACTATAGTCATCCGCAGACAGATCTCTTTCGCTCCGATTGCTTTTTAACCCAGTATTGAAACACGACCGAATTTGCGTCAGTCGGCGATTCTACATCTGGGCCACGAGCGTTCGGTAGAAGAAGGCAGACTTTTTAGCGCATATATCATTATACTCGCCCAATAGCTAGAGTGCTCTAAATCTTTATTGAATGAGCGATGCGTATATGCCGGAGTAGTTACTGTTTTTCAAAGTCTACCACCTTCCCAGAGTGCTCAGTCAGGGTGTGAGAGCGTTAATACTATAGTCATCCGCAGACAGATCTGTTTCGCTGTATCACGGCTCATCAGTACGGTTAGACTCCGAGTACATACGCGGAAGAAAAAATATTAATAAAAAAGAACGAGCTAAGCACTTGAACATCCATCAAAGTACGTAGCCCAAAGAAAAAAAAAAAGCGCTCAATACGCAAGTAGAGCAAACAATGTAAATAGCTAACCTAAAGAGCCAACGAACCAACCAAGGTTTTACCTAACCGGATCTTCAGGGAAAGTTGGCCTGAAGATCCGGTTAGGTGAAACTTTGGTAGGTTTGTTGGCTCTTAAGTTTAGCTATTTACTATGTATGTATGCATGTATGTATGTATGTATGTATGTATGTGTTTGTGTGTGTGTATATATGTGTCTGCTCTGTGTGTGTAAATGACTAAAATACTGGCAATTGAAGGACGAAGGCCTAAACCCCGAGATAAAGTCGAAGCTAATAGGCACGGCGCTTACTCCTAATAGTCTAGGTGATAGATGTAATTCATGTTTAACAGAAAAAAAATTAGAATTTTGAAATTATATTATTTTCACTGTTCCGACAGTTCTCATATCTATTGCTACTTTTTATCATGTTTCGGACTTTATATGTTTTAGATAGTCAGGTATTGAGCTCACAACACTTTGGGTGAAGTCACTAGAATTAACTATCACCTATATCCACTGGGCCATGTCTCATCGAGGAGTTGTGAGTTTAATACCTGGATACAGCAGTGTTGAGCAAATAACTTAGAGGGTTGAGTTAAAGGGAGATAACAACATGTCACCCGGAAGTTGCATATCACTGGAAACGAGAATGATATACACAAGTTTTGCTGTGGATAGCGACTCGAAACGAGAGTCGAGTTCGAATTCTCGTGGAATTTGTTGCAAATACCCTTGGGAAATTTATTAATCTGTCTCCTCTTCCTCAAGGTATGGTTGAAATAGCAGGACAAATTGTGTTCTATAGCCTTGATTGACAATCAGTCTACCCCAGAAAGTAATGGTAAACTACTGTGAGAAAATTATTTGCCCAGTCAGTCATATCTCTTTCAAGACATGATTGCTTAAATGTGTATCACGTAACTGACTAACCTCGTTAAAATAGTGATATCGTGAGCATGGTCTGTTTTAATTTCATTCAAAATGTTCTTTTTTTATGAATAGCTAATTGAAAAACATTGTAAAATCAAAATTGCTACGGACTATGCAACTAATGGATTAGATATTTTTAATGTTTTATAAACAACTAGCAGTATAGCCCGGCGTTGCTCGGGTGTAATGAAAGCTTTAAAACTAATCCAGTGTCCTGGAGCTCAGACTCTTTGGACGTTGGCACGAAAGACTAAAAAGCAATAGTTGTTTCCAGTTAAAGCGAAAGAAAAATGAATGGATGTAAGTCAATTTTTGATTTCCTGGTATCGATATCAAATAAGTTTTTTTTCGTTTTAAACTGAATTTTGAAGTCTAAATAAGTCCTCTGAGTATCTTTTGATAGCTGTGACTAAGAACTACAATTATACCTACTTAGAGCCAAACCCGAAGCAAAAACTAAAATAAAAGTGCTGAAAATATACAAACATACAGGCAGATAAACAGACACACACACAAAAATCTTGCCTTTTATATATATAAGTTATCGATTTTCTGCACTATTGTAAGAACTGCAACTTTGAAACTTCTGAATATCGTTTTTTATATCTTTGTCTATGAGTGTATTAAATTTGATTAAAATCGGACCACTCCTTCTATAACCCGACTTTTTCGATTATGGATTTTCGATATATATCCGAAAACACAAGACTTAACTAAGAACACTCGCAGACGCTTACAGTACAACTGCGTAAATTTTCAAAAAAATCGGTTCAGCCATTTCGGAGTCTATAGGTAACGGGGACACACACACACACACACACACACACACATACACACACACACACACACACACAGAGAGAGAGAGAGAGAGAGAGAAACACACACAGACAAATTCTATTTATAAATAAGTTTAGATATACACTGCCTTTACTTTAAAAAATTAAATTAACCCTCTAGGGCCATTCGTATCATATTTGATACAGTATGAAAACAAGCCTTGAAAGAAATATTTTCCTGAAAAATTTTTTAAGAGAAATATTTTATAAATTTCAAATGAAAGCAGTACTGACTGCTCAGTCAATGAATACCAAATGTTTCCTTATAGGGAAATACCAAATGTTTCCTTATAGGGAAATACTGTATCAAATATGATACGAATGGCCCTAGAGGGTTAAACATAAGCAGTGGAAATAAATTAAATGATTACTTTTAAAGTGTTCAGATATTTTATTCTACCAACTTTATATTGGATAAAAAATAATTATTCTTGAAAAAAGTCTGAGTTTTAGAGGATCCTTTTGACTGAAATTCGTATGCGAAAACTAAAACAAAATAAATTTCAAATAAACACATGTACTATTTGTATTATTTATATTTTCCGAATTGTTGTCCTTATTGTAACATTTACAACGTTTCAACAATAAAGATGAGAACAGCAGTATGAACAATGTAAATAACAGAAATAGTTAATATACATCGTCTAAGGAACATCGACAGATGTTAAACCCATTTAGGAAATCATTTCGACAAATAATGTGCATGGAATTGGGAAAAGAATTTATCACGGAAAATAGAATAATTTAATATTTCATATCAAACAGAAATATGAAGAACATCTAAAACCATATAATTCTTGAGATAAACAACAAAACACAGAAACCAAACGAAAATATAGGTACGCAATGTAGTATTAAGAATATATGTAATAATAAATAGATTATTCAAATAATTTTTAAAATACAGTGGGGTCTTGGAAGTGTGGTATGCTTTTCCATTTAGGTTTAGTAATACGGAAAATTTGACACTGAGATCCGAAGTCGAATTAGTATGGACAACGATGCATTTTACAAGCTGAGCAGAGTATTTAGGAACAAGAAAAAATTTGTTGAAAACAAAGAAGAGAGTGCTGCATTGTTATATGATGTCTGTCCTTCAATATGGCAGCGAATGCTGGATAATCTCATCAGAGATGAAGAAAATACTTGAATTAACTGAAATGTAGCTCTACAGAAGGATGCTAATAATGAAACAATCATGGGCAAAATGACGAAGATTTGGAAAGGATAAGAATGAGAAGGAAACTGATATTTTAACTGTCTCTTCCTGATGATAAGCATCAGTTTTCTTTTTGCTTCCATCATCGCCAAAATCTTAAACTTTTACTAAGCTCCTTGGACAGGTAATGAGGAAGAAGGGCTTGGAGAATATGATCATCACAGGACGAATAATGGGTAAGAGGTAGAGGGGAGGCAACGCATGAGATACTTGATCGGCTTGAGCAAATGAATGGCGGAGTAAGTTTTGGAAGGGGTAACAAAAATGAAGGGTGTTAAGAGCTAATATGTATAGGGAGGTACGGCACATTGTAGTAGAAGAAATATGTTTTACTTCATAACAATATCATAAATAAATACTCTATTTTAAATGTTACACACACTGCTCACTCATTTAATCTAATGGCGATATACATCTTTGAAATTAACGATTCTTTGTTGCATTTAAATCTACTCAAAACCTAAGTTGCAGAGCAATAATAAAAACGTTTATCTTAAAAAGGTATTTTAGAGTTTTGAGTTTTGTTTAACGGCATATCAACCTCTGTGAGTTCCTTAATGCCTAAAAGGTAGGGTTTTAAATAATTTTTAATTTTCTGTTATCATGCAAAGGTTGATTTATTCAGATTCTAATAATATTTTTGTTTTTATACTTTTTTATTTTAGAAAACCTGAAAATACTTTCTAGTTTTGTATTCAAAAATGTTTTGCTGAGAATATTTTTTTTTCCTTCAAAAATGTGTTATAATAATAATTTTTTTTCTTAAAAATGTATTGTTGGTAATATGTTTTCTTCAAAAATGTATATTTTTCTATAAACGTCCATTTGTATGTATATGTCTATACTTTTATAGTGTTTTGAACCCAGTTTGATAGGGGTTAACTATTTGCCCATAGTTGGAACCATAACAGGTGCTACCACTCTAGATCAGAGTAGACCTGTGAACAACAGCGATTAAGAGGTGGTTCCATGATCCTCCCAATCTCCCAATCAGAGGCCTTGCTGCCGGATGCAGTTTACCGTCATGCCCAGGACCTTAAAAAGATATAATTATAATCCTAATTACATTAAATTGATACTCATACTTGAGTAGATGGTCTGTGATATTTTTTATAATAAAATAGCTTATTTATTTACATGTACAGGCCTAAATAATCGAGAAAACTTGTTAGGAAAATATATGTACTCTTCCTTTTTCGATTACTCATGTCATTAGATGCCAAAAATATACTGTTTAGATATAAACAATATAGAGCACCTATTCACGCACGAGTACATAAAAAATAATGTTTAAGACAACTAAATTAATATATATATATATATATATATATATATATATATAGTAAGCCTCTATCGGTCAGGGTTGAGCATGGGTAATTGTCTGCTTGACTGGAGAATCGGCGCCTGTGACTGTAGAAACCGATGCGGGAGTGATAGTCTTTGTGGCAGAGGCTGCATTTATGTTTTGTTTCTGGTCTGTCGGAGCTGTCATTTTGCTTTCTGCGAACCCGCCTCTCCATGGCGACTTGTGTTAGTTACTCCAACCTTGATTTAAATTCTTGGACCAGGGTTCCTCTCTGTTTGAACCGGTTGACTGCTACTCTCTTTCATGACTACGTGTTGATGCCCACTGCTTACATATCGCGTTCTATGATGTCACGATACCGCTGTTGTGGCCGCATAATGTCTTCTTCTATAGGACAAATCTCCATACAGAAGGTTTTGTGGCATGCAACTGTCTGGTATGCGGTGGACATGTCCTAGCCAGCGGAGACTGCACTGTTTAAGCAGTGTGAACACGGTAGACAGACCGGCTCATTCAGTTTTGGACACCTTGTCTTGCCATGAGATTCCCAATATACGTCGCGTACTTCTCACGTGGAAAGAGTTCAGACGCCTGTCTTGCCTGGCGTACGTGGTCCATGTCTCACTGCCCTATAGTAGTGTACTGATGACACATGCGTTGTACACTGTCAGCTTGGAGTTCGTTTAAACACGTTTTGTGAGGCGCGCAATGCTCTATGTCCAGAAAGAAGTTGCCGGTGATAGTAGAACCATGGTAGGTAAACTGATGAACTACATTCAGCTCATAGTCAATGTTAGAGATGACCGGTGGGTCTGCGATACCTTGACCCAGGACGCTCGTTTTTTTTTTTTTTCATGCTAATGGTCAGCCCAAAGTCTCTGCATGCCTGAGTGAAATGATTTATTAGTGTTTGAAGTTCACGCTCGGTGTGGGATACTAATGTCGTATTATCAGCAAACAACATATCTCTGATGAGGACATTTCATACCTTAGCTCTAAGACGGGCGATATTGAAATGCCTGCCATCAGATCTCGTATGCATGTAAATCCCTTCCCATGATGTGCCGAATGCGTGCTTCAGAAGTAGCGCGAAGGTGATTTCGAAGAGAGTGGGAGCGAGGACCCAACCCTTTTTGACACCGCTGCAGATGTTGAAGGGCTCTGAGGTGTTGCCGTTGAACTGCACAGTAACACGCATATTATTATGGAAGGACTCAGTCAAGCTCTGCAGCTTGGGTAAGCAGCCAATCTTGGTCAGGATTCTGAAGAGGCTGAAAAGCGACGTACATGGGCATCTGCTGTTCTTTGTAGTTTCCTGAAGTTGAGGAAGCGAGAAGATCATGTCTATTGCTAATCTTTCTGATCGAAAGCCGCACTGCGACTCTGGGTAAAATTGTTCAGATAGTTTCTGCAAATGGAACATGATCACCCGAGTAAAGACTTTGAGTAAAGACTCAGCGCAGAGTCGAGGCATGCCTCTGTAACTGTTACAGTCGCTTTGTGCGCCTTTATTCTTGTAGAGAGTGATGATCGTGGGGTCCCACATGTGCTGTGATACATCCCTTTCTTTCCAGCACTGGCAGAGGAATTCGTGCAGAGGAAGCAGTAGGACAAACTTGTGGTGCTTGATAAGATCATGAGGAATTCCATCACTGCCTGGAGTTTTCCCTGTGGTCAAGCTGTCGATGGCTTCGCTGAGTTCCTCTGTCGTCGGTTCAGTGTAGAGCTCTTCCACTATAGGTAGGCACTCAATGGCATCACGGGCTGCAGTCAACACAACATTCTAAGAGTAGAGGTTGGAATAGTGCCCCATTCATCTCTCCATCTGTTGTCTTTTGTCTGTGATAACTAACCCAGTAGTAGATTTGAGGGGAGCTGTCTTGTTCTGCACTGATGCTAACATACATTCCTCTGATATTCCCTGTGATTTCCGCTGTCTGTATTTTTTTAATGAGCTCAGTCCAGTAAGCGTTGGATCGGCGTCTGCCAGTCTGCTGATCTGTCCGAAGGATCTGAAGGTTTCCCTTGTTGGGTGACCGCTAGTACTCCGCTACTTGACTGTAATGATGAGAGTTATCTCGATGTACTTTGATTCAAACCAGTCATATGACTTCAAGGTCTTTCTCCCAAAGATAGTCAAAGCCCTGCGGTGCATGGTGTCCCGTAATGTAGCCCGCTTCTCAGTTGCAAGATCTCCGGTTTGTGAGGTTTTCAGATCACTCTCAAATCTTTCAGGAAACTGCTCCACAAGCATTAGATTTCTAATCTTTTTGACATCAATGTGAGGATTCCCTTGTTTCTTGCCATATGTAACCTCTTCTGCTAGAGCTTGATCTTGCAGCACACTAAAGAGTGGTCAGTGTCACAGTACGCGCTGTAATAAGAGCGAGTGTGAAGAACGTTCTTAATAGCCGTTCGTCTGACAAGGATTAAATCCAACTGGTGCCAGTGCCCTGAGCGTGGGTGTCACCAAGAGACCTTGTGCTGGGGTTTGGTCTTGAAGAACCAATATATATATATATATATATATATATATATCTGTGTGTGTGTGTGTGTGTGTGTGTGTGTGTGTGTGTGTGTGTGTGCATTATTTATTTCCTTTAGATACCAATATTTCTATAGGGGTGTCCCATTTCTGTACTTATAATTATTAAATGAAAACCTGTGTTGATAAAATCGTTTTTTCAGAGAGTTCTTTGTACTACCCACACAAATCTTTACATTGCTAGGGCTTTTCACAGAAGAAATTTTATATTGATAGACAATTAATTCTTTAAGTCACCTGTTTTTCAAAGGACAATCTATAGCGTTTCTAAAATTACATTTATTATTGTCCAAATTGTTATGTTCAGTTATTATATTATTTTATTTCCAATTATATTTAGATTTCTAGATGATTCATACAACTATTAATTAATTTAAGAGTATTTTTATTGAAAATCTTACTTAATGGATCATTATCGGGAAAGTGATTCTTAATCAAAATGAGGATTTTTTACCCAATTTACAACTACTAATTTGATTGAATGATGGTCCATACGAAATAATACTTCTATTCTTATTTGTTTCTTCTGGGGTTGATTTTCTCTTTTGCATGTTTAATATTTGGGCTTTTATATCCACTATTTTACAGGCAGTATTATATGAATTACTATACTTATAAAACAGGTCCTTATTTGCGAATTTTCTACTACTTCAATATTTTATGGATAAGGGTACATGTTTAATAACAGATAGAGGATGGTTAGATTTGGGGTGGATATACAAATATTTGAATTTGGTTTTTATATGGTTGGTATATAGGTTTTTCTAAATCTAATGTTACATATATATATATATATATATATATATATATATATATATATATATATATGAAAAGGAAATAGGGTTGTTCCGACTAGCGAAATTAGTATAGAAAAAAGTGTGCGAGGCCGTGAACGTTTTATTTAAAGTGTATATTTATTGTTGTTTAAAAATATTATACAAGCAAAATGATATTCGTGACGCTACACGTGTTACGAGTCTAAGATTGACTCTCTTCAAACGAATAAATTTGTGGTTTTACATATCGAGTTCCTTTTGTTTCTGATGGCCAAGTCCTTGTTTATATAGTTAAGTTGACTATAACGTTTTTCTTCCTTCACAAGCGCGTTAATAACGGCAAACGCGTTTAGGAAATTTCATGAACCCGGTGTGCATTCATGTATGCACGTGTGCATGCGTTTGTGCATGCACGTGTGTGTCTGCATGCATTTCGGTGATTTTATTTATGTCGTTTTGTTGAGCGAAGGCTTGTATTATTTTATGAATCTTTCTTCCTGCATTAATATTATTTCGTATCCTGGATTTTAGTAAATAGTTACAAATTTGAAATTGCCATAACGACATTTATGCATATGGGAGACATATAGTTTCCTGTTATAATCTTATATTGCTTTTATGAAGGGACATTCTATTATTCAAGCATTGTGTCGCTCCCACGTATATCTTTGCGCATTTTAGAGCGTAAACTACATTTTTCGAGTTGTAGCTCAGATCTGATTCTATTTCGAATGTAGTTGCGTTTTAAAACTGGAAGTATTTTCCTTCTATTATTATGTTGCATACTCCACATCTTTTTTTGTTTCATTTTGTGACCCCCTGTGTTGCGTATTGTCCGAATCTCGATGAGGTTAGGATGTCTTTTGAATTTTGGGGCTGGCGTTTGCTGTTAGTTATTTTGGTTGTCTTTAAGATTTCTTTTATTTTTTCAATATTGTTGAGTAATTCTATGTGGGTTTTGATCTTTGTGAATAATTCTGGATTGTTTTTGTTGTGTGTGGAAACAGTGCTAAAATGTTTTCTTCTTTTCTCATGTTTTTCCATTTGATTTTTGGGATTACGCAGGAATTCTAATGATATTATATATATATATGTGGTATTTACACGAGTCAAATAGATACTAAGTCGAGCAGCAGACGGTAGTTCAAAAAAGTGCTCAATGCACAACCAACACAAATAAATTGTATTCTCAAAACTAACAATTGACTGAATAGACCTGCGTGGGCGAAACCTGGGTAGCAAGTAAATGTTGCGAGTTCTGTTCTATAATGTATAGTTGTTATTAAAAGCCCTATACTTCTATATGTATATATATTATGTTTTATTTGAAAATGTGTTATTCCCCAAAAGAGGATTCCACACGTCTACAATATAAATGTATTGTACACTTTTCATGCAACTGTGTACTGGTCTAATCCAATTATGACCAAGAAATAAATTATTAATATATATATATATATATATATATATATATATAATTTTCCAGCTGAAAAGGACTCTAAATTTTACTATTTTGAGTGCCCCGGCATTTATTTTATTATGAACAGGGCTCAATATAATAAATATTATAGAGCTTAATATAATTATGTAGTTATGAATTAATTGTACATTGCGACACGGAAATTTCTATGTTTTTAGATAGACTCTCATCATCAGGCAATGTTTGATACTAGTTGTGCAGATGATTTCCATTTAAATGACAAAAAACTTTGGTTTGCTGTGTATGTATGTGGGAAGATAAAACACTCATGCTTATGTTTCTTTTAGCTAATCAGAGCGAAGATTTATTTTGAGATTTATTTCCCTGGCATGTTTTTGCTTCAACTCTCCCAATCTGTTGACCTTCCTCCTGCGTATATAAGTAAGCAAATATAGTGTTAGAAAATATAAATAGTTTTTACAGATTGATGAAATATCATCGGTTGAAACCGTGGTAACGTAAGTGGCTGATATTTCTTTCTTTTTTTTTAATGTATACTTATATGCAAATGTATGCTAACTTATAAGCTAAATAAATGAAGAGTATAGATAAATAAAGAAGACTATATATTGTTCGCGCCTACGTGTGCGGTGACGGACATTAACATGGCAAAAAGGTTTCTGTTGTGGATTCCGAAGGAGGAACCGCCCAAAATAATGAACAACAAAAACCGTGCTGTGATGGACATTCTCTTTTTCTATGTGTCCTGTCGTTTCCGGACGTAGACGATCATGGTTCTCCACGTCTCCCTATCCCTTGTGGCTCTTAGTATATTTGCTCCTCTTACTCCTGGCAACACCCGTTCCGTCATCCACCTGATCAGGTCCTGCAAATGTGTCTTTCCTCTGTCTTTCTTTCCTTCTATCTGGCCAGTCAGTATCAGGTTCTCCAGGCTCTCCTTCCTCATTGCGTGTCCCAGGAACTTCAGTTGTCTTTTCCTGATGCTCAGTATTAATTTCCTTTTTGTTGCCATTCTTTCCAACACCTCATCGTTGCTTGCATGCTCAGTCCACGATATCCGCAGCATCCTTCTGTAGAACCACATTTCCGCTGCTTCCAGTTTTGTCCTCATTTTCGATTATATTGTCCAGCATTCACTGCCGTATTGAAGAACTAACATCATATAGCAATCCAGCACTCTTGTCTTTGTTTCTAATAAAATTTTCCTGTGTGTTAGTACTTTACTCTGCTTCTGGAACGCGTCTTTTTCCATGCCAATTCGGCTTCGGATCTCTGTGTCGCATTTTCCATCTCCTATTAGAACACTTCCTCGGTATTTAAATTTTTGTACTTGCTTGATTCTGGTATCCCCTATCTGTATTTGACATTTTTGTTTGCACCTTTTGTTGATGACCATGCATTCAGTTTTCTTAAAGTTTATTTGTAGTTCTTTTTTGTCACTCTCCACCGCTACCTTCTTAAGGAGGTCTTGTAGTTTCCTTTCCGTGTCTGCAACCAGCACTGTATCATCTGCATACCTTATGTTGTTCAAGTTGTGTCCCCCAATAACAAATCCTGGAGTGTCATCTAGGGTCCTTAAGATATTCTCGCTGTATAAGTTGAACAGATCCGGTGAAAAGACACATCCTTGTCTTACGCCTCGTTCTATCTTTGTAAATCTGCTGAAATCGTTACCTGGCCGTTGCAGGCCGTTTTCTGCCAGTAGAGATTCTTGATTACTTTGATTTCTTTCCCAAAAATGTCGAGGCTGTCGAACATCTCCATCAATTCTTTGTGTCGTAAAATGGCAAAAAGGTTTCTGTTGTGGATTCCGGAGGAAGAACCACCCAAAATAATGACCAAAAAAAAACCGGTATGAAGATAGAATGTAGGTTATATTGAATGTAGGTTATATTGAACGTAATATATTGTGTACGCCAATTTGTGGTGGGACTTGAGGTATACGTGAGTTCGAGCCTTCGTCACCAATTTGTTCTGGATTTCAAAGGAGGATCCGCCAAAATAATGAACAACAAAAACCGGTATGAAGAAAGAAAGTAGGTTATATTGAACGGAACATACAAACTGGTACGCGTGTTAGTCAATTCAGGAATACTATTAGTAGAAATAAATATATACAAATTTTGATATGTTTAACGCTATGAAAAACAAAGTTGCTTGCACTTAGGCAAAATGACTAACACTGAATTTCAAGCTTACTTATAGTACTTACTTAGAAATGCGTTTTTACCTGAAACTACACGCACGCAGTTCTGGAAACGCCATCTGTTGGAAAACAGCAAGAACTTTTTGCTTGTCTTCTTTGTTTTGTTTATATATAATATATATATATATATATATATATATATATATATATATATATATATATATATATATATATATATATAAAGAAAGTAACTAACCTAAAGAGCCAACGAACCTACCAAGGTTTCACCTAACCGGATCTTCAGGGAAGGTTGTTTGCTCTACTTGTGTATTGAGCGCTTTTTTGTTTTAGGTTACGCGTCTTGGGATTTTTTCTTTGGGCTACGTACTTTGACTGATGTTCAAGTGCTTAGTTCTTTCTTTTTTTATTACCATTTTTTTCTTCCGCGTATATACTCGGAGTGTTTTTCGAATCGAGTATAGTGATAAGTTTAAGTTTATATATATATATATATATATATGGGGGGGGTGTAATATAGAAATAAATAAACACCGAGTTTGAACACAGAAATATAGTCGACCGCGTTTTTTATGTAACTCGAGAAATCGTTCTTCTGGTATCACATGCCACTGTAAAAATCATATATATATATATATATATATATATATATATATATGGGGGGGGGTACATAATAAGCATGAGAAGAGAAAATACAATTTTTTCGAAGGCGTTGTTTCTAGTATATGAATTTACTAAAGTGATGATGAGTCAATCAGTCAGTTAAGTTCCATACGTGATACACGCTTGGGCGATCATGTCTCAACAGAGACATGATCGCCCAAGCGCAAGATTATTCCGCAGTAGGTTGCCATTGCTTTCTGCGGTAGACTGGTCGCTGGCCAAGGCTATAGAACCCAATCTTTCCTGTATGTAACCCATAACTGGAAGGAATAGACGGATTAATACCTTTCCCAAGGGCATTTGCTCGCTCGTAAGTGAATACAATGGATTCAACTGAAATTCGAACTCGGCTCCCCGGTTTCTCGTTCCGAGCCAATATCCACTGTACCACAACGCACATCCTTCATGATGAGTATTCATTTGAATTTACGTAACAAAAAAAAAACGAAATACATATACGTCGTAACAGTATATTCAGTTAATATTTATCACTTCACTAGAAAGACGTCATTTTCGTAAGACTACACACAAATGACCAGACGAACTTATTCAAAAATGAATCTATGAAATTTTCAGCGAAGAAGAGAAAAATTGAAGAAATACAATCAATCATTACTCAGAAGTTGGCGCTACAAATACAAGAACAACTATTGCAGTGACAGAAACAACCTGAACTGCCATTAAAATTGCAACAAAACAAAAAACGAAGTGTTTGAAATATTATTTACTTTTTTATTTAATCATCTCACCCTAAGTAATGCATTCTACTGCCACTGTTGCGCAGGGGGTTACATAAGGGAAAGTGATGATAAAGAGGGATTAGTTATAGAAAATGTCAGGAGGATGGTAAAGATGAGGATACCGAGGATGTGGGTGGAGTAGATGGAAAAAGAATTTCTGAGATTGGATGCGATTTCGTGTGACCTTATATTTAAATTTCTGGAGATTGTAGCTGTCGGGAAAGCAAGTATATGGAAGGGCATTCCATTGGGGAGAAGTGCGTGAAAAGAAGCTGTTAGAGTAGAAATTGTGGTTACATTTTATAAGTTTTACTGTAAAATGTTGGGACCTAGTTGCTAATCTAGTAGATCGTGTAAATTCATACCTACGGGGCACCAGTGATCTAAGTTCTTTGGAGCAGAAGCCGTGAAAGTATTTATAGAAGAGGCACAGGGAAGCCACGTCCCGCCGCTGGGAGAGCGACTGTAGCCGAGCTGCTAAGTCTGTATCGATCAAATTGCAGATTCTCCGTTGGATTTTGTCAAGAACCCCGAGGTGAATGGCAGGGATACCCGACCAGATGTGTCAACAGTATTCAATACACGAGCGGATGGTAGATTTATATGTGTGTAGGATGAACTCGGGCGGGAAAAACTTCCGGGCCCGGCACAGTGAACCGACTTTCTCGGCAGTGGATTTAGCAATGGATTCGATATAGTCATCCCACTTGAGATCCGCTGAGAGTGTGAGGCCAAGGAGGCGTAGTAATAATAATAAAACTACGGGAGAAAAAACATCAGATGTATTCATTCCAGATGCTGATGCTAATTCACTTCCAGAATTTTTACACAGTCCAGAAGAACGGATAACTTTTTCCAAATTATCATAGAAGATAGGAAGTGATCATCAAAAGGGATTGTTCGCGTTAGCATAATCAAACGAAAGTTACTTTGTTAAGAAAATTGTCCCCTGCTGAGCATAAATAATTTTGTAAATTTTATCTGTGAACAAAAAAAAAAAAAAAAAAAAAAAAAAAAAAACAGGTTATATAAATTTTGATGAAACTTTAATAGTGCTATCGAAAATTTTCGGTGATCGGGTCTCATAGTTTAATACAATTACGCAATGTATTAACTTAATTAATTGCGACGATGAAGATCTTGTCACTTATGTAGCAGTCATGAATCGAGAATACTAGTTTAAGTAAAACGATTTAACTCCGGGTTTATGTAAATGCCTAATATTCGCACAGGGATTAAATTCTAATAAAGACGCGGGAATACAATCAAGGTTACTTGCTAAATTAGAAATTGATTTCAAATTAACTCTCCAGAAAATAGTGGAAGAATGTCAAACTATTGTTTATCTAAAACTCGATACCGCAAGGATTGAGGAAAAAGATATTTAACAAATGCATAGAATTCAAACATCTAACAGAAAAACTATAGATAACTTTCAACTTCTAACAGAACATTAAAAAAACGTCGGTAACGCCCGACCACCTGAATATCTAGTACTTGCCACGGTTGTGGAGGTAAACATTCCAAAAGTAATTGTTTTTTGTAAGAATAAAAAGTGTTCTAAATCTGACAGTGTAGGTCACAAAAGTACTTATTGCAAATACAAAAAATGGAAGAAAACAAAATGTATGTGAACATGACAAATATATGCAAAGTCAAAAATCATAAAATTAACAAAACTTAGAACAGACTTTGAACCGGAAACATCTCAAAAGAGGAAATTTATTTTGAGAAAATTAATAATGTAAACTTGTTTATAAACGGAACTTTGTCTGTGTGCGTGTGTCCGTTACCTATAGACTCCGAAACGGCTAAAACGATTTTCTTGAAAATTTACACAGTTGTAGTATAAGCTTCTGCGAGTGTTCTTAGTTAGGTTTTGTGTCGAAAAACCTAAATATCGATAAATATTGAAAATCCATAATTGGAAAAATCGGCTTATAGAAGGAGTGGTCCGATTTTAATTAAATTTGATACATTCATAGAAAAAGACATAAGAAACGACATTCAGAAGTTTCAAAGTTGCAGTTCCTACAATAGTGCAAAAAATCGATAATATATATATATATATATACATATAAGGCAAGATGTTTGTGGGTGTGTCTGTTTATCTGCCTGTATGTCTGTATATTATTCAGCCCTTTTATTTTAGTTTTTGCTTCGGATTTGGATCTAAGTAGGTATAACTGTAGTTCTTAGTCTCAGCCATGATACCATTTACTCAGAGGACTTATTTAGCCTTCGAAATTCAGTTTACGACGAAAAACTTATTTGATATCGATACCAGGGAATCAAAATTTGACTTACATCCATTCATTTTTCTTTCAGTCTGTGGTTTCGCTTTAACTGGAAACAACTATTACTTTTTGTCTTTCGTGCCAACGACCAAAGAGTCTGTGCTCCAGGACCATGGATTAGTTTTAAAGCCTTCATAACACCCGAACAACGCCGGGCTATACTGCTAGTGAAAAAATAAAACAAACAAATCGTTAGACGATCTGATATCACTATCATGAATAAACAAACATGGAGAAAAATTGTAATCCCTGTGTATTAATGTCTTAAAAGTTGCTCGTGGTCTTTTAGAAAACAAATTGAACTTTATGAGTGAATTCACTTGTACAATTTTTTTGTTGAGAAAACTAAAAAACTGGTGGTGTCTGTATTAAAGAATACAGCAAATGTATTTGGAACAGATTCGGTTGCATTATTTAGTCTTTGAGAATTACAAAGCAACTTTTTCTGTAACCGCCGATTAAATTTAAACCCTGGCCGATATATATATATATATATATATATATATATATATATATATATATATATTCAAGAAAACTGTTCAGCCGTTTCGGAGTTTATAGGTAACGAATACACACACACACAGACCAAGTTTCATTTATAAATAGGTTTATATATATATATATATATATATATATAAGAAATGCTGCATATATGAGTTGAAGTGTTCAGTATAAGTTATAGTGTGTATACAAATATAAACGTGAACATTGAGTTCAGCAGCGATCGGTTACTTTGGTGTTTTTTCTAGCATAAACAGAAGCTTCAAGCCGTATATATATATATATATATATATATATATATATATATATATATATATATATATACTTACACTACTGTCCATAATTATTAGGATATCCCAGTGCTTTAAAAAATGATGAATTTCATACTATTTTTTAGTATTTATTGCCAAGTGAATATTTTTAAATGGAAATAGAAAGGTTATTTTGTTAATATTGCACAATAACATGTGCATCAAATAAATTTATAAATATTTAATAATTCCCTATATTTCATCAATAAAAGAATTTAAAAAATTACGGCGATTCGGACGAGTTCAGTTTTGCTTTCTTGGATTGTAATATTTTGAAAAGTCTCGTGTATTGAATACTGCTGTCACATTTTTTGGGTGCCCCTGCTATTCTCCACGGGGTTCTTGTCAAAATACAACGGAGTATCTGTAATGTTAGCAACCCGGATGCAGTCACTCTCTTCCCAGTTTGGCTTACCTGTGCCTCTTCTATAAATACTTTCACGGCTTCTGCTCCGTTGATCACTGGTGCCCCCTAGTTATGAATTTGCACGAGATACTAGATTAACAACTAGATCCCACTCTTTGACAGTGAAACAGATAAAATAAAACCGCGATTTCTACTATGACAGCTTCTTTTCTCGCCTGTGGAATCCCCTTCCATATACTTGCTTTCCGCAAGTAATTCTCACAGGAATTTATATGTAAGGTCAATAGACACCTCTTATCACACAGACTCGCATCCATTCTCTCAAACATTATTCCCATCTACCCAACCCCAATGCTCGGTATCCGCATCTGTCTATCATCCTCCTTCCGACACTTCCTATAACTAACCCCTCTTTCTCATGACTTTCCCTATATACCCCCCTGCACAATAGTGGCAGTGGAATGCCTTGCTTTGGGTGAAATGATTAAAAAGAACAACAAAAGAACTATTCTATTTTCATTTGGCAATATATACGAAAAATCAAGTGAACTAAATCATTTAAAAAGAAACTGGGGTAGCCTAATAATTATGGCCGGTAGTGTAAATATAGCAATCCGATGTCTAGTCTTACTGTGATACAGCGAAACAGGATTCTATGCAGATGACTATTTACGCTCTCGCTTGTTGACTGAACACTCTGGAGAAATGGTAGTTTTATAAACATTAGCTACTTACTGCTATTTGCACTCTTGAATATTGACGTTTGTTGTGTATAAAAAAAACGCTACAATACGCCTTCTTAGCTTAGAGGTAGAATATAAGACTGATGTCAAATCTGCCGAATTTAAATCTCGGCTGGAAGCAATCGGATGTCTAAACGTACTGATGAAATGACAGACAAGAAAGCGTTCTTAATATTTCTACAAGTATTCTACTAGTATGTTTCTTTTAAATATAGATAAAGATTGTAAAAGTGTTTTGTAATTTTTGAATTTCCAAGCTATTTCAGCCACTTCATTGGCCATTTCCAAGAGCTTCTTTTTTCAAATGTTTTGAAAAAATAGACAGATGAGCACGCGATTTCCAGCTGCACGCATCACGTTAAATTTTAAAAAAGAACGCTCCTATTAAAAAATTACGTTACAGTCAGCCATGAGGAGTATATACATCGGATAAATAAGGTGCTTGAAAATGGACAATAAAGTGGTTAAAAGGTTTTGGAAAGTCAAATATTAAGGAATATTTTTGCATTCCTTATCTGCATGTAAGAATTCTGGAAAGATTAATGAAAAATTAACGAAAAATTAATGAAATCTTCCTTTTCTGCCGCAAACATCTTGCCTTTCATATATATATATATATTATCGATTTTCTGCACTATTGTAAAAATTGCAACCTTGAAACTTCTGAATATCGTTTACGTCTTTGTCTATGAGTGTATCAAATTTGATTAAAATCGGACCACTCCTTCTGTAACCCGATTTTTTCAATTATCGATTTTCGATATTTATCGGGGGTAACTCGACACAAAACCTAGCTAAGAATAATCGCAGACGCTTATAGTACAACTGTGTAAATTTTCAAAAAATCGTTTTCGCCGTTTCGGTGTCAATATGTAACGGACACACACACACACACACACATATGCACACACACAAAGTTCCATTTCTAAATAAGTTTACGTTTAGATTATATATATATATATATATATATATATATATATATATTCACTAAAGACGACTCTCTAGGTACTGCTGTTAAGTTTTTTCTTTAATATTTGTGCTTGTATAATTGTTTTATTTTCTGGACATAAATTCGTCCAGAATGTTCCAAATCTTCTGAATATCCAAGCACTGTAAGCTAATCTTTTAACCATTATCGAAAATGAATTTTATTTCATTTTTAACTGAATGTGTGTTCTTTGGGTTACCGTAATTTTTTTTTTAATATTCATAGAAACTTGGTTTTATTGAGTGTTTTTTTTTTTTTTTTGTTTTTACCTTTACAGTGATTCCGTTATTTTTAATATTATTTTACATGTACATGACAATATCATATTTGCATTTTTTATTATACGTTGCAAATTAGATTTGTTAGTTTGTGTTTAAATAAATCCTAATTATGCATTGACTAGAAAAATGTAACATGTGTCTTTTGATCTGCATGTAATTCTATAGGAAATGTAATTATTACAGAAAGGAGATTGACTCCCAAAATACACACACACACACACACACACACACACACACACAGAGGCACAGAAACACATAAAAACACGCACTCACATAAACACGCACTTACACGCGCAAATATATGCACAAACAGAAACACAAATGGAGAAGCACGCACCCCTGCACACGCACCCCCGTACACACATACAATGTGCGCATTCATAAAAGATTCCTGTTAAGTGAGCGTTTGAAAAACGGTAAAATCATTTATTGTAAATCGCCTTAAGACACCGAAATGTAGAAACCTAGGTCGCAAAATAACTTGTTTCCAAATTTAAAATATTCATAAGATATAAAATATAATTCTATTGTAATGTGTACTAGACTAATTTACATTAATTTACAGTAATGTGTCCTGACTAATTAATTAATTATATATATATATATATATATATATATATATATATATATATATATATGTCTGTGAGTGCATGTGCGTGTGTAATACTCGAAAAATGTATCGACGAGCAAACGTTATCTTGTACAGAAAACGGTTAGATTTAAAAATAGGGTTAATACACTGTTTTAATATTGAAAGTTTATACGTAGTTAAGAGGTAAAATAGTACAACTCAATTTCTATCAATTAATGCATCTTTATCAATATTCAAGACAGTTGATTCCATCCCAGAATACACCTTGTTTCTGCCAGTGAGTTGAAAAAAAAAATTTTTTTTAATTTTTTGGCCAGAAAGTGGGCTTAGGAGGGTCAAATAAATAGCCAGTGTGACATATAGACCAAGGTATCTAAAATACAGCCGACAAAGAAAAAAAGAAAGAAAGACAGAGGACTAAGGAACAAATAAATAAAATTAAAATATTCAAGACAGTTCATTCCATCCCAGTGAGTTGCAAAAAAAAAATCTTTTTTTAACTTTTTGGCAAGAAAGTGGGCTTGGGAGGGTTTACACTCCACCCACGTCTATTCAACAGTTGAAGAGGCTCATCTCTTGTTCCCTGTTTAGGAAGTGGTTTCCGGCTTTCTCTTTTCTAATCTTTTCACTCTTTTCTTTTTTTTTTCAATTGGAGTAGATAGACTAAACTATCGCCCGGTTCACATTCCACCCACGTCTATTGAACAGGTGAAGACGCTCATCTCTTGTTCCCTGTTTAGGATGTGGTTGCCGGCTTTTTGTTTTCCAATCTTTTCACTCTTACGTAGCCCCCTGCGCATCAGTGGCCTTACCGCCTTGCTCGGGATGATATGATTAAAAAAAAACAAAAAAAAACACAACAAAAAACAATGAAAATTCAAACACTATATGGCGACAGCCTGTTTCAGCTTAAACGCAGTCATAGCCTGATGATTACGTTTAATCATGACACAAACTAACGCAGATATCCTATTTCACGTGTAAGTGTTTGTATTTGTTTTTGTGTGTATGTGTAGCTAGCTAGCTAGCTAGCTAGCTAGCTAGATAGATAGATAGATAGATAGATAGATAGATAGATCAGGCTTCCATATATAGATAGATGTGTAGATACACAGAGCCATAGATAGATAGATAGATAGATAGATAGATAGATAGATAGATAGATAGATAGATACACAATGAGAGATAATCAACAGGCTAAGATAGATAGATAAATAGATAGATAGATACACAATGAGAGATAATCAACAGGCTAAGATAGATAGATAAATAGATAGATAGATTACTCGTGTAAAACAGGAAACAGGAATATACTAAATAATGCTTAGGGTTTAGGAAATATATTTCACGCAGGAAAATAGTGGAAGTTTTATGTTGATATCGACTAATCATACATGTAACAAGAAAGATCTAATCTCAAAAAAGATATCCATTGCGATAACACTGTCAGAAATATAAAGGGAATCATTTGAAAATTTTCCCTAGAATAACAGAGAAAATTTTCATTTTATTCTGATGGAAAAAATATGTAGCATAAAAAAGAAAACGGTTTTTGAGATAACACCTATCCTATCAATAAGTACATAGAATATTAAAAATCATTAAATACAAAAAAGAATCCAAGTTCATTGAAATTATACTTGGGTAGAATATATTGAATAATGAAAACAATTCAACACAAACAATAAGGGAAGATATATATATATATATATATATATATATATATATATATATATATCATCCGCAGACAGATATGTTTCGCTGTATCATAGCTCATCAGTACGGTTAGACTCCGATTGCTTTTTAACTCAGGATTGAAACCCGATCGAATTGGCGTCAGTCGGCGATTCTACCTCTGGGCTATGGTATATACGGTGTCCCTAAAATTCGTGTGCGCTTGAAAAAACATTATGACTTGGTTTGTATTTGCGATACATAATAATTTGTAAAAAGGATTAGACAGAATTAAATCTATAACTTTTTAAAGTTTTATTGAAATTTTATTTAAGTTTCCTCAATTCCTCCATCATTAGCAATACAAAGGGTAATACGATTTTAATAATAATATATTTTTACGTATCTAAACATTGTTGCAAATTTTGTGGCAAAGTATTATTCAATGACTATACTCAAAACTAGGTACATTAAACTTTATAACATTTTTTCCAGATTATTTGTATTTGTGATAGAAATAAAGTTATAAAATTTTTACAATGCACCCGGACTTTATGGACACCGTATATATATATATATAATTTTTAAGCTAATTAATTTCAGGCAATGATGCATGTTTCAGAGCTTATAGGCGAATAGGTATATCTAATAATTGCAAGAAATCTATCTCAGACAATAGACAAAGATTTCAGAAAATACCAATGAGAAATATAATGGCAAAGAAAACATTGATTTCAGAATATTGGGCAATACAACAAGTCTGGAGCTTATAAAGTCTGCAAGATATAATTTAATCAAAATAAGTCAATGACTTTCAAAAACAATAATATTTCAGAGACAGACATGAATTAATTGATAAGAATTAACCCAAAATATTCGAATTTCGCCATGAATTTACAAATACTTCCATTTGTACTAATGACCAACGAATCCTCTGTGTAACATATCTTATCGATTTACTTTTATATTAGAATTCACAAATTACAGATGAGAGGCTGAGAAATAGAGAGAGCGAATAATTTAATATATTTGTCTAATTTTAGTACAGTCAAGAATAAATATTATGACCGTTTAGAAAGTTTCAAAAATCCAGGCGAAATAATAGCTCCAAGAAGTGACTAAACCTACGCCATTCTAAGTCTTATATCTACCTCATCAGGTACCACACCCTTAAAATCCATCACATATTTGTCAGATCAGCAAACATCTTGGCCTGTCCGATGCGATTGATCTAAAGTAAAACTGACAAGCCAGATACGATAAAGTCCTGTTGTAAATATATCCACGTTATTCCTGTCAGTTCTTGCTGTAGATGCTGCAAGCAATTGGCATTGGTCCCATCGAATTTTTCTGTCTGACTGCCCGCTTCTACTGGCACCAAGAAATCGATCTTAAATACTGATCGTTTCAACAGTAATTGACGGTAAAATCGACTCATGTCCAGCCTATTCGCGCTCGAATGGAGCGGTGCGTTCCATTAAGCAGTTCCGACAGGGTGTTTCCGATATTCTTACAGGATTCCGACAGCGAAACTCGATTATATAAAATCGATCGGCTGAATTAAATGATTAGTTCTATTCTACTTATTGTAGCATCGGTTTCGATTAAATATTTTGACTGATTGGCGGGCAGTAGGCAGATATTATCTCAGCTACATCCGCCTAGTTTTATGAGGGTGACCTAGTTTTAAAACGAGCGTCTTTTTAAAACTGTCCGATATTTACGAGAGAGCCTCACTAAAATGTTGAACGTTTTACCAGTAATCTAAAATACATTTCAAATAATTGATATTCTGAACATTCTTTACTGAGGCAATGAAACAAAATATTCAGACCTTTGTTTATTTTCATAAACAGATTCAGAATTTGAATCAACCAACATTAAAGAAAAGAGCGAGTAAAGTTATTAAACGGAAAACAATTTTCATTTCCGCGTCTTTAACAATTGAATATTCCTTATTCCGTCTGTCAGTTAATTTAATGATGAGGCTATAGCTTTTTCCACAGCAGGCTGCCATTATTTTATGCGGTCGAACGGTTGCCATCCAAGGCTATAGAACCCAAGCTATCATAATATTCAACCCATAACTGGAGGTAGAAGAGAGAGATTAATACCTTTCTGAAGGATATTTGTGCTGAAGTGAATGAAACGAGTTCAACTGGCTGACCGTTTCTCATTCCGAACCGACATCCATTAGACCCGAAACCACAGTGTTCCTGATTGTTCAAGATCTTCTTTTTTACTGGTTTGTCAAAATGAAAAAACTGTAACATTTTTCTGTGTATGTGTTTAGGAGAGGAAAGAGAAAAATTGAGGAGGAAAGTGTAAGCGTCACGTAGCTTGTTGGGTAAGTGGGGAATTGTCACGAAACTTGGTGTGGAAGAGTGTACGTGTTACGTAGTTTGAGCAGAGGATGGGTGAATTAGTCAGGGAACCGCTTTAATGTCACAACATCAATAGTTGTCATCTATTGCCTATACTTACGGATCTTGTTTGAAGGAAGAATGTTGTATTTTATAGTGGGTGAAAACTTGAGACATTTTTTTGAAAATGTTAAATATTTATGTTTAAATGATTAATTTATTAATCGAAAGGATACGCAGATTCTCCGACAGAGAAAATGTGTTTTGTCATGTTATGGTTGAATGTCTTTGTGTCTATTTTCGTCTCAGTCTTCATACAAACTCTTTGAAAAAGCTTGAATATATGTGTTAACTGGTATAATTTAGACAGTAGGGTAGAGTGGATTCTTTTTGCGTTGATTGGCAGCCTAATAGCCTGAGAGAGTGAGAATCAAATAAGAAATATTTTAATATTTTGCTTTTATTGAAGCCAGTTTTTTTTTCAGATATGACATGTGAATACGAAATAAATTATTTGTTTTTTTTCACTGTTTTCAAATTCGAGAGATTATGCGAAAATTCACTTTTGACCAATAGAAAAATAAAGGGTTGGTTCAACGATGAAGAAAAATACTAAGTCAAATTTTGCGAGCTTCTCTGAATCGTAATTCTAACCAATGAAGGGGGAGCGATTTACAAACTCAGAAAAGGTAACAAGCCGATTTAAAATCGCTTTTCTATATGTAGAGAGAAAGAAAAGTGAAACAAACAGAGACAAGTGAGCAGAGAACAGAGACGACACAATGTAGCAAGGAAATAGTCAAGCCGCACTCAATGACCCGATTCGCAGCCTTTCATTTTTTACTCGTGCTGCTTTAACTCTCCTTTATCTCTCCTTCTTCAGCTACTCGCCGTCCACAACAAAAAAGAGAGGAACAAAGACTTTACTACTATTTGTTGATACAAACAGCCAAACATTGACTAATCTTTTTCTGCACAAATCACATTTCGCAAAAACAAACGATTTCTTAATTCTTCAATCGCTTTTTTACTCATTCTTTTAGAACATTTTTAATAGTTTCATGCATAGAAATTGATGTTATTCTGTTCGATAAATATATTCTCATTTTTGTATACAAACAAGACAGTTTTATTCTTTTGAATCTTCTGAGAATTTATATTATGGAGAGTTCGGTTATGTCTGCCACTAAGCCAATTTAATAAACATAATTTAATTCCCACCATGTTTTGTGACTCTGCAAATAACACGCGAACGTAATCTGATCTCTACAGATATATAGAAGTGTAATTCTAGTTAACGTGAGTTGTTTGTTGTTTGTTTTCCATTATAATTTGTTTTTGTGATGCTAGTGTATGTGCCCCTGGATTCTAGCGGGCAAATTTTGTGTCTGACTAGTAGTGTCCTTGCGTTTAATTCCTGAACATGATAGCGGGATGCTGACGTAATACATATTTCTACTTGGTCTTTCAGGGTGTCGGCCATGTCGGTATGCATTTTGATTGGGAAATGTTTTTGTGTTGTCAGTCAGTTAACCCTCTATGGCCATTCGTATCATATTTGATACAGTATTTCCCTATAAGGAAACATTTGGTATTTCCCTATAAGGAAACATTTGGTATTCATTGACTGAGCAGTCAGTACTGCTTTCATTTGAAATTTATAAAATATTTCTCTTAAAAAATTTGTCAGGAAAATATTTCTTTCAAGGCTTGTTTTCATACTGTATTAAATATGATACGAATGGCCCTAGAGGGTTAAGTGCCATGCGTGATACACGCTTGGGCGATCATGTCTCGAAAGAGACATGACTGACTGGGCAGAAGATTATCCCACAGTAGGTTGCCATTGCTTTCTGCGGTAGACTGGTTGCCGACCAAGGCTATAGAACCCAATCTGTCTTGCTATTTAACCCATAACTGGAAGGAAGAGACGGATTAATACCTTTCCCAAGGGTATTTGCGCGTAAGTGAATACAATGGATTCAACCGGAATTCGAACACAGCTCCCCAGTTTCTCGTTCTGAGCCGATATCCACTGTAACACAACGCACATCCTCTTTGTGTTGTACTAGAAGAAAAAAAAAACAACTTATATCGTTATATCAAACGCATATATTTGTATCTTATATTTAGGTCCCACCCTCTTACAGTGAAATCAATAAGATGTAACCGCAATTTCTACTCTAACAGCTTCTTTTCTCGCACTTCCCGCCTATGGAATTCCCCTTCCACATAGTTGCTTCCCCGACAGCTACAATCACCAGGAGTTTAAATGTAAGGTCAACAGACACCTCCTAACTCACTAACTCGCATCCATTCCTTGCATTCGCACTACGCACAAAAAAAACCTTCGGAAAAGTATTAATCCGTCTCTTCCCTCCAGTTATGGGTTAAATAATAAGACAGATTGGGTTCTATAGCCTTTGCTGGCAATCAGTCTACCGCAGAAAGCAATGGCAACGTACTGCGGGATAATCTTCTGCCCAGTCAGTCATGTCTCTTTCGAGTCATGATCGCCCAAAGCGTGTATTACATATGGAACACAACTGACTGACAATAAGGTTCACTCATTACACGGCCCGGCGTTCACTCGATATAGAGTGTTTTCTAAAAGGACAGTTATGCGCATCGGAGTGAAAGATTACCGTTAACCCTAATTTTCAACAGGTGAACATTGTTGTGATCGCGGAAATATCCCCTTTGCTAATCGGTTCCATAGAGCAGGATTTTGAGGGAAGAAACTGTTAGAGGGATCTAATTTCTCCCCGATGGAATACCGAGGAAATATGGTGTTTACTAAAAAGCATGCAGCGTTCTTCCTGCGAAGTTTTGAATTAAATGTATCAGAGAATGCAGTTCGATCGAGAACTTTCCGTGAAAGTATTAGAAAGAAGGGTCGCCAGATTAAGTAAGATTGATAAAGTTTGAAGATTTAAAGATCTCAAACACTAGTCTTCAAGAAAGCATTCACGAAGTTGATGTTATTGAGAAAATATAATGCAGTTGAAATTTTGCCTGCTATTTGGAATATCGAGAATTTATGTGTGCTTTGAACACACGAAAGAATAATACCATGTTCTAGCTGTAAAAATCCGAACTGATAGGTCTAAAAATTTGAGGCGACATATTTTCAATGAAATAGCGATAGATCTGCAGTCCGCTTGTGTCATGATACTTGGGAGAAAGATTTTATAAAATGAAAAATATTTCTTCTTCCACAACATCTCGAAAAAGATTTAGAGATTTAGTAAATTGATAGAACTACGCGTTGGAGCTAAGAAATTTAACAGCCTAAGCGGGATTTGATTAAAAAAGAAATATTTTTATCTGAGTGATTATTGGGAAAAAGATAAGAAAAAAAAACCTTTCAGCGCCCATTGTATCTAAGCCACGAGGCTGACAGTATATATTTCTCAGTGATAACAAGTCTAGTGAAATAATTAAATTTAAAATCTATTCAACTCTGTCACTTGTAGTCGTCCTCAATATACGATCGTGGGGTATATAATTCTTACCTGTTTAAAGCAACAAGCAAAATTGATTTCTCGATGGTACCAAGAACTTTAAATAACCACCTATATCTTATTTTAAAGTATTTGCATTTAGTCGTGAATAGCTAAAGAACTGAAAAATCCGCGGCTATTGCCAAATGGAACAATCATTTACAAAAATGAAAATAAAAATTCTGCACATAAAGTCGTAATCGTTCGTTCAAGAATGTTCCGGCCATAATTTAAACGAGGAATCCATTTCAACAAATCAACACTCAACTACCAGAAAGCAATAATAATATAAAAAAGTCGTTGTTTCTTTTCCCATAGAATAGCAAGCATTTGAATGGCTGCGATGAAATAAACAGCATTCGCACGAGGACGATATAAAACGTCTCGCAATGAAAACAATCTATAGAACTGAGCCCTTTTTTGTTCAGCTTCGGCTTTGCCTCTTTACGCAGATCGACGCTCAAACCTAATAGGATCAAATTAAAATGCAGGCTTGCTGCATTCCATACCTGGTACTGCAAATTATTTTGCAGGTGAGAACAGGCAAGTGTCAAACATGTGATGAAAATTTAATTTACTCTGAAAAGTTGCAGTTTACGTCAAACAGACGAGAAACACAAATGAATCGCCTACCTCGTGGCTTAGAAGTTTCACCTGTCTTTGAGTTTGACAAATGTTTATAAAATCTATATGAACCGAAAATGCACACACACATACACACACAAAAGTGCACATCCAAACACACACACACACACACACACACACACACACACACACACACACATATATATATATATATATATATATATATATTGAGGCAATAAGTGAATAATTTGCTTAAGTGAATAATTTCAACATCCGATGTATATCTATTTTATTTTAATCCTCTCGTATTCACGAGTCCCTTGGGTATGACCGTAAACTGCACCCGGGAGCAAGGCCTCTGATTGCGAGGTTGCGATGAGCATGGAATCACCTCGTATTCCCAGGTCCACCCTGATCTGGAATGGTAGCACCTGTTAGGGTCTCGCTCTGGGCAAATAGTTAACCCCCAAACTGGGGATAAAACACTGTGAAACTATAAAAGTAGACTTTTACAGAAAAATATACATTTTCGAATGAAATATATTACCATGACAGTTTTTGAAGAAAAAAATATTATAACCAGCAATACATTTTTGAATAAAACACCAGAACACTTTTTCAGTTTCCAAAATAAAAGATTTTATGACTAAATCAACCTTCCTACTATCACCGAACATTAAAAAGATACCTTAAAACCATACATTTTTGACATTAAATAACCCACAGAGGTTGAAAATTTAAACTCAAGCTCATATTCACGAATTAATTCCCTACCGTCACAGTTAAAAATAGTATGGAAGAAACTGTAGTTTTCCGCAATATTTTTCTTTTCCCATGTATTTCAATTTCATAAAATATCATCTTCAAGTGTAAATATTGAATATCTATTTGTATCTTCTGATACTGCTTTGTAAATAACTTCACCGCTTTTACAAGCTCCGTCAAGCGGGCATTTACTAGTGTCTCTGAAGTTACACTATTAATTAATGTTATTTTACTGCACGCTCTTTTTAAATTCTTAGTGTTTTGTCTCTCTATGTAATTTTCTAAATTGCAGACACAGCTGCAGGCTAATTTAACTGTATATCTTGGGTAATTTTGAGTTTTTAGGGAAGTGTTTATAAATCTTTGAGAAATCGTTCTACTATTTTGAATCTACTTCCAAATTAAAATAGGGGGTGTTGAATAGGATATATATTTCGTTTCTTCAAATTAATATTCACTAGCAGTATAGCCCGGCGTTTCTCGGGTATAATGAAAGCTTTAAAACTAATCCATGGTCCTGGAGCACAGACTCTTTGCACGAAAGACTAAAAAGCAATGGTTGTAGGCTGAAAGAAAAATGAGTGGATGTAAGTTTTGATTTCCTGGTATCTATATCACATAAGTTTTTTTCGTCGTAAACTGAAATTTGAAGAATAAATAAGTCCTCTGAGTAAATGGTTTCATGGCTGAGACTAAGAACTACAATTATACCTACTTAAAGCCAAACCCGAAGCAAAAACTGAAAGGGACTGATAAAATACAGACATACAGGCAGATAAACAGACACACACACAAACATCTTGCGTTTTATATATATATATATATATATATATATATATATATAAGTATATTATCGATTTTCTGCACTATTGTAAGAACTGCAAACTTGAAACTTCTGATATTCGTTTTTTATGCTTTTGTCTATGAGTTAATCAAATTTGATTAAAATTGGACCATATATATAACTCATTACATACAAGCCTGTGTCGCTGTATATATATATATATATATATATATGTATATATATATATATATATATATATATATATATATATAAATCGTCTACATACAAGCCTGTGTCGCAGCTCATCAGTGCGACTAGACACATCCACTTGCTTCTGGCCGGGATCGAAACTCGACCAATTTAATGTCAGTCGGAGTCGCAACTCTCTAAGCCATATTCGCATGGAATCACAGAAGAGAAATTTTAACGTGTTGTATATAAGCAGTGTATACACACGCCAGTCACCGAAAGAACTCAATTCATATCTGAAGAGTCACGCTTATACAGCAGAAGTGGAATCGAAATAACTCAATATATATATGACGATATATATATATATATATATATATATATATATATATATATATATATATATATATATATTGTCATCCACAAACAGACAGGTGACACTGAGAATTTACGTAGGCGTCGTGTAGGCGTCGCGTGATCGAGGCAAAAACCGGAAGAAACAATTTCCGCTTTTGGAAGATATATAAAGGCCTCGAAACAAGAAGTCACAGACGAGTCTCCAGCCTCGACAGTAGAAGAGAAGTCGAGTCACAGTCGAAGTCAGAAGTCGAAACAGAGAAGTCGAAGAAGTCAGTCTCGACAGACGAGTCTCGAGAAGTCGAAGAAGAAGCTAGACGAGGAAGAAGAGAGATTACACTCCCGTCGTCGAACCCCCCGTCACCACGTCGAACCCCATGTCAACCCTTAGAAGAGCGCTCTCTCACTCCTGCCACTAGGCGACACGGTCCATCGTCGTCAATAAAAAATATAAGTCATATATTTTTATATACACCCGTGTTTGTCTGTTTATTGGTATATAACATCTCTCTCTCTCTCTCTCTCTCTCTCTCTATATATATATATATATATATATATATATATATACACATATATATATATTAGTCACTTCGATGGTTGTGCAGTGGTTAGCAACCATTTTTCGCTAGAACCTATTACAACTGAGTAATGAGTTTGAACCTCACTAGGTATCCCATACTTTTTGCCTTGTGCCACATATAACCGGCGTTTAGTAAATCAATAGATATATTTCTTTATCGCTCTTACATGTTTTTGTTTGGTGGGATGGAATGTGCTTACGGCCACTTTTTAAACTATTTTCAAGAGTGTTGCTTTTGGTGTAATTTTTTTTTTCACCTTTTAATCACGGCCCACGGGCTTCTATCGGACAAACTGTATGGCTTCCGCTTCACCAGGTCTACTGCTGATATGCTAACGACCATCACCTCCCAGAACTACCCTACAAACGCGGGTGTCCCCCAAGACTCTATCCTAGGTCCTACGCTCTTTCTAATCTACATCAATGATCTCCCCGATACCATAAGATCACAAGTAGGCATGTACGCCGATGATACTACAGTATACGCTCAACTCGATCAAAAATCTGGTGTTGATGATAAGGCGAACCTCGCGGCTGAGCATGAAAATGACCTCCAATCTGTGGTGGATTGGGGGAGGAAATGGCTAATAAAATTCAATTCTTCCAAAACGAAGCTGGTGTCAATTAACCACCACAGACGACCGCACCTCCATCCCATTAGCATGGAACAGGCATGCCTCCCAGAGAGTAAAACACTACGCCTGCTTGGCCTGACACTCTCAGCGGACCTCAAGTGGAATGCCTACGTCGAATCCATTGCTAAATCCGCTGCCATGAAAGTTGCCTCTCTGTGCAGAGCCCGGAAATTCTTTCCGCCTGAATCTATCCTGCACTTATAAAAATCTACCATCCGCCCGTGTTTTGAATACTGTTGCCACATCTGGTCGGGTGCCCCTACTATTCTCCTCGGGCTTCTTAACAAAATACAGCGAAGAATCTGTAACGTGATTGATACCGACTTAGCTGACCGCCTGCTGTCACTCTCCCACGGGCGTGACGTGATTCCCTGTGCCTCTTCTATAAATACTTTCATGGCTTCTGCTCTGATGAACTTAAATCACTGGTGCCCCTAGGTGTGAGTTTGCACGAGATACTAGATTGGCAACTAGGTCCCATTCTTTTACAGTGAAACCGATGAAATGTAACCGCAATTTCTACTCCAACAGCTTCTTTTCTCGCACCTCCGGCCTGTGGAATTCCCTTCGGCATGCTTGCTTCCCAGATGGCTATAACCTCCAAGAGTTCAAATGTAAGGTCAATAGACACCTCCTAACACACTAACCCTCCCATTCTCTCCAACTCTCCCCCTATGTACATCCTAACCCGTCTATCGCCCTGTGTAACCCCATGCGCTATAGTGGCAGTGGAATGCCTTGCTTGGGGTGACATGATTAAAAAAATTATAAGATATAATATTTGTTAATTATAGTGAGATCCTTAATTCCTAGCCAACGTGTGATGGGCATGGATGGAATCCGCTTGGATGACTTTCTATTTGTAAAATGCTTTCATTTTTCAATAAGGTGATATTCCTCGTAATATTGTTTAACAAAGTTAGCTTTATGGGAATACAACAAATAACGTAATATCAGATGTTGTATTTTCAAACACCAAAATGCTCGATAAATGATAAAGTAAGGATTATTAATGCCATTACATACAACAATTATAGCCATCTATTCAGAAGAGAAAAATCAAAGTTTTAGGACTCCGTATTCTTGAATGCATATAAAACAATGTTAAACGCATGGCAGAGTAAATATGTTGATATGACTTCGGCTACGTTGGATTTAGCATAAAAATAAAATAAATTTGAAAGCTGAAATGGATATCATTTGAAACGACACATGTTTTTTTTTCAAATTTAATATTTTAAATTTTCCTTTTATTTACTTTCTTTCATTCTTGATGATAGCTCATTTTAGCTCATAAATTTGGGTACTTTTAAATGTATTACAATCGCATCTATGAAAATGATAAACATATGCGAAAATAAAGTTTAACGAATTAAATACACATAAAATATATTTTCTTTTTAATATGTCTTGCTTGCAAAGCAATGGCTGCTAATGTATATATATATATATATATATATATATATATATATATAATTCCAGGTGAAGAGGACTCAAGGTTTTACTATTTTAGATATTATGGAGCATAATATAATTATATAGTTATGAACTAATTGTACATTGCGACACGGGCATTTTTTATGTTTCGAGATAAATTCTCATGATCAAGCAATGTTTGGTGTTGGTTGTGCAGATGATTTACATTTAAATAACAAAAATCTTTGGTTTGCTGTGTATGTATTTTGCAAGATATAAAATATATATGCGTATTTTAGTGACTAATCAGAGCAAAGATTAATTTTGGGATTTGGCCCAAAATAATACATACTAATCAACTTTTTCTCCTTTTTGCTTTTTTCCTTTTTTTTCTTTTGTCACTTATTCTACCCTTCTTTTTTCTTCCTTTCTCTCCTTAACGGTCAAGGTGTTAACCTGCCTTTAACCTGAACTTATCATTTTCCCATTTCTCTCTCTTCTTCCTTTTGTTTTATTGCACTATTCTCACTTATTACCAATGCTGTATTTTATACTTACTTTTCATTTTTGATTTATCTATTTATTTGTTGTGAAGTTTTTTTTTTAAAAAAAAACAAACATTTTTTTTTAAATGAATAATTTTATGTTTCAATTTATTTTGATAGTTCATCAGTAATTATTTTCCTTAAGCACTTGTTGGTTATATGCATGTTATTTTATTTAGATTTTACTCATTTTCTAATGTGAACAATTTGCAATGTCTACATATGACATTTATCTCATTGCGTTTATTTAATAGATTTTTATTCTCAAGCGATTTAATAATAAATAATGTTTCGTATAAACATAAAAACATGGTTTATTTAAGGACTAATTCTTTTTGCTTCTTTTAGATAAGGAAGATGTGTCCTATCTACTCCTAATAATCTTTAAAAATAACTCTTAAAATACAAAAGGATTCATATTAAGTTATGACTTATTATATATAATGATATATATTATTTGAAAACATATTAAAACATGTTTGTTTCGGTGGTGATATATATTACTAACTCGGATGGGAACATTTAGTTACATTTTGTCACATAAATTCCTCGGCATTGATAAGCAACATCATATAAGCTTATCCAAAATTAAGCAAGTTAAGGAGGCTGATGTAAAAAGTTTGATAATTAACAGCAATGGGAAAGCAAAGCACAGAAAATCGGATAGGGGGAAACATCAGAAACATGAAAACAGATAAAAAATCAATTATTTTTTTTAAATAGTAGACATTTAAAGATTAACAAAATGGCACCAGGAAATGTAGCTCACAAGAGACTCTACAAATATTTTATTCCAATCTTTAAATTTGACATTTTCCTATTAACGGGCTAACTGACTTATTTTCAATTAGGCTTTTGTGAAGTTAAAATGACACAATTGGATCTCAGATTTCAACGGTCCAAATCTCTCAAGGGGTGTAAAGGCGGGTAGTTGGGTGGGTGGTCACTAAATTGCTATTAATGACAGTGGTGTAAGGAAAGAAGTTTGTTTCAATTCATATTCTACCTTTGTCTTTCTTAATGTGCATTTATATAATATTTCGCAAAATAGATATATCTGCTGCTATAATTATGAAAACGGGTATGTAGAAACAACTATAAAACTGGTTAAATATAACTGAACTTAGGTTCGTCGAAAACACCCAAACACACTGAAGCAACGTCTAGAAAAAATCCGTATATTGCAAATAACTTCCGGCTCTAGACAGATGATTAACTTTGAAAAAATAAGTTAAACTGACTCCAAATAAAGTAAATTAATACTGTCAGTTCGGATATTCGTATATTCGTATGAGATTATAATATCAATATTTTCGATATATTCGTTTTTCTTTTCTATCAACTCTAAAATATATCTCTTTTCAACGCAAACTTTACAGTGTATAAACCATACTTTTTAAATATTTGCTTGAGATATATTTTACTAAAATTTTTGTTATAATTTTTAACACACACTTCACAAGTTATAAACTATACTTTTCAAAATGTTGGTTACGGTATTTATTTGTTTATAATTTTTTTACACAAAGTTAACAGTGTATAAACCATAATTTTTAATTATTTCGTTGAGTTATATATTGAACTATAATTGTTGTTATAATTTTTAACACAAACTTCACAAGTTATAAACTATACTTGGTTACGGTATTTATTTATTTATAATTTTTTACCCAAACTTCACAGTGTATAAACCATAATTTTCAAGTTTTTTGCTTGAGTCATTTATTTAGTCATAATTTTCAACACAAATCTTACAATGTGTAAATCATTTTATATCATATATATATTTATTTAGAATTTTTCTTTTTTTTTGCCATGTCTATTCTTCAAACTATGAAGTACAATTACAGTCATTCGCATTAAATTAACCTTCATTTTCTATAACTGGTTACTATTTATCAGCCAAATCCTTAGTACATTTTAAGTAAAATTACGCAGCTGTTGATGTGAAAATATTTTTAACGATCTCTTGCGTCTGATTTCCTTTTGAGAATTCTTTTTCCCGCCAGAGCGATGTGCAGCGATCAGATAAAGGTTAATATCGGTTGTTTCAAGATTAAAATAATAATGCAGATCCGGAGAAACAAATCAAGTCAGCTAATAATTATTTTATGTGTGTGTGTGTGTTATTCTTTCTGTGTGCAAACTTGTGTTTTGAAATTGAAAAAATGTCTTATTTACTAGTGAAAGGTGTTTTTCGATCATACTGATATAAAATAATTACCTGGCATATTTTTGCGTCGGGTAGGGATCCAAATCACTTCTCAGTTGTGTCTCTGTCCCCAAAGACAGAGTGCGGATAATTTGTGGCTCCTTCCGCGAGGGCAGGGTCGCAACTGAGAAAAATTACACTGAAAGATACCCGGTTCTTAGGAACAGTTTCCCGCGGTCGTGCCACCCCACTGCACCAGAGGGGTGGACCAGGTGCTCGTCACCAGGGCCAGCTCAACTGGCGGTTGAGGGGAGTGGGGAATTTTTGTACCTCTGTCCGTCCGTACGCGGTCGGGTCCCCACCTTAAAAAGGACCTTGTGTCACATCTCGCTCCAGGGGGTGAGCAGTATAAATATTCATACTGATATAAAATCTTGCAAACCTGCCGGACACGCAAAAGTGTATTTTAATGATGCATCTCTTTTTAAGAACTGCAGATAAATACTGCCCCGACTATCTAATAGCACTTAAGATATTACCTTTCTTATACTGGGCTCAGATTTTTGGGTCGATTTTACAATGGATGTGAGTTGTGGTGCAGTGGATATCGGCTCGGAACGATAAAAAATCCGAGTTTGAATTCCAGTTGAATTTGTTTTGTTCACTTACGCGCAAATAATCCATCTTCTCCCTCCAGGTATGGGTAAAATAGCAGAGCAGATTGGGTCCTATAGCCTTGGTTAGCAACCTGTCTACCATAGAAAGTAATGGCAACTCACTGTGGGAAAATCATCTGCCAAGTCAATCATGTCTCCCATATAGCACTTAACTATCTGACTTTATAGATTTATCATAGTCAATTGTTTGTGTGTGTTTTGCTATCATAATGAACTTTATCAAAAAAATGACAATTTTTTTTCATAGTAAAATTTTGTTAAAATATGTCAACGTATTATATCATAATCAATTTCTGTCAAAATACATCATTTTTTATCATAGTGAATTTTGTGTCTTCCTTTTCTTTTTATTGAACCTTGTCGTAAACAAGCCACTTTTACTAACTGTAATAAAACACATACATTTCTCATGGCACAATCTAAGTTTATTTTCGAAAAAACATACATGTCCACGTAACATCAAGACAGTAATGTAAAAACGTTATTAAATTAAACTGTTTAATATGACTGTTAATTGTTCATGGTTTATATTGTTGAATAAAAGCTTAAACGACAAAATAATTCAATTGCCTGTAAGGTATTCAATATCATTATTATTCTATGGTAAAATAGGCTGATATTCTAAACATGCACACACAAGTCTTCGCGAGATATTTTTCATATTCCATAATAAAACAGTTGAGTATATACTTCACGAGCGTAATCTCCAGACTTCATAATGGAGAGGTAAAAAAAAAAAAACGGCTCGAGTTGACTCAATTCTATCATCAAAATTTTATGTAAGCCTCTCTTTGATAAAACAATGGGACGTAACTTAATGTAGACGATGATATTGCCATTGAAGACCAACAGGGCATGACGTGACATTCAAGGCTCACGAACACCTTACCGTCACAGTCGAAAAGAGCGTGCATGGCATTACCGTATGAAACAAATTGGGTCCGGCCAGTGTAACCTATCGTTCTTCCAGTTCGCCTACCCACATTTAACAAGCTTGTTATCTACGGCTCGTTCCAGATATGCTTCTATCTATGCGGTTTCGGAGTAGAAGATATCACATCAGTGCCCTCGATAACTTGGAACGAGAAGAGATAATATGAAATATTCACGCGTGCTATGTGACATTACATATAATTTCAACTACTGTTTTGAATGTCTTTTCAAATATAGGGACACATCTATATACGAAACATATCTATCTATCTATCTATCCATCTATCTATCTGTGTATCTCTCTTTCTATATATATATATATATATATATATATATATATATAGAATCATATAAATTTTAATTGCCATAATTATAATTATTATATTAAGCTGTATAATATTTATTATATTGAGCACTGTTTATAATAAAATAAATGGTGTGGTACTCAAAATAGTAAAACCTTGGCTCCTCTTCACCTCATTTATCTCTCTCTCTCTCTCTCTCTCTATATATATATATATATATATATATATATATAATCATATAATTAGCAATCAATTTTACATTGCCATAAATATAAGAACCGTACTAAGCTATCTAATATTTATTATATTGAGCACTGTTTATAATAAAATAAATGCGGTGGTTCTCTTCACCTGGATTTATATATATATATATGTATATATATATATATATATATATATATATATATATATAGTTCGATGGATATATTGTTTAAAATCTATATTTTTAATTTCGCGCATGCGCGTTGTCTAGCTTTTTAGGTTTGAAGTACAATTGTGTATCGTCTGTAAAAAAATAAAAAATAAAAAGACCAGTCAGTTAAGTGCCATACGTGATACAGGCTTGGGCGATCATGTCTCGAAAGAGACATGACTGACTGGGCAGAAGATTATCCCGCAGTAGGTTGCCATTGCTTTCTGCGGTAGACTGGTTGCCGACCAAGGCTATAGAACCCAATCTGTTCTGCTATTTAACCCATAACTAGAAGGAAGAGACGGATTTATACCTTTCCCAAGGGTATTTGCGCGTAAGTGAATGCAATGAACTCGGCTGGAATTCGAACTCGGCTCCCCGATTTCTCTTTCCGAGTCGATATCCAATGCACTACAAAGCACATCCATAAAAAGACCACAATACCAAAATTCACTCCGCGAAGATATTTGAAATCGGTATGGTTTACTGTTTGGCATTTGCGCCGAAGGTTTTAATTCGAAGATTTCAGATTGTTTAGGTGTTAATCTGAGAACAGTGCAGATGATTCGTAATGAGCTGGATGAGTCTATGGTGATCAGAAAAACTTTTAGAGGGATCTCGAATGATGTTGTCGTAATTCATTTTCCCAGAGAGCCAACACGGATTCCTAAGTAAATTGCCTTGAGGAGATAGTGCTGTTCTGGGTTAAGTGGGTGGCTCCTTGAAGACGCTATCTCGGACAAAAGCAGAACAATTCACTCATGGCTGCTATACAATTTCTGCCGCCATATCATCCAACAACGTAACACCCAAGACTGTTAACCTCTTTATTATTATGTGTATGATAAAGTTGAGCGAATGAACAACAAAACATCTTTTCACACGAAAGATTAACTGAAAGCAAAGTTTATGGCAGCATTTACCAAACATAAACAACGAGGTCGTCCAGGAGAGATTCAGAAGAATCTGAAAAACCTTTGAAAGCCCTGGTTATTTTATTGAACAAATACACACTTTATCAATACAAAATGCTTTTGCATAAACATAGCAAATATATTTTTTAAATGTTATGTCAGTTTTATTCAAGTTTTTGTTTAATTTGCACGAAAATTCATCCATATATATATATATATATATATATATATATATATATATATATATATGTATGTATATATATATATATTTGTCATCCCCATGCAAGTCTGTTTCATCAGTATGGATAGACATCTACTTCCTTCTAGCCGGGATAGAAACTCGAACGATTTTGTGTTAGTAGGATTCTCTGCTCCCTAATCGAGAGAATAAGAGAAGTGAAATTTTAGTGTGTTATATACAAATGGTGTACACACACGATCTATCTATCTATCTATCTATCTATCTATCTATCTATCTATATATATATATATATATATATATATATATATATATATGTATATTAAAAAAGGATTAATTCAAAGATGTTGAATGGCCATTTCGATATGAAGATCCCCACGGGGAACGACACATCACCTCAGCAACAGAAAAAAACCTTTCAGAAACTGGAGAAAAATTAGTCTACTTTTCCTTTTTAAATAGATTGCAAAGAAATTAAAAAATAAATAATAAAATAAAATAAAAATATAAATAAAGGGAAAGAAAAAGAAAAGGAAAAAGGAAAAGAAAAAGATAGAATAAAATCAAATAAATAAGAAAAGAAAAAAATTGACATCGTCTGGGTTCGCAAAAAAAAGGGGAGAATGTAACTAAAAATTAACAGACAGCCGTGTTAAATCGACGTCAGTTAAAGCAACACGGAAAAAAGTTGGTAAGAGAGATAAAAGAAGGAAGGGAGGGAAAAAGAAAGAAACTAAAGAAAAATTTTTTTTTAAATATTACAGACGCTGGACAAATTCAAAAACCTAATTTCCCCAAAACGTTGAAGTATTAGAAAAAGGCCTTTACCTAAAAAGGCATAATTATTAATAAAAGGGAATAAAAAAGATATAGGATTTAAAATAAAATTATTTTTAAAAAAATTAGGTCATTTGAAATTAAACTAAATAAAGACAACACTAGGTAAAAAAAAAAAAAAAAAATGAATTTCAATTATTATATATACATACCTATAGAAGTACACACATACATACATATATATACACACACAATTTAACGAATAAGAATACATACATACACATACACACACATACATTCAATTTATTACACACTTATATACATATACATGCGCATACACACATATATATATTTAATCCATAGGTCTTTGGAATTCTTTAAGTTATTAATGTCCGACTTTAATAAATCCTGGAATTCATTTGAAGTACCCCGGAACTTGATTTTGGGGATCAAATTAAAAAGGTCTTTTTCAAACGAGTTTAAAAATTTGCATACCGGTGGAGTTCTTAGTGTTTTTAAATCAAAGCACTCTGTAGAATCAGGAGAAGAATCCGTTGAACGCAGGTAAAAGTAGGCTTTCCATCGAAGCCTCCTCACAAAACTTTCAATTTTTTCCGTAAGATGAAAGAGAAAGGAATCCAGATTAGGAAAAGGAATATTCTTCAAAGAATACTCCGGGGTAAATTTCTCCATAGGAAAGGTGGTGTTGTATTGGTAGAAAAAATCCGGGAATAAACCAAGAGAGCTCAACTACCAAAAGGTAGGAGCAAAGAATTCCAAAGACCTATGGATTAAATCGGACAAATCAAATAACATTTACAAGTGTAATACCACCAATTACCTAAATATCCTTAAAAATAGTATAACTAGTCATTACAAAATAGACAGAGGTAACCTAATTTTATCGGAAATTAACTCCGATATGGCTAAATTTGCAAATGAACTAAATATTAGTGATAGAATTGGAAAAATTTCTACCAAAGAAGCTTACATTTTATTTAAGGACCACAAGCCTAATTTCCAAAATAAATTACAAACTAGACTAATTAATCCCACTAAGAGTGAATTAGGCATAGTTTCTAGGGTGGTTCTGAAGAACTTAATAGAGAAGTTACAATCTAATTTACAACTGAATCTTTGGAAGAGTTCCTTAGATACCATAAAATGGTTTGATAATATCAATGACAAATCTAAATCCACTTTCCTTAAATTTGATATTGTGGATTTCTATTCCTCTATATCAAAAAAACTTCTTGTGGATTGTTTAAACTTTGCTAGGGGTTATGTTAATATTTCGGATTGTGACTATAGAATTATACTGGGAGCTAGAAAATCTATTCTCACCTTTGATAGTTCTACTTGGACTAAAGGGCCTGAAGATAGTTTTGATGTCCCTATGGGAGCCTATGATTCTGCCCAGGTAGCAGATCTAATAGGCATTTATATTTTAGATATTTTAGGTAGATTTTTAGACCCTAAACTAATAGGCCTATATCGGGATGATGGACTGATATGTATTCCCAATTCCAATGGGCCTTACACTAATAGAATACATAAGAAAATTATCAGAGCCCTAAATTTTCTTGGTTTTAAGGTTGAGGTTACTTCCAATCTCAAAATTGTAAACTATCTAGATATCACCCTTAACTTAAAGAATGGTTCCTACCAACCCTTTCTCAAAGAAAATAGTTCTCCCACCTATATAAATAGTTTATCCAACCACCCCAAGAATATTATAAGACAAATACCCAAGATAGTAAATAATAGGGTTAACCAATTATCTTCCAATATAAAAATTTTCAACGCAAGCAAAGAAATTTACGATAAGGCCCTTCAGAAAAGCGGTTTTGTTAATAAGTTAAAGTATGATAAGCCTGCTATAAACCCAGAATCATCAAAAACTAAAAACACCCGAAAATGTAGAAAAAGGAAGATAATTTGGTTTAACCCTCCTTATTGTAAGCTAACTAATATAAATATTGGTAAGTATTTTCTCAAATTAATCGATAAACATTTTAATAATAATAACAATCCCTTAAATAAAATTTTTAATAGATTCACCCTAAAAATTAGTTATTCTTGCACCTCAAATATAGATAATATAATTAATTCCCACAATAAACAAGTTTTAATGAACCTAAATAATACGGAAGCTAAATCCGGAATTGTCGACAAATGCAATTGTTATTCTGTGGATGCCTGCCCGGTGCAAGGCAAATGTAAATCCACCCATGTAATTTATGAAGCCCGCATTTCTCCATCTAATAACAAGGACAATTACCGGACCTATATTGGCATGTTCGCGGGCTCTTTCAAACAGAGGCTTTATAATCACAGGTACTCGTTTTCGAACCCTAAACAGAGATTCCAGACGGCACTATCACGTAGGTTCTGGGAAATGAAGGAGGAAGGGCAGGACCCTATAATCAGCTGGAAATTAATAGGCTCAGCTTGTACTCCTAAAAGTTTTCGTGATAGGTGTCATCTGTGTTTATTGGAGAATATTCTGATTTTGAAGTATCCTCATCAGGACTTACTTTTGAACTTTAGAAGGGAATTTATAAACAAGTGCCGCCATAGCGCGGATTTTAAAATTTAACTTCTAATTTTTAATTTTTAAATTCTAAATTTTTCTATAATTTTTTTAATATTTAAAAAAAAAAATTGAATTTGAATTTGAATTTTTTTTTTTTTGTGTATGTTTGTGTGTGGATGTGCATATTTGTATATATATGTATATATATGTATTTATGTATGTGGGCTATATGTAATTTTGAAAAAAAATTTTTTAGCTATTTAAATGCTCCTTTTCATAATATTCATTAATATGTATGTGTGTGAGTGCATATGGAATATATATATATATATATATATATATATATATGTGTGTGTGTGTGTGCGTGTGTGTGTGTATATGTGTGCATGTATGTGTACACATGTATATTATGTGTATATGATTTTTTTGTATATAGGTGTGTACACACATATATATGTGTGTATGCGCATGTATATGTATATAAGTGTGTAATAAATTGAATGTATGTGTGTGTATGTGTATGTATATATGTATTCTTATTCGTTAAATTGTGTGTGTATATATATGTATGTATGTGTGTACTTCTATAGGTATGTATATATAATAATTGTAATTCATTATTTTTTTTTTTTACCTAGTGTTGTCTTTATTTAGTTTAATTTCAAATGACCTAATTTTTTTAAAAATAATTTTATTTTAAACCCTATATCTTTTTTATTCCCTTTTATTAATAATTATGCCTTTTTAGGTAAAGGCCTTTTTCTAATACTTCAACGTTTTGGGGAAATTAGGTTTTTGAATTTGTCCAGCGTCTGTAATATTTAAAAAAAAATTTTTCTTTAGTTTCTTTCTTTTTCCCTCCCTTCCTTCTTTTATCTCTCTTACCAACTTTTTTCCGTGTTGCTTTAACTGACGTCGATTTAACACGGCTGTCTGTTAATTTTTAGTTACATTCTCCCCTTTTTTTTGCGAACCCAGACGATGTCAATTTTTTTCTTTTCTTATTTATTTGATTTTATTCTATCTTTTTCTTTTCCTTTTTCCTTTTCTTTTTCTTTCCCTTTATTTATATTTTTATTTTATTTTATTATTTATTTTTTAATTTCTTTGCAATCTATTTAAAAAGGAAAAGTAGACTAATTTTTCTCCAGTTTCTGAAAGGTTTTTTTCTGTTGCTGAGGTGATGTGTCGTTCCCCGTGGGGATCTTCATATCGAAATGGCCATTCAACATCTTTGAATTAATCCTTTTTTAATATATATTTGCTCTGTAATATTTTATTACATGGAGCTCTCTTCCTGTATCATTTTTTTAATATTAAAATAAACTTTTAATATTAATTAGGATCGGGTTTTTTGGAATTTACCTTCCTGCTTTTTTCCCTTGGATTGAAGTATCTGAATTAAAATATATACATATATATATAACGTAGCACACTTGGTATACTATCCAAGTAAATTCCGATAGAGAAGAACTCAAAAGAACTCAAAGTTAAATTCATTTATTTAAAAAAATTGGCAGAGTAATATCATTTCTAATACATATATATATATATATATATATATATGGAGTTTGAGATAGTAAAAAGAGAATTTGTTATTGGCTATATGTTTTCAAGTTCACCCATAGAGCTATGTTAATTTGTTAATTGCTGATGCAGCCAATTCCTCAGGTGCATTTGTTGTTCTCCATCCACTGAACCTTTGGCATTTTAAATAACTCTGCTCAGAAATCTCCATAAAAACCCCAAGGAATGAACTCGTGTTACAACAGAACTAATTGTTAAACAAGCTCAAAGCGCCAAACTATTTGGCTATGATGCCTTGTGACTGCTTTCTAACAAAATCTAAGATGGCTTCCAAAATGTTTCGTATACACTGTTTCCCTCTAATTTCTTAAGTCAGAATTTTCGTTCATTTGACTGTTTTGCTTACTCTGGAAAACGTAGAGATAATTATACATTAAAATAATAGCATGTGAGATGTTTCTATTTTAAATACTTAAACTTGAAGTAGCGATCTTGAGAAATGTTTTTTAAACTTTCCCTTTTTTAACATATCAGAACTCTCTACTATTTGCTGCATATCAGAAGGTGAAGAGAATAAAGCTGTATCGTTTATATAAATAAATGAAAATTTATTTATTGAAAATCATAACATCAAATGGTATGTAAGTATTAAACCGGGAAAATGTTCTAAGAAAATTATTAGTGAAGATTTTAAAAAGTAAGAGTTTGTTTGTTTAACGAAATGTGATTTGTACATAAAAGACAATTTTTTCCGATGATATGTATCAACAGGGTAGTAGTAATATTCTGTTTCTCTCTTTCTTTTTGCGTACGGCGTGAAATTGAAGAAGAACGAGGACGAGAATTAAAATGAGTGAAAGCGAAGTTGGTTCGTCGGGGGCAGACTGGATATTACGGAAAGGAAACTACAAGACCTCCTACAGAAGGTAGCGGTGGAGAGTGACAAAGAAGGACTACAAATAAACTTTAAGAAAACTGAATGCATGGTCATCAGCAAAAGGTGCAAACAAAAATGCCAAATACAGGTGGGAGATATAATCAAACAAGTACAAAAATTTAAATACCTAGGAATGTTCTAACAGGAGATGGTAAGTACGACACAGAGATCCGAAGGCGAATTGGCATGGCAAAGGACGGGTTCCAGAAGCTGAGTAAAGTACTAGCACACAGGAAAATTTCACTAGAAACAAAGAAAAGAGTGCTGGATTGCTATGTGATATCAGTTCTTCAATACGGCAGTGAATGCTGGACAATATCATCGAAAATGAGGACAAAACTGGAAGCATCGGAAATGTGGTTCTACAGAAGGATGCTGCGGATATTTTGGACTGAGCATGCAAGCAACGATGAAGTGTTGAAAGAATGGCAACAAAAACGAAATTAACACTGAGCATCAGGAAGAGGCAATTGAAGTTCCTGGGACATGCAATAAGGCAGGAGATCTTGGAGAACCTGATACTGACTGGCCAGATAGAAGGAAAAAGAGACAGAGGAAGGAAGGGAATAACATATTTGCAGGGCCTGATCAGGTGGATGACGGAATGGGGGTTGTGAGGTGTAACAGGAGCAAACCTACTAAGAGACACAAGGGTGACGTGGAGAGCCATGATCGCCTAAGTCCTGAAGGGACCGTGCACATAGAACAAATGTTCCCTCTGTTCTCTGCTCCCTTTTATTCTGCGAATTTCACTTTCACTTTCACACCGGCGAAATGTGGCTTCCCTGTCTCTTCTACAAATAGTTTCACGGCTTCTGCTCCTAGGAACTTAGCTCGGTGGTACCCACTACATATGAATTTCCTCGAGCCACATGATTAGCAGATAGATCCCACCCTTTTACTGTGAAACAAATAAATTGTAAACGCAAATTCAACTCCATTAGCTTCTTTTCTCGCATTTCCCGCCTGTGAAATTCCCTTCCATTTACTTGCTTTCCCAACAGCTACAATGTTCAAGAATTCAAATGTAAAATCAATAGTCATCTCCTGTCTCACTAACTTGCATCCTCTCTCTCATGCTCTTTTCTCCGTCCACCCCACTCTCATCAGTATTCTCATCCTTCTCTTACTCACTACCTCTCACTCCATATAGCCTGTCACTCTTTGTCATAACTGTCCTGCTATGTAGTGGCAGTAAAATGCCTTGCTTGGGGCGACACGATTATAAAAAAAAATAATGCATGAATTAAAATTCATGCAGTTCATTTACCGCAAGTAAATATATGGTTCTGTTAACATTTCCAGCCCCTCCCCCGCAGTGTGACGTCGTAGAACCGCATTACAAATTTACGAACTGCGTTTGCTATTTTTAGAAAAAGTTATCGTTGCTTCGCAAAGTTTTATGTCAACACAAGATAAAGTAGTCGCTGATGGTGGATGGTTTTATGTTAACGTCCTTGTAACTTTTCTGAAGATGGCTCATGTGAGCCGAAAGCCTAGAACTAACTTTATTATCAAAGTCTTGGAGAATTTTTGTCTTTATTTTCGCCTGAAATTAAAGCCAAATTACGATGTTTCGAACGACTCGTGATTAAACATCATTGTCTCTTATATTTAGCAGCATATGTTTAGAAAAAAAATATATATAACGCACCGCTCAATAAACCCCGGGTCTGATATATAAATGGCGCCACTATTAAAATGTCTATATGATTTTTAAAAGCACTGACCTTCAAATGGTACTTGACAAGATTTAGGCCCAATTGGAATATTAGTCTACAAATTACAGTTATTTAAGTGAAGCTACTGTTACAAATTTTCGAAACAATGGAAAAATCTGTATTTCGTATGTTGATAAAGCATTGCTTTCTAATAGGAAAATATTGTTCAAGCAAAGTAATCGATTGGTAGGTGTTACTAGCACGCTTTTCGGTTGGAAACAAAGCTTAAGAGGCGGTATGCTGACTTTAAACGCAGTCGTACAGACACAAATGTTGCTGATCGCAGTGATCGCCCAAAATCGGAATTTGTTGGAAAAACATAAAAAAATCCAAAAACTCGTTTTAGCTGATTTGAAGTTGAATTTGCATGAGATATCAAAAGAGTTGAACATACCAGAAGGCAGTCTATTCCCCATTTTGTATGATCATTTGTTAATGAAGAAGCTGTATTCAAAGTTGGTGCCGCGTTTGCTCACAGTCGATCAAAAACAACAACACGTCGACGATTCAGCGCGTTGTTTGCAACTGTTTTGACGCAACAAGAATTTTTTGCGTAAATATCTGACAATTGATGAAACACGGATAAACCACTTCACTCCTGAGTCAAATCAGCAATCACCTGAGTGAACACCAGCAGGTAAAAGCCATACAAAGCGACCAACAGTGCAAACATCAGCAGGCAATGTCTTGGCCTTCGTATTTTAGGATGCGCAATGTATTTCGTTCGTCGATTACTTTGAGAAAAGAAGAACCATCAATAGAGAAAATTATAAAGAATTATTGATGCGATTAATGGAAGAAATCGCAAAACAGCAGCCATAAATGAAGAAGAAAAATGATCTTTCACGAAGACAACGGGTCGTGTCACAAGTCGATCGCAACAATATCAAAACTGCATGAATTGTGCTCGAATTGCTTCCACATTCACCCTCTTCTCCAGATCTGGCTCCAAGAACTACCAGCTGCTCCGTCATTCTTTAAACAATTTATCGTACTTGTAGACATTTTTGGCTGAAACATGTTGCACCATAAACAGTTGACATTCTCCTATGAATTTCAACTGGTTTGCACTCTTCAGCAACCAAACAGTTGATAACTGACCTCTGTTCAATTCTGGAGCATTCTTCTTGGTCGGCCATCATTGTTAATCTCCGAAATTGTCAAAGCTGGTTTTCAATCTGAAAAAAAAAATTAAATCCCTTTGAAAAAGAAGTAAAGAAAAAAGGTAAGCTTCTATCTGTATTAGAAATTCTTATACCGAAAAATTCACCTTATTTACTGAATGATCTCCTATATATATATATATATATATATGGTGGGGAGTGTGTGTATGTGTGTTACGATAAATAAAAGCGAAGCTTTTCTTTGATGTTTTTTTTTAATACTCTGCTTTATTTGTAATGTAGAAATTAGATAATCTGATTAGTTTGAGAACATCAAAAACACATCTGTTTCAAAGATATCTAAAATATTACCTTCTGTAATGAAGCAAAATAATTCTTTCTTAATAGCAACACCTCCACATCTAAACACCTCTATTAATAATCTAAAAGATCATTGTTCTGCTTTCCCCCAGCATGGCCAATGCTAATCTCTAGGAGTGGCAGTGATTCACGCCAACTTCTGGGGCTAATGTTCTTAACTGACGTGAATTAGAAAGATAATATTACATCAGTTGGCAGGTTTATTTATAGAAACCAAAGTTCACTATCTCATACTAAAGAACATCAAACCCACATCTGTCTTAGTATTTATAAGTCAACTTTGAATTTGTGCTGCCGCCATATACCTTTTCATTCTTGTATTCCTTGTGAGGAGATGATTATATATATATATATATATATATATATAGAGAGAGAGAGAGAGAGAGAGAAAGAGAGAGAGAGAGAGAGAGAGAGAAAGAGACAAATTATCGTCGTAAATGAAAATAGCAATAACACATAAAATCTCACAAAAATATATTGAATAATAGGGGGTAAATTTCTTTAATAAAATATGCAAACTGACCTCTTTGGGATTTTTTTTTAATTTTTTAATTTTTTTATAAGCGTTTCACCCCGAGCAAGGCATGTCACTGCCACTACTGCGCAGGGGGCTACATAGAGTGGAGAAAGGATGATTAAATATAGGAAATGTCAGAGGGTGGGTGATAGGCGGGTAAGGATACCGAGAATGAGGGTTGGGTAGATGAGAGTGTTCTGAGAATAATTGGGAGTTAGTGTGATAGGAGGTGTCTATTGACCCTACATTTAAACACCTGGAGATTGTAACTGTCGGGAAAGCAGACTTGTGGAAGGGAGTTCCACAAGCGGGTAGCGCGAGAAATGAAGCTGTTGGAGTAGAATTTACGGTTACATCTTATTTGTTTAACTGTAAAAGGGTGGGACCTAGTTGTTAATCTAGTATCTCGTGTAAATTCGTGCTTAGGCGGCACCAGTGATCTAAGCTCATCGGAGCAGAAGCCATGAAAGTACTTGTAGAAGAGGCACAGGGAAGCCACATCACGCCGGTGAGAGAGTGGTTGCAGCCGGTCTGCCAAGTCAGTATCAACCACGTTACAGATCCTGCTTTGTATTTTGTCAAGAAGCCTAAGGAGAGCAGCAGGGGCACCCGACCAGATATGGCAGCAATATTCAATACACGGGTGGATGGTATATTTGTATATGTGCAGGTGGGAAAAACTTCCGGGCCCTGCACAGAGAACTGACTTTCATAGCAGAAGATTTGGCAATGGATTCGATATAGTCATTCCATTTGAGGTCCGCCGAAAGTGTAAGGCCAAGGAGGCGTAGTATTTTACTCTCTGGGAGGCTATCCTGTCCCATGCTAATGGGAGGTAGATGCGATTGTCTATGGTGGTTAGTTGATAACAGCTTCGTTTTAGAGGCATTGAAATTTACCAGCCATTTCCTACCCCAGGCCACTACGGATTGGAGGTCCTTTTCAAGTACGGCAGCGAGGTTCACTTTGTCGTCCACACCTGGTTTTTGATCGATGCGAGAGTAGATTGTTGTGTCATCGGCATACATGCCAACTTGGGATCTAATGGCGTCGGGGAGATCATTAATGTAGATCAGAAAGAGCGTGGGACCTAGGATAGAACCTTGAGCGACGCCCGCGTTCGTATGGTAGTTTTGGGAGGCATGCCCATTTAATACCACCTTCAATGAGCGGTTAGAGAGGAAAGACTGGATGAGGTCAAACAGATGTCCAGTTATCCCGTAGCTCTGCAGTTTGCACAAGAGACCAGCATGCCAGACCCTGTCGAACGCTTTGGAGATATCCAAGGCAACGGTTCGGGCTTCACCATTCTTGTCAAGTGCCCGGTATATGTACTCGGTAATGGTCGTTAGCATATCAGCAGTAGACCTGGTGAATCGAAACCCATACTGTTTGTCAGAGAGAAGCCTGTTGGCCGTGAGATGCTGAATCACCTCGGCGTTGATAATGGCTTCGAAAACTTTGCCAAAGATCGGAAGGAGACTAATAGGACGGTAATTGGCGGGGTCTGAGGGTTCGCCAGAATTCTTAAATATAGGAACTACACAGGAGGACTTCGAACAGGCAGGAAAGCAGGAAGCAGATAGGCAGAGGTTATAGAGTTTAGAGAGGACAGAGGAGAGTTCTGGGGCACATTTCTTTAGTACTATGACTGGGATTCCGTCACCGCTGCTCGCTTTGTGTGGGTCAAGTTGTGCAATTATCTTGGCGACCAGCGAGGGTGTAATGTGGACGTTATTTAGTTGAGCCTTAGTTCTGGGTGGGAAGTCTGGTGTAGGTATTCATTGCATCTGTTCTGGACGGTGTCCGAGCTGAAGTTGATGAATGCTGCCCTAACCTCTTCCTTCATGTCATCTTTGATGTTACAAACTCTCTCTCTCACACCTACGTGTCACGCTCAATAATCAAGAGGGTTGCAGTTTGGGATGGAAGGTTGCAGGATGTAAACGCTGATTTAGCCGCAGACATTCTCTGCGTATCATGGCTTTGTTCTCATGCGAGTATCTTGGTGCAGATTTCAGTTGCGAGACGTAGACTTCTAGTGGCTACCAACTTGACTGATGACAGCACAGCCTTCTCAAAGCACTTGCTGCATCATCTGTTGAGTCTAAGGCCAGATGGAAAAAAGAATGGAGGCATAGCATCGTCATCACTTGTTATCACCACAAGCAGCTTCGAAATCACTATTCGATACATCTAAATCTTTACGACTCCTCTGTACTGTCCTCATACTGACTCCCGAACACTCTGAAATGTTCGCATGAGAGATTCTTGCTTTAATGCCAAGCAGTTCAGCATGACATTTCTAAATGTTTTTTTTGGGGGGTGAATTGCATCTTGGTGCTCTTTCTCACACAAACAGTACTTAACTGACCCTACTATAAGGTGAACTCGACAAAATTATGCAACCAGAATAGAAATCACCCCTGTCCTAACACTTTTGCACACTACCGGTAGTGTGCAAAAGTATTAGCGCAGGGGTGATTTTCCTAAAAACCTCACTGAAATTCAAATAAAGGGTGAAAAGTCAAACCTTTGTAAAAATTATTTAACTAAAAAGAAAGAAGGATGAAGTAAGGCTTCGGTATTTGAATTGGCCTCCACAAAGCACTGATCTCAATCCTATTGAACATCTATGAGATATTTTGGATAGAAAATTGATAAATCTAATGTTACTACGCAAGGCACACTTTGGGAACAAATACAAGCTGCTTGGCAGGAGATACCATTAGATACAATGACGAAGCTTGTGAAGTCAATGTCTGACAGAATGAAGGCTCTGATCAAAGCAAAAGGCTTTATACTAAATATTAAAATTATTTTGTAACAAGTATTTATTTCTTGTTAAAGCATTTGTTGGGTAAACCAAACAAAATTATTTTTAAAAAATTGTTTATTTTCTGACAACATGCCCCATAAAAGATAAAATAGTTCCTGTCCTAATACTTTTGCACAGTATATATATATATATATATTCAGCCAGTGTATCTCTAAAGGGACAAAATAAATAAATAAAAAAAGAAAAATTTATCCACAGCCAACGTGTTTTGTCAGGTATATTATCAAGGCAAATGTAGCATTTACTTTGTTGCACGTGTTTATAGTTTATATGCAAGTGAAAGGCTGTCATTGTGTTGTCAGTGCCTTTAAATCTGAGAATATTAATTCATTTTCAACAGATGGCTGAAAGGTGTGTCAAAGCATTGACATAATTAAATTCTTATAAATCAAGAGAAAGCGAGAATTATTCAATAAATATTTTGTTAATAGGTGAATATGGTTCAGATTATTACCCGATTTTTATGGTTTGTGATATACATCTTCAAACACATGAGGTAACCGTTTTCCTTTGAGTTTTCTATATTTTGTGATTGTGTATGTTAGTTTGGGAAACTGTGGCGCTGTTTTAAATTATAAGATTCCATAGGGACACTCTCATTTCTTTCAGAGTAATTTTTTTCTCTGTAATTCAGGGGAAGAGTGAAGACGAAAACCACGCATAATATAGTGTGCTTAAGGAAATAGATAGCAGTAAATGTATTAACTGACATATTAAAAAGACAAAGTTTGAGCTACGAAGAACAGATCCATGATTGCTTAATACATAAAGGAACACAACACATGAAGTAGAATATATATATATATATATATATATATATATATATATATATATATATATATATATATATATATATATATACTTTTACAGATATATTATATACGGATGTGCGTTGTGGTGCAGTGGACATCGACTCGGAAATAGAAATCGGGGAGCCGAGTTCAAATTCCAGTTGAATTCATTGCATTCACTTACGCGCAAATACCCTCGGGAAAGATATTAATCCATCTCTTCCTCTCCAGTTATGGGTTAAATACCAGGACAGATTAGGTTCTATAGCCTTGGTCGGCAACCAGTCTACCGCAGAAAGGAATGGCAACCTAGTGCGGGATAATCTTCTACCCAGTCACTCATGGAGACATGATCGCCCAAAGCGTGTATCAAGTATGGCACTTAATTGACTGATATATCTATATGTAAAATAGATTTTATAGAAAAATATACATTTTTAAAATGAAAAATATTACAAACATTACATTTTTTGAAGAAAAAATATTACCATTACACATTTTTGAAGAAAATAAAGTTATTGCCATCACACATTTTTGAAGGAAAAATATTACCAGCAAATACAAAACTGGAAGACATCTTCGGTTTTCTAAAATAAAATTAAAAAAAAAAAATTTCATCAAAATCTGACTAAATCATCCTTCTTACTATAAACGAACATTATAAAATATCTTTAAACTCTACCTTTTCGGCATTAAATAACCCACAGAGGTGTTGACATGCCATTAAACAAAACTCAAACACTTTTGTTCGCGCGCTCAATTACGAGGAGATATCTGATTGAAAACATTTTGATCAGAACGAATTTTAGGTATCGATTACCAAAATCAATTCGCTTCGTGTTTGTTCCGTAAGTATTCCATTCGAAACTTTGTGATCCGCGTCTTTCTCGATTGATCATGATTCAAACTCGACCAATCGTTGTTTTTTATTACTTTTGAGTATCTTTAGAAAACTGGCCAAACGTTCTTCCTTCATACTCTCTTTCTTTCTCCTTCTCACTCTCAATCTCTCTCACTCTAACTCTTTTTCTTACTCGCTCTCAGTTTAACTCTCACTCTCTTCCTCAATTTCTCAATTTATCTCTCATACTCACCCTTTTTATCACTCTCGATCACTTTCATTCTCTCTGTCAGTCATAATTTCTGTCTCAGTCTCAATTTCTTTCTTACTCTTTCTCTTTCTCTCTCACAAGCTATCACTCTCTCCCTCTCTCTCACTTTAAATCTCTCTCATTCTAAATCTTTTCCTTACTCTCTCTCTCTCTCACTTTAACTCTTAATATCTTCCTCAATTTCTCTCTCATACTCACTCTTTTTCTCACTGACTCTCTCTCACTCTCATTCTCTCTGTCACTTAATTTTTCTCCTTTTCTCAATTTCTTTCTTACTCTTTCCCTTTCTCTCTCAATAGCCATCACTCTCTCACTCTTTCTCGCTCTAAATTTCTCTTACTAACTCTTTTTCTTACTTTCTCTCATTTTAACTTTCATTTTCTTCCTCAATTTCTCTCTCATACTAACTCTTTTTCTCACTCACTCTATCACTTTTATTCTCTCTTACTGTCAATTTATTTCATAATCTTTTTCTTTCTCTCTCACTAGCTATCACTCTCTCTTACTCTCTCTCACTCTAAATCTCTCTCACTCTAACTCTTTTCCTTACTATCTCTCTCTCACTTTAACTCTCATTCTCTTCCTCAATTTCTCTCTCATAATCATTCTTTTTCATTCACTCTCTCTCACTTTCATTCTCTCTGTCACTCTTAATTTCTCTGTAACTCTCAATTTATTTCTTACTCTTTCTCTTTCTCTCTCACTAGCTATCACTCTTTCTCTTATTCTCTCTCTCTCCCACTCTAAATCTCTCTCACTCTAACTCTTTCTTTCTCTCTCTCACTTTAACTCTCATTTTCTTCCTCAATTTCTCTCTCATACTCACTCTTTTTCTCACTCACTCTCTCTCACTTTCATTCTCTCTGTCACTCTTAATTACTCTCCTACTCTCTCTCTCTCTCTCTCTCTCTCTCTCTCTCTCTCCCTCGGTTTTTATCTATCTTTCTACGCCGGCTAAAACCACAAGTTTTTTTTGTTTGCATTTTTTTACCTAGCGATAAAACCTGATCATTTTTTCTTTTATGTTAGTGTTTCCATGCCGTGTTTTTATCTAGTTTTGCTTTACCCGAAAGTGTTTTTTCAGAAATATAGGTCTTTGAAATGTTTGCTCCGTGCAGTAGGTGAGAAGTATTTGTTGATATAAACAGTATATGAGGTCAAGTAATAAACTCACATCATTATAAAAAGGGCAAGTGAATAGAAATTTAAAAACATTATGTACAAAAGAATGAATTCTAACAATGAATGGAAAAAGGAACACATTTTTATCTAAAAGCCGAATGTATTGACAAAGAAAGAAAGATAACATACATGTCAATACATCAGAGAAATATTAAGAAAGAAAGAAAGACAATAGATAAATAAAAAAGAAGCATCTAGAATGAAAGAAGGATAGAAGGAAAAACAAACAAAGAACAAAAGTAAAAGAAAGAAAACAATAGAAAGAAGAAATATATAAATAACGATAATGAAAGAATGAAAGAATGAAAGAATGAAGAAACAAACGTATGAAAACAAGAAAACGAAAAGAGGTAAATCGAAGGAAAAAAGAAAATTAAAAAGTAAAAAAGAAAGAAGAATGATCGAAGAAAAATAAAATAACTGAAGAAAAAAAAAGACAGCGAATGAAGGAATAAATGAGAGAGAGAAATATACAAAGAAACAAGCAAACAAAAAAATGGTATTTCTCTTCGAAGTAAAAATGGATGACATACAGAAAGCAGGGAGGAAATAATCAAAATTAGATCGGAAAAGGACGATAAATAGAGAAGTAAATAAGAAAAATACAAAACAAAAACGCAAAAGGAATTGAAAAGAAATAAAGAACAGATTAAAAGGCAAATAAAAAATGGTAGGCCATTCAAATAGACATGATTTCCAAGGAAGAATGATAAAAAAAAGAGAGAGTAGAAAATCATCTAATCTAATCTAAACTTATTTATAAATGGAACTTTGTCTGTGTGTAAATGTCTGTGTGTGTGTCCATTACCTATAGACTCCGAAACGGCTGAACTGATTTTCTTGAAAATTTACACAGTTGTACTATAACCGTCTGCGAGTGTTCTTAGCTAGGATTTGTGTCGAGGTACCCCCGATAAATATCGAAAATCGATAATCGAAAAAATCGCTTTATAGAAGGAATGGTCCGATTTTAATCAAATTTGATTCACACATAGAAAAATACATAAAAAACGTTATTCAGAAGTTTCAAGGTTGCAGTTCTTACAATAGTGCAGAAAATCGATAATATATATATATATATATATATATATATATAAGTCAAGATGGTTGTGTGTGTCTGTTTATCTGCCTGTATATCTGTATTTTTTCAACCTTTTTATTTTAGATTATGCTTCTGGTTTGACTAAGTAGGTATAATTGTAGTTCTTAGTCTCAGCCATGATACCATGACTTATTTAGCCTTCAAAATTCACTTTACAACGAAAAAAACTTATTTGATATTGATACCAGGAAATCAAAATTTGACTTACATCCATTCATTTTTCTTTCAGTCTACGGTTTCGCTTTAACTGTAAACAACTATTGCTTTTTAGTCCTTCGTGTCAACGTCCAAACAGTCTGAGCTTCAGGACCATGGATTAGTTTTAAAGCTTGCATTACACCCGAGCAACGGCGGGTTATACTGCTAGTAACAAGATAATTAGAAAAGAGAAAAATATAGAAAAGAAAAAAATGGTAAATAGACATCTCCTATCTCACTAACTCGCATCCATTCTCTCAAGCTCTTTTCTCCATCTACTCCACCCCCATTACACCGGTATACTCTTCCGTCTGTTACCTTCCTATTGATATCCCCTATAACTAAACCTCTTTCTCATCACTTTTCTCACACTGTCCGCCTGTGGAATTCCCTTCCATATACTTGCTTCCCCGACAGATACAATCTCCAGTAGTTTAAATGTAAGGTCAATAGATATCTCCTATCTCACCAACCCGCATCCAATCTCTGAAGCTCTTTTCTCCATCTACTTCACCCCCATTACACCGGTATTCTCATCCGTCTATTACCCTCCTCCTGACATTTTCTCTAACTAACCCCTCTTTTTCATCACTTTTCCCCTATGTAATCCCCTGCGCAATAGTGGCGGTAGAATGCCTTGCTTGGGTTGAAATTATAAAAAAAAGAAAAAAGAAAAATATATCAAAAATAAAGATATTAGAGGTGGACAACGGTGAGGTAGTTGAAAAGAAAAATGGAAGAAAAAAAAAGTAAAGAAAGCAGTAAAGGCAAAGAAACAAGAAGAAAGTTTATATAGAAGTAAAAATAATTTGCAAGATCACTGTTGAAATTAAGGGAGTCTAGCAGTATAGCCCGGCGTTACTCGGGCGTAATGAATGCTTTAAAACTAATCCATGGTCCTGGAGCTCAGACTCTTTGGACGTTGGCACGAAGGACTAAAAAGCAATAGTTGTTTACAGTTAAAGCGAAACCGTAGACTGAAAGAAAAATGAATGTATGTAAGTCAAATTTTGATTTCCTGGTATCGATATCAAAATAGCTAAATAAATCCTCTGAGTAAATGGTATCATATCTGAGACTAAGAACTAGAATTATACCTACTTAGAGCCAAACCCGAAAATAAAAACTAAAATAAAAGTGCTGAAAAAAATACAGACATACAGGCAGATAAACAGACACACACACAAACATCTTGCCTTATATATATATTATCGATTTTCTGCACTATTTTAAGAACTGCAACCTTGAAACTTCTGAATATCGTTTCTTATGTCTTTGTCTGTGAGTGTATCAAATTTTATTAAAATCGGACCACTCCTTCTATAACCCGATTTTTTCGATTATCGATTTTCGATATTTATCGTGCGTATCTCGACACAAAACCTATCTAAGAAAACTCGCAGACGCTTATAGTACAACTGCGTAAATTTTCAATAAAATCAGTTCCGCTGTTTCGGAGTCTATAGGTAACGGACACACACATACCCCCCCCCCACACACACACAGACAAAGTTCCATTTATAAATTAATTTAGATAAGATAAGTTCCATTTATAAATTAATTTAGATAAGATAAGTTCCATTTATAAATTAATTTAGATAAGATATGCCATATTAAAAAGAGTTAATACGAAAGTAGAAGAGAAAACGAAATAAAAGAAAATATAAAATATGGAAGAAAGAAAGTGTTTAGAAAGGCAAACAGATAGAAAAAGAAAGCTACAAATAAAGAAAGTAGATTAATAAGTGAATGAAGATAAATTACGAGTTTGAAGCGAAGAAAGATGCGTAAAAAGGATATGAAAGCGCGATAAACAATAGGTATTTTAAAAAAGAATCAAAGTAGGAATGAACCGGAACGAAACCAAAAGAACATCTACCGTCAGCAATTTTAAAACAAACTTGAAAGGAAACGATAAAACCGGAAAGACTAGAAATAAGTGTTGACAAACTAATATTGCCAGTGAAAAAACCGCTAATGCCGGAAAACATACTCATGAAAAGAGGAGAAACTGAAAGTAAAGACGTCGAAGAAGAAAAAGGAAATACTTATCTTCAGAAATCACACAAATTATTATTATTGTTAGTAGTAGTAGTAATATTAATGTTAGTATTAGTAGTAGTAGTATTAGTAGTAGTAGTATTAGTAGTAGTAGTATTAGTTGTATTAATGTTAGTATTAGTAGTAGTAGTAGTAGTAATAGTTGTATTAATGTTAGTATTAGTATTAGTAGTATTATTAGTAGTAGTAGTATTAGTAGTAGTATTATCTCTAGTAACAGCATAAAAGTAATAATCTGAATATGACAAATGTTAAGTAAAAAAAAATCCAACATAACACATGAAAAAAAGGTCAAATTTCTAAAAGAAGAATAGTTTGAAAATAAAGTGAGAAAATAAAAAAGGAAAAATATTAATAATAATAATAATAAATAATAATAATAATAAATAATAATAATAATAAATAATAATAATAATAATAATAATAATAATAATTATTATTATTATTATTATTATTATTATTATTATTATTATTATTATGTCATATTTCATTATAAATCGATTTCTTCTATGGTCGCACGACATACCAAATCTGCAGGATGACCTAAGGCAGGTCGTGATGTCTTGTTATGGCTCCATTTCATGTTTTTTCATATCTCCCCTAACATCCCTAGTGTTACATAAACAAAATTGTCCTTAGTGTGTGGGCTGTACTTACAGACAATTTTTTGTATATCTCTTAAGCTGGGGTTTCCAGGGATTCTTTCAATGTGTTGTTTTGTTCTATTTTTCATCATTCTAAGAGCACTCACTATCACTGGCACGATACTTGTTTTCAATTTCCACATTTTTTCTATTTCAATTTTCTGGTCTTTTTATTTTGACAGTTTTGAATATAATAATAATAATAATAATAATAATAATAATAATAATAATAATAATTACCCCGTAAAGAAGGTGGAAGGGGTCTTATTCAGCTGGAATTGTCATACAAGACAACAACTATTGGCTTACTAACATACATAGAAACAACAAAGGATTGGATGATACAATTAGTAAGGCAACATGAAGAAAGAAAGAAAAATATTCAATAATAAAAGAAGGCAGTAAATACAAACAAGATTTACAGTTAGTAGATTCTGTAGAAAAGCAGAACGGAAGCCAAGAACCGGCTATTGCGGCAAAGAATATGAAAATGAAAGCCAAAGATACAGCTCTTGAACAGATGAAACAGCGCTGGCAAGACAAACCTCTGCATGGCCAATATCCAGTACGTGCCAACAAATCCAATGTTGACAAAGTTAATACTCATCGATGGTTACGTGCATCTGGATTAAAGTCTGAAACTGAAGGTTTATTCTTGCAGCACAAGACCAAAGTCTTTTCACGAGAAACTTTCAGGCAAATATTATGCATAATAATATGGATCCAAAATGCAGGTTTTGTGATAAACACCAAGAAACAATAGACCACCTAATCTCAGGCTGTTCTGTGCTTGCCCCAAATGAATATAAAAATCGCCACGATAGAGTTGGGCAATATTTACATTGGGCAATATGCAAACATTATGGAAAAGCTGTAGGAAAACACTGGTATGAACATCACCCAGCACCGGTTACAGAAATAGAAGATGTAACCATTCTATGGGATTACACCATCTACACAGACAGAAAAATTGAAGCAAACAGGCCAGACATTATTGTTAAAAACCAGAAGGAGAAAACTTGTCTATTAATTTATATGGCTTGTCCAGCGGATTGTAACATAGCAATCAAGGAATTTGAAAAACTGTCAAAATATAAGGACCTGGAAATTGAAATAGAAAAAATGTGGAAATTGCAAACAAGAGTTGTGCCAGTGATAGTAGGTGCACTTGGAATGATAAAAAATGGAACAAAACAACACATTGAAAGAATCCCTGGAAACCCCAGCTTAAGAGATATACAAAAAATTGTCTTATTAAGTACAGCCCACACACTAAGGAAAACTTTATCTGTGTAATGCTGGAGATGATAGGGAAGATAGAAAAACATGAAATGGAGCCATAACAACACGCCACTACCTGCCTTAGGTCTCCCCGCAGACTTGGTTGGTAGTGAGACCAAAGCAGAAATCGAAATATGATGAAAAATGACATAATAATAATAAGGAGTGGTGGTAGTTGTAGTAGTAGTATTAGCTCTAGTAGTAGCAGAGAAGTCCTAATCAGATTATGACGGAAGTTAAGTAAAAAAAATCCAAAATAACCACACATGAAAAATGTCAAATGTTTAAAAGGTGAATAGCTTGAAAATAAAGAGAGAAACTAAAAAGGGGAAAATATTAATAAATACAAAATACAAAAAAAATAAACATTGAAAAAAGGGAAACTTCACAGGAAAATATCAATTCTAAAAAAACTGTAAAGCAAAGAAAAATATCGACAAATTTAAGGTAAGAACGAAAATAAAAAAATACGAATTTCACTTAAATGTTTTCGCCGCAAAATCACTTCCATTTTATTAATAAGTGATTAACAAAGATACAAAAATGAAATAAAGCAATATATTATAAGAAACAAAACAAAAACGTTAACGCAAAAATGAAATAAAGATATATTCGATTTTATTTTTTGCGAAGTTTCAATTTCGAATATTCTCAAAATAGGTGATTTTTTATGTTTTACAAACTCAAAAGACAATCGATTTTGCCATTGATGTCGAGCTCCAAACCTTGGTAAACAAATAAGAAAATCCCCAAAACCGATGAAAAAGCAAATATTTTGAGTCATGAAAATTTACGTGTAAGACAAATCACCTTTGAAAGTGATTGGCCTCTATTCTTTTAATATTTATAATCGATGCAGGCTAGCTTAAAAAGTTTTATGTCATGTCTATAAAAAAAAATAACTTTTTTTACGCTCCTTAGTCATCCTACTATGAACGGCACTTTCTCTTTTAGATTATAAGAATATTATTCCTTAATATTATTGGATGTGAGTTTTGGTGCGGTGGATATCGTCTCGGAATAGAAATCAGAGAGCAGAATTCGAATTGCAGTTGAATTCACTTAGGCACATATATCCTTGAAAAAGCTATTAAACCGTCGCTTTTCCAAAGATTAGATAGCAGGACGTACTGGGTTCTATAGTCTTGGTTGGCAACTACTCTAAGTAATGGCAACTTATTGCAGGAAAATCTCAAATGGGTATTACGTATGGTATTTAACTGACAGATTACTTGAAAATTACCGAAGCTTTTTATGTTCTTTCAAACAAAAAACAACTCTTTAAAACAGTATTTCATGAACTGCTTTTAATATTAACACAAGAACGTCCTACAAATATCTGCCTTAAGAAACCTTCTTGAGACAAGATGACAATATCAATATTAGGAATTATCACATGTTTAATCACGGAACAACTGTGATCAGCAATTAAAAACGAGAAGACAAACAATCTGAAACCAATTAAATTTGAGGACAAACGATTTTGATAGCAATTAAAATTTTGAGGGCAAAAAATTTGAAAGCCACCAAGAGGCTGAAGGCAAACAACTTCGAACAAACAACTAACATTGAAAACAATTAAAAGAACAAAGACAAAATCTTTGAAAGCAATTCAAATTTGAATACAAACAACCTCGAAATGGATTAAAAACTTAAAGACAAACAACTTAAGAAAGGCCGAGAACGGTTTGAAATATCAATTATAATAATAGAAATAAATAAATACTGTCAGAAAAATACATTTTTAAACTTACAACTTTTTAGTAGTTTTTTCCTATATATATTATTAAGACAGTATACGTGGATCATCACTATGTTATATATATATATATATATATATATTACTAGCTGTACCTGGCCACGCGTTGCTATGGCACAGTTCAGTTAAATAGAAAAAAAAGAAGCAATTTATTTACTAAACTAACGAAATAAATGCGATATCGATAATAATTAGTTAAAAAAATGAATAATAATTTTTTCTAAAAAATGGGAATGGATTTCTGTTGTTTACGCCCACCATAATAGAAATAATAATGATACGAAAGCCTACGTTTACCTTAAATGTGCAGTTTACCTATGTTTTCTATGAAATAACTAAGTTGTCTGTAAACGCGTTCGTATTCAAAATGAAAGTTTTTGATTCGGCTCTCATCGGCTTTAATAGAGTTGCAAAATATATATTTCTTAATATTGTAATATTTTTTAATATAAGGTATATAAAAACCCGCTCGTATTCGATTAAAATACTATAGTAAAATTTTGAAACAATTGGTGCAGCCGTTTTTTAGATTAGCGGATAGTAACAAACGGACAAGTATATCTTTATTTATATAGATTGTCTTTAACGACAAGCAGCCATGACGAGAGAGAGCACCATAAGGTCGTCCTCACGAAACTTCCAAGTAGGCATGAATTTGATCTGCTAACGGGATAAACTCTTTGTAACTATCAACGTTGTATCTAGACCGCAATATCGAGACATTTACGATAAAAAAAACTGCTTGCCAAAATACATTGAGCGTAAATCGTTTGAAATATTCCCCAAGATGGTAAGAACTGTAAGTGTTCTATTATCATCAAAGCGAAAACCTTCGAAATCCCTAGAAATTAAAAAGGTAAAGAGATAAAGGGTCGACAAAATCAGCATGTACACCCCGACCATTATCCAGCAGACAATGCACTTCGATCTTCTAGGGAAAAACTGTTTGACGCCATTATCATAAAGGAAGTTACTAGCAAAGTATAAATTAAATACTTGTATACGAAATAAATCCGATGACGATATAAACTTCGTAAATTCGTTATAAGCTGCTATCAATTAAGCATCATAGACAATCGCTCCTACCTCCCATTAGCCTGGGCCAGGCTTGCCTCCCTGGGAGTAAAACACTACGCCTCCTTGGTCTCACACTTTCAGCGGACCTCAAGTGGAATGACTATATCGAATCCATTGCTAAATCCGCTGCTATGAAAGTCGGTTCACTGTGCAGGGCCCGGAAGTTTTTTCCGTCTGAATCTATCCTGCACATATATAAATCTACCATCCGCCCGTGCATTGAATACTGCTGCCACATCTGGTCGGGTGCCCTGCTACTCTCCTCGGGGTTCTTGACAAAATACAACGGAGAATCTGTAATGTGATCGATACCGACTTGGCAGACCGGCAGCAGTCTCTCTCACCGGCGCGACGTTGCTTCCCTGTGTCTCTTCTATAAATACTTTCACGGCTGCTGCTCCGATGAACGTAGATCACTGGTGCGCCCTAGGTACGAATTTGCACGAGATACTAGATTAGCAACTAGATCCCACCCTTTTACAGTGAAACCGATAAAATGCAACCGAAATTTCTACTCCAACAGTTTATTTTCTCGCACTTCCCGACTGTGGAATTCCCTTCCACATGATTGCTTCCCCGACGGCTACAATCTCCAGAAGTTTAAATGTAAGGTCAATAGACACCTCCTAACACACTAACTCATCCATTCTTTCAAACACTCTTCCCATCTCCCCAACCCCCAGCATCGGTATCCTTACTCATCTGTCACCTTCCTTCTGACATCCCCTATGACTAACCACTCCTTCTCTTTACCTTCCCCTATGTAGGTGAAATGATTTAAAAAAATCTGTTCTGTATAATGTCGCTATAATTTAAAATTCTATCTTCAGACAATGATGAGCTAAGTCATCTTTTTCCGTTCGTATTTTTGTTAATATTGTGGAGTAGTTTTCGCACTGAAAGTTATAATCGTGCTATGTCAGTTGCTTTTTTTTTAATCATCTCACCCCAAGCAAGGCATTCCACTGCCACTATTGCGCATGGGGCTACATAGGGGAAGGTAAAGAGAAGGAGTGGTTAGACATAGGGTATGTCAGGAGGAAGGTGACAGATGAGTAAGGATAGCGAGGATGAGGGTTGGGCAGATGGGAAGAGTGTTTGATAGAATAGGAGCAGGTTAGTGTGTTAGGAGGTGTCTATTGACCTTACATTTAAACTCCTGGAGATTGTAGCCGTCGGGGAAGCAATCGTGTGGAAGGGAATTCCACAGTCGGTAAGTGCGAGGAAAGAAACTGTTGGAGTAATCGACTTAACGCACCCTAAATGTTAGAAACTTGGTAATCTTCCACTGAAAGCTGACTCCTTAGTATTCGGCTAAGTGCCGACTAATATCAACTGCCTTAGTCCAACTATGTCTAAACTGGAACTAAATAATAATTCTACTGAACTCCAATAGAAATCTAAAGAACTTTCTAGAACTCCTAAGAACTTCCCAAAACTTCATTATTTATTGTACATATGTACAAATGTGGCACGAGGCCGAATTAGGGGATGGGGAAGGCTGGTCTTCATCTGTCCTAATTTAACTTAGCTATTCACTTTCGTTGACCCTGACACACTTACAATATACCTTTTACCATAATACCACATTTTTACTTACCAATCTTACCACGTCCACCATAATACCTCAGGTTCTCTATGTAGTCCTACTTAACTCCCATATGTACAATATTCAGTGGAGGGCATGGGCAGAAAATAACAACTTTAAAAAAAACCCAATGATTTTATACAATGAATAGAATATATACAGAAACTAAAGAAAATCGTATTAGTAATAAAAGCCCCCCACTACTCTAACTTCCCAAAACATCTCGATTTAACCTCCTGTTAACTGTTATTAATATAGGAGGAAGAGTCCATTATCTGATGAATAGGTGTTGTTCATTATAACATTTCAGCATAAACTTTTATATGGAAATATTTTCTGGTCAATATTTTCTGGTCAATATTTTCTGGTCAATATTTTCTATCACAAAGTATCAGACTTTGTGATAGAAACTCGCGTCAGGATTCTTCCCTAAGAGTTACAGAATTAACTTTATCCAGTCTAGATTCTCCAGTGTACTCTCCTATAGTTTCTCAAAATCTGCACAAACTACTGCCTCTTCTTACGGTCATATAACAATCTCGTTTAATAACGCAATATTTTTAAGCCACTCTTGAGCGTTTTATTAAGGAAAAATATAAATTTTAGAATCGATATCTATTTCTTTAGAATTGATAGATTTAAGATACCTGCATTTTGACAAAAGCAAAAAAAAATAAAATTCTAAACTTAGGTGCAGTTAAATTAAAGAATGCTATCAGCCGTAAAAGTAGGATTTACCGTCAACGGCAATTACAGTTGTGCACTGTTCGTAAATTATGTTGAGAATGAACATTAGTGTGAGTGAAATAAACCCAATGTAATAAGCGCAATCTGTTTTAGAATGCAACCATGAACGCAATTTCTATGAAACTTGTGTAACAGATCGAGCGCCTTCTTTTGACTTCAAAATGATTGACACAGATCGATCGAGCAATTGCAACCAATGCAAACCAAACCAATATCCATGATTGCGAGATATCGATTGCAAGCTTTACTTGAGAGCAATGACCTTCTCGATGCATCAAGCTCGCAAGGAATATTGCAACTACCAGAGCTTGATTCAGTTTAGATGCCATACGTGATACACGCTTGGGTGATCATGTCTCGAAAGAGACATGACTGACTGGGCAGAAGATTATCCCGCAGTAGGTTGCCATTGCTTTCTGCGGTAGACTGGTTGCCGACCAAGGCTATAGAACCCAATCTGTCCTGCTATTTAACCCATAACTGGAAGGAAGAAACGGATTAATACCTTTCCCAAGGGTATTTGCGCGTAAGTGAATAAAATGGATTCAGCTGGAATTCGAACTCGGCTCACCGGTTTCTCGTTCCGAGCCGATATCCACTGTACCACAACGCACATCAAGTCAATATTCTTTACAGTATTTTCATCACACTAACTCTTCCAGCGGTTCCTTGTGCACAGATGTGGTTATTTTCAGCCCACTATCTCTCTACTTTACACGTTCTCTCCCCACTCTCTCTCTCTTTCTCTCTCCTATGTCTTGAATATATTATCCTTTAAGTCACCCACTTGTCCTTACAATAACCATCTTTGTTTTTGCAAGAAATATTTCCTTTAAACTTTAGTCCACTGAAATTGATTTCGATCTCTCTGTCTTTCCATCAGTCTTCAATGCATATATATATATATATATATATATATATATATATATATATATATAGTAATAGCATACTTAATATCTATAAAGTTTCGGTGTTTAATAACACATCATCAGGCAGACTGATAATGTATTAAACACCAAACATTTATAGCCATTAGGTTACAGTATGCTATTATTATTATGTCATTTTTCATCATATTTCGATTTCTGCTTTGGTCTCACTACCAACCAAGTCTGCGGGGAGACCTAAGGCAGGTAGTGGCGTGTTGCTATGGCTTCATTTCATGTTTTTCTATCTTCCCTATCATCCCCAGCGTTACATAGATAAAGTTTTCCTTAGTGTGTGGGCTGTACTTAAATATTATTATTATTATTATTATTATTATTATTATTATTATTATTATTATTTCATTTTTCATCATATTTCGATTTCTGCTATGGTCGCACTACCAGCCAAGTCTGCGGGAAGATCTAAGGCAGGTCGTGGTGTGTTGTTATGGCTCCATTTCATGTTTTTTTCTATCTACCCTATCATCCCTAGCGTTATATAGTCAAAGTTTTCCTTAGCGTACAGGCTGTACTTAATAAGACATATTTTATATCTCTGAAGCTGGTCTTCCAGGGATTCTTTCAATGTGTTGTTTTGTTCCATTTTTTATCATTCCAAGTGCACCTACTATCACTGGCACAACTCTTGTTTTCATTTTCCACGTTTTTTCTATTTCAATTTCCAGGTCTTTATATTTTGACAGTTTTTCGAATTCCTTGGTTGCTATATTACAATACGCTGGACAAGCTATATCAATTATTATTATTATTATTATTATTATTATTATTATTATTATTATTATAACTATACATCTCTGCTATACTTTAGTAGCGAGTACTTTTAGAAGTAAATATCAAACTGTGGAATGTACTTCCATTAGCATAAACTGTATATATATATATATATATATATATATATATATATATATATATATATAGGCCCAAGTGCAGTACTTTTCATTATAGTCATTTGCGTGTCTCAGGGAACTAGGCAATCTCATAATATTTTCCCTCAAGTTATATCCTCATGAACTGTGATAGATATTGGTATAGATTTAATAATTCGTAATATTATGACTAATTTTATCGAGAGGGCAAATTATATGATAATTTCATTTTCAGGTTTCGGAGACGTGTGATGATATTTATTTCGTGCATTCCCATATAAGTTTTCTAGCTGTAGAACCTCCAGAAATCCATTTGCAATTAATCAGTCAATTTACTGCCATACGTGATACAGGGTTTGGGCGATCATGTCTCGAAAGAGACATGACTGACTGGGCAGAAAATTATCCCGCAGTAGGTTGCCATCGCTTTATGCGGAGACTGCATGCCAGCCAAGATATAGAACCCAATCTGCCCTATTATTTTACTTAAGCTTCGATTGGATTATTAAAAAGATTATGTATCAATATTGTAATTTTCTTTCTTCACTTAGTGATAATGCAATAATATAAGAGAAAATAAAAAAAATTACATAAAATAAATAGAAAAACTTGTCTATATTATTTTTTAAACATGCAATAATATATATATATATATATATATATATATATATATATATATATATATTGCCTTAATGGTAGAACTATTCTGTCAGAGGTTCATGCACAACACTATATTCTGCTGGTGATTATTTAACCCTTAACTGGAGGAAAGAGACGGTTTATTACTTTTCCCAATGGTATTTTTACGTAAGTGACTGCAAGAAATTAAACTGGAATTCGAACTCGGCTCCCTGATTTCTTATTTCGAGTCGATATCCACTGCACCATAAGGCACATCCTGTAACACAACACAAATTGCAATTAAAACATTTTCCCAAAATGGTTGAAGAAAATTCTTAACGGCCAGCTATCGGAATCCCATGAGATCAATGCCGAATTTCCTCAGGATTCTCTCCTCGGTTCTCCTCTAAGAACATACACTGATCTTTAATGGATATCTATGTGGTCGATAGAAAGGATTATATGTGAGCGGTCGAAAGCTAGATAACTAGAACAAAGCAACTCATTTTACCTTAAACCTTGCCCGGTATCTACCGGTGAAGAAACGTTATCATATAAGTATTAATATATATATTATATATTGAATCAGCCACTATTTTTTTAACACCAGCCTTCAATACCTGACATTGAATATATATATATATGTCACACCACAAACACCAGCTTGATAATGCACTTAAATGATAATTCTAACATTTTTAGACATTTAAAACAACATACCTGGCTACATACACAATTCCGGAAAACCCTAGTTGAAAATACAATTATACTTAAAAATGAAACAATAAACAAAAGCTACAAATTCTCGAAGCTATACACATAAAACAGTTGAAACCCAACCTGAACAAGATAAACTATGAAATCTCCACAAATGTCTTTCAATGTCTATAATTAACAACAGAAGTCATTGGTTTATTCCAATGGCTTCCCATACTTAATATTTCTGGTTTTCAATCTCGCTTGGGCATGTTTGACGTCATGAGTTATGCGATATTCGCTTCAAGCGTCTTAAATGCCCGAGTTTGTTGTTGCTTGGAAATCTTCCATGTAAACAAAAACAGTTTGTCGTTATGGTTTGTCCGTGTTTATAATATATAATGTACAATGACATCTTTGAAAATGGCTGATGTAAGCCGAAAGTTCAGATTAGATTACTAAAAATGATGAATCAATATTGAAATTTTCTTTCTTCATTTAATGGTAATGCAATTAAGCTTATCCGAGATTAACAAAACAATTTACATAAAATAAGTAGTCAAAATCTGTCTATATTATTTAATAAATCATGCATTAATATATATATATATATATATATATATATATATATATATATATATATATAGATGCCCAGTCCGTAAAGGTGATGATAAGATTACTGTAATATAATATATTAAGTGTTATATATAGAGAGAGCTCAATGGATGTTATCCAGAGCCAATATGATAAATGGATGGGTTAGTTTTATGGGGTCATACAAACACCAGTCTAAGGAATTAGAAATTCCTTAACAGGTCAACCTCTTCACGACGGCCTGGGCAACCCTCGGCAGATCTGGCGCTAATGCCAGAGTCCTGATTCTCTTTTCCTCTTACTCTTTTCTTTCTTCTTATTTTTATTCTTAATTTTTTTATTTTATTTTTATTTTTATACTTCTCTTCAGTTAAAGGAAATGCTTATTCCGGCAAAATGTTTTGTACCAAATGGAAGGAATATTGTAAGGTGTGATGAAATGAGTTAATTAAGCTCATAGAAATGAATTATAATTTATAACCAACTGAAATGACGTGTTGAACATCATATATATATATATATATATATATATATATATATATGAGAAATGAATTATAATTTATAACCAACTGAAATGACGTGTTGAACATCATATATATATATATATATATATATATATATATATATATGATGTTCAACACGTCATTTCAGTTGGTTATAAATTATAATTCATTTCTATGAATATATATATATATATATATATATATATATATATATATAGCCTTAGCGGTAGAAATATTCTGTCAGAGGTGAAAGAGCAACACGGTATTCAGTTGGATATTGAAAACTGACCGTCACATTTGTGCTATTTTTATTGGTCGGACTGTTGTTTTCATCTTTATTGTCATATTCTTGACAGCTCGGTCATTGGATGTACCGGCCTCCTGCATGTGATATCCATTTGAATTTCGAATTAAACCCAATATTTAGTCCGTAAATAGGATAAGCTCATGTACATAGCAAGACCGATGTCAATAATGTAAATAGTTACAATACTTCGTCACATAAATATAGATAGGCATCCTTTACAAAATTTTAAAATTGTGTGTATATATATATATATATATATATATATATATATATATAATGATTAGTTTGAACATTATTTTTGATTGATACTCGTATTAAGTAGATATTTTGTTTTTAATTAAACAGCATTATGTATTTATTTCTACCGGCTTGGTTATTTATGACAAATGTTTATTACGAAAACGTGTATCATCGTTTAAACTGATGCTCATTAGTGGTCAAGAGGTCTGAAACATGCCAGATCACATGGTAGTTTCCACTATGCGGATAGTAGTCGCAGATTCGAATCCTGCCAAATAACACATTTTTGTAACACAAATTTAACGTAAATAATCAGGCTGGTAGATATAAATGTATAATAGTGCTTAATTAAAAACAGAATATCTAGCATGGGACAGGCTAGCCTCCCAGAGAGTAAAATACTACGCCTCCTTGGCCTTACACTCTCGGCGGACCTCAAATAGAATGACTATATTGAATCCATTGCCAAATCTTCTGCTATGAAAGTCGGCTCCCTGTGCAGGGCCCGGAAATTTTTTCCACCTGAATCTATTCTGCACATATACAAATCTACCATCCGCCCGTGTATTGAATATTGCTGCCATATCTGGTCGGGTGCCCCTGCTGCTCTCCTTGGGCTTCTTGACAAAATACAAAGGAGGATCTGTAACGTGGTTGATACTGACTTGGCAGACCGGCTGCAGCCGCTTTCTCACCGGCGTGATGTGGCTTCCCTGTGCCTCTTCTACAAGTACTTTCATGGCTTCTGCTCCGATGAGCTTAGATCACTGGTGCCGCCTAAGCACGAATTTACACGAGATACTAGATTAGCAACTAGGTCCCACCCTTTTACAGTTAAACAAATGAGATGTAGCCGTAAATTCTACTCCAACAGCTTCTTTTCTCACGCTTCCCGCCTGTGGAACTCCCTTCCACAAGTCTGCTTTCCAGACAGCTACAATCTCCAGGTGTTTAAATGTAGGGTCAATAGACACCTCCTATCACACTAACTCCCAACTATTCTCAGAACACTCTCATTTACCCAACCCTCATTCATCCTTACCCGCCTATCACCCACCCTCTGACATTTCCTATATTTAATCATCCTTTCTCCACTCTATGTAGCCCCCTGCGCAGTAGTGGCAGTGACATGCCTTGCTCGGGGTGAAACGCTTATAAAAAAAAATCTAATTAAATAGGAACATCGTTCAAAAATGATGTTCAAACATATAATTTCAAATTGTCGACTGTTTATAACCAAGTTCCGTTAATCTTCATTATATATATATATATATATATATATATATATATATATATATATATATATCGGATGATATTTATAGTAGAGAAATGTAAAAAACATTGTTGATGTGGGTTAGAAAATTAAAAGAATGTAAATAAGAAAAAAATATATATACATAGATATTTAGGTTCAGGTCTCAATATATTGTTTAAGCATGAAACCAACTGTCGCTCCGAGGTGTTGAAGTCAATTTTACGTTCATATTTGTTTAAACAATATTGAAAATAACTTTACAAGCATTGGCAGCGGGTTTTTGACAAAAAACAAGGTAAAATATCTATATAAACATAGAATCATCGTTGCCAAGTAAATAATTGTAAATGAAAATAGAACGGTTCTTTTGTTAATACTGCAAAATAACATGTGAATTAAATGCATTTATAAATATATAATAATTACCTATATTGCAGATTCATCAATGAAAGAAAAAAGAAAATTTATAGTGATTCGGGCAAGTTCCTCTTTGCTTCCTTGCCTTGTAAAATTTTGAAAATGATAATAACAAAAGAACCATTCTATTTTCACTTGGCAATAACTAATAAAAATAGTATGAAATACATAATTTCTTTAAAAAACTTGGGTGGCCTAATAATTATGACCGGTAGGATATATAATATATTAACACACAAAATTTATATATGTATATTACATTAACACACAAAAATTTCATTTTTCAGAACAGAAATATTTTTATTCAGGTCATATTTTAAAATAATACTGAAAATGATTTATTCAGAAAATATACGATGCATTCATGTTTTATTCATGTATATACGCTGATGTTCCTTCCGCGTATATACGCGGAAGGAAAAAAATGGTTGTAAAAAAAAGCGCAGATCACATGAACATCAGCCAAAGCTATTTCGACCGAGCCAGTACGTAGCCCAAAGAAAAGCCCAAAGCCCAGAGACGAGTAATCATTAACAAAAAAGCGCTCAATACTTAAGCAGAGCAGAATAAGTAAAGTAAAACTCGTGAGCCAACAAAGCTACTAAGTTTTCACTTAAACGGATCTTCAGGGAAGTTTGGCTAAAGAGGAAAATAACAACGACAAGATAAACGGAACTCAATAACCCACGTTACCAAACAAGAAAAAGGAAGACCTCAAAGGCAAAAAGAGTTTATGGTTATCTTTCTACTTATGTATGGTCAATTAAACAAGAACTGAACATTGGCCCCATTTTAAACTGGAAAATATTAAAAAGATGTACAAAGCTCAAAGCTGGCCAGAAATTCAGCAGGTTATGTGAGGAAGAAAAAACTTTCTATAGCATCGTTTGAACCCACAATCAGTTTATTGAATTCTAAAACAGAAATACTTAATAAGAGTAGACATAGAAAGTCTTGGCTTTTGAATTAGGAGAGCTTGGTAGGTTTGCCATTTAACTTATTTTCTTTTATTGACGTTTGTAGATTTAGGTTTCCATCTTCGCTAGTTGGCTCTTTTTATTTCTATTTTTGCTTTTTATTTTTATTTTATTTATATTTCTTTTTCTTTTCTTTTTCTTTTTATGTTCCTTTTTAATGTTTATGCTTCTTAATAAAATTTTCCTCCCTGTTTTTGACTTTGGTGTCTTCCTTATTTCTGTTTTTCTTTTTTTTTTTTTTGGTCACGTGGGTTATTTAGTTCCCTTCATCTTTCCTCTTTAGCCAACCTTCCCTGAAGATCCGTTGAGGTGAAACCTTGGTAGGTTTATTGGCTCACTAGGTTAATTTACATTATATATATATATATATATATATATATATATATATATATATATATATAAACTGAACATTCAATACTGGTGTTATAATAATGTTTCTTGATGCACTATAACAATGCTATTAGCTATATATTTATAATATAAATTTTTACTCACGTTTTCGTATCGGACAAGATTTAACGAGAGATACTTTGCTTTGTCCTGCGCATCTAGCTTTTTGTCCGTGCACTTATAATCTGCGCTATTATCCACGTAGATATACATTAAAATCAGAGTAATTTCTTAGCACATAGGAGAGAATCCTGAGGAAAGCCATCATTGATCTCATGGGTTTCCTATGCCTGGCCGTTAACAATGTTCTTCAAGCGCCTACCAGTTTGGAAGGACGTGATAATTGAGACAGGATCTCCAGAGATTTTATAGTTAGAGAGCTCATGTAGCAGCCACCGAATTAAATATTACCATCTCTTACCGAGAAATGGAAAATCAAATTATCGTATATTAGAATTTTACGTTGATGTAAAATAAGTCAAAATATGTACACTTAATAAATTCAAATCAGCATTAATTCACAGTTATTTTGACAAGATAATAAAAATCAAAGAAGGATGCCAATATCGTCCAATATATATATATATATATATATATATATATATATATATATATATATTGTAAAAATATACTCAGTTATGATCTAAGATTAAGGACAGGATGATTAAATAAAAAGAAGACAAGAGGAAAATTTTATTTAACTCGCCTACGCGTTTCATCCTGTGAGACTTTATCAATACAAAAAGACATAACGAGCTTTATTACAAATTCAGTCAGTTAAGTGCCATACGTGATACACGCTTTGGCGATCATGTCTCGAAACAGACATGACCGACTGGCCAGAAGATTATCCCGCATTAGGTTGCCATTGCTTTCTGCGGTAGACTGGTTGCCGACCAAGGCTATAGAACCCAATCTGTCCTGTTATTTAACCCATAACTGGAAAAAATAGACGGATTAATACCTTTCCCAAAAGTATTTGTGCGTAAGTGAATGCAATGAATTCAGCTCCCCAATTTGTCGTTCCGAGACGATATCCAATGCTCCAAAACGCACATCTCTTATAACAAATTATTTATCTATAAAGTGTAATCTATAAACAATCTATATGATTGTTTATAGATTACAAATTACTTATCTATAAACAATCAGTGTTGGAAACTAAAAATTAAAAGCTCACAAATTCAACCGTTTTGCTTAGACTTTTTAATATGAATGTTAGTCTGTTTGTAAACGTGTTTTTATGTTTGTTTATAGATACGTAATTTGGAATAAAAGCTCATTTCGTCTTTTTGCATTGATAAAGTCCATCACAGGACGAAATGCGTAGAAGTGTTAAAAACAGTTTCCCCTTTGTCTTCTTTTTATTTAACTATATATATATATATATATATATATATATATATATATATATATATATATATATATAGGTATAGATGTCCAGTCTGTAAACGGTGAGGATAATCCAACAAGATTAACTTGATATCAAATATTAAGTGTTATATCTATATAGAGAGCTCAATGGATGTTATCCAGAGCAATATGATATTTATAAAGGAAAACTCAATACGTCATTTAAATTGGTTATATATTACAATTCATTTATATGAGCTTAATTAGCTCATTTCATCAGACCACACAATATTCCTTCCATTTGGTACAAAAAAATTTTGCCGGAATAAACATTTTCTTTAAATGAAGAGAAGGATAAAAAATATAAACACAAAAGTAAAAATAAAAATACGAAGAAGGTAAAGAGAAAGAAAAGAGATGGAAGAAAAGAGAGTCAGAACTTCGGCATTGGCGTCAGATCAGCTGGGAGTGTTCAGACCGTCGTGAAGAGGTTGACCTCTGAAGAAACCTCTAATTCCATAGATACTGGTGTTTGAGGTATGTTATAATTTTGTGTTAAAGTGCTCAATATTATGGATAGATTCTCTGTAAATATAAAAGTGGACATTGTGCTTAACAGACAGATGTTAATCAGTTTCAGATTCAACACCAGCGTCAGCCATTTGTTTTGTGTTTTGCTAGATGTGACACAAGGCCGAAAGTATCGAGCTCTCATTAAAGATCGAACTCACCCTTCAATTCAGTTCATAATCCATTTTCTTTATTTTAGCAGGTGTTTCTTTTTATTTGGAGATTTCTTTTGTTATTTTTGTTTGTTTGCATTTTCTAACATAAAGTTTATATTGACCAATTTTTAGTTCAATGCAGTTTTAGATTTAATTTCTTTTTCCACCTGTCCTCTCAACATCTATATATTTTAGTTTGTGATCAGTCAGTCAGTTAAGTGCCAAACGTGATACACGCGTTAGGCGATCATGTCTCGAAAGAGACATGACTGAATGAGCAGAAGATTTTCTATTCTGCTATTTAAAGTATAGCTGAAGGGAGAAGAGACGGGTTGTATTACAAATTAGTAATTAATGGAGGATCAGTTTATTAATTCATAACAATATAAAGCTGATACCCCACTTTATGCCCAGTAAAAGCTTTACAGATATTTCCAACTATTATCTTTATTCAGTCAGTTATGTACCATACGTGATACACGCTTGGGCGATCATGTCTTGAAAGTGATATGACTGACTGGGTAGATCATCTCGCAGTGCGTTTCCATTGTTTTCTGCAGTAGACTGGTCGCTAGCCAAGGCTATAGAGCCCAATCTGTTTTATTATTTACCTCATAACTTGAGAAAAGAGACGGATTAATACCTTTCCCAATGGTATTTGCGCGTTAGTGAATGCAAGGAATTAAATTGGAATTCGAACTCGGCTCATTCCGAGCCGATATCCACTGCACCACAACACACAGTTTGTGATACTTTTCTTAATTGCTTTCTGAAATATTTAGAATGTCATTTCTTTTAATATTTTTATTTTTAATCTATTATTCTCCATTCCAGGTCTGACTCAATATAAAAAAATGCTGTAGAGATTCTCGCACCTTAGACGATGTATTTTTATTCTATATATGCAAATTTGGTTTCGTTGACATTGATGTTTCCTTCTTGCTGGGTTTAATTTTTTTTTTTATAGCTTTTATAAATTCTCTGAATTACGGAATCCTGTGAAGTTTTATCAACATTCCCGTCATTCAATATATCGATTTTTATTTACTTCTAATCTAACATGCAATTATTTCATAATATTTGTTTATACTGATTGCTTGTCACGTTTTTACTTTTTTCGGAAAGCTCACAAAGTAGCAGACATTTCAATAAATATGTGCATCTTTTAAAAATATAATTTGTTTAACTTTAGTTATGTATTTAATTGGATGAATTTTATTTATTTTTATTGAATGCTTCACATTTTTTCAAATTGGTGTGGTGACTTAGGGTAAGAAATGGCTTGTAAATTTCAATGCGTCTAAGACTAAGCTGCTGTCTGTCAATCATCACAGGCAATCTCTCCTGCCTACCATGGACCAAGCGAGTCTCCCCGAGAGCAATACAATGCGCCTCCTCGGCCTTACCCTCTCTTCTGATCTCAAGTGGAACCACTACATTGAATCAATAGCTAAATCCACTGCTAGGAAGGTTGGGTCACTATGTCGGGCCAGGAGGATCTTCCCGTCTGAAACCACCCTACCTATATACAAATCAACCATTCGTCTATGCATAGAGTACTGCTGCCATATATGGTTAGTTGCCCCCGCTGTTCATCTCGGTGTTCTTGACAGGCTCCAAAGGAGAATCAGTAATGTGATAGGTACCGACTTGGCGGCTAGACTCCAGCCACTTCCCCACCAACGGGAAGTGGCTTCCCTTTGTTCTATAAATACTTCCATGGCTTCTGCTCCAACGAACTTAAATCACTGGTGCCTCTGTAACAGGTGTTTATTCGTGCAACCAGAGTGGCAACTGGGTCTAACCAATTCACAGTTAGAGCAACCAAATGCAGACAATTTTACGGCTGCAGCTTCTTTGCTCACACTCCCCGCCTGTGGAACTCGCTTCCTTATTCTTGCTTTCCTGACGCATAACACCTCCAAATATTCAAATGCAAGGTCAATACTCATCACTTAACCACTTGACCCTAGTTCTTTCCTCACCTCCCTGTATATTCTTTCCTTTCTCTCCACCTCTGTAACTATCATCACACCTGTATACTCTTCCTTCTCTTGCTCATTTCTAAATTGTTTGTCCTTCTCTTCACTCTCTTTTCTCTAGTGATTTTACTCTTATGTAGCGCCCTGCATATCAGTGGTGTTACCGCCTTGCACGGGTTGATATGATTAAGAAAAATATTGGTGGTTATTTACAAAAATCTCGATAATTGTAAACACAATGTTTATCAATGTTCGTAAATAATTCCCACTGAACACAATATTTTAGAATGTTGTTGTCAGGATATTTATCGTTTTTTGTATTTCCATGTGTTCATGCCTTTATAGTTGATCAAATGAGTCGAATAATCACGCAAAGGGAGGATGTGCGTTGTGGTGCAGTGGATATCGGCTTGGAACGACAAATAGGTGAGCCGAGTTCGAATTCCAGTTGAATTCCTTGCATTAACTTACGCACTTAATACCCTTGGGAAAGGTATTTATCCGTCTCTTCCCTAATAGGTGAGATTGGGTTCTATAGCCTTGGCAGCCGAGTCTATCGCTGAAAGCAATGACAACCTACTGCGGGATAATCTTCTGGCCAGTCAGTCATGTCTCTTTCCAGACATGATCGCCTAAGCATATATCACGTATAGAACTTAAATGACTGAATGAAGATAATAGTTGGAAACATAAGTAAAGCATCTACTGGCCATAAAGTGGGGGACCGGTTTTCTATTGTTATGAAATAATAAACTGATCCTCCACTAATTAATAATTATTAATAAAATCCATCTTTTCTCCCTTCAGCTATAATTTAAATAGCAGAATAGAAAAATCCTCTGCCTAGTCAGTCATATCTCTTTCGAGACATGATCGCCCAAAGCGTGTATTACGTATAGCATTTAACTGAATCACGCAAAATTTATTTATTTTTTTATTATGCATCTAACTCGTATGTTAAGATATGTAGGAGTTTTTAATTTTTTTTTCAGTGTCAAGCATTGATATACTTAAATGACTATTATTTAATAATTTATCTTTGTTTGTTTTCATCTCTACCTTTTCACCCGAAAGGGATTCGATTGAAAATCATGTGCCTGCACACTTGATATCCTAGAACGCTCGTCAGGATTAAATATTATTAATATATTATTTGTATTACGCCCGGGGTTTCGTTGCGACTACAATAGCCGGGACGCAACGAGAAAGTAAAAAAAAAAAATCAAAAAAAAATCCCAGGGTTCAATAGCAAGTTGATAAAAGAACAGTGGTGGGGGAAAATTCTCCAATTCCGGACGTCGGTAAATGCAGTGAAAAAATGAACAATAGGCAGACACAGTACAACAGAAGACAACACGATAATATCTTACAAAAAAATATTTTAGTTACAAACTATACAAATATATTAAGTTAACGAAAAGAAAATACAACTAAATAGTAAAAAGAGATGAGGGGATAAACATATATCTAGGCGACGAAATATAGAAAACAGTAATGACAGCAGATTATAGACTATATAGAAACGTACCAAAAATTACAAGTTTGTCGGGATCGACGTCGATCAGTTGTTACAGAGTATCAGAAATAAAACTCGAAAAGAAAAATGTTAATTTAGTGAGTCTTTGAATAACACAGTTCAATTCCTCACTGATGGTGAATATTTCAGGCAGACGAATCACAGGAATATAGATGACTTGGGCTTAAGAATACCACTTTGAATGCTTTCTTCAATTATTTGAGTCTCGGTGACATGCAATTTCGAGTTCACTGTTGGTAACGTCCGATTTTTCGAATGCAAACAGCCAAGTGACAATGCTATATGACGACACGCGAGAAAAGAACCCTTATAAGTTACGTCACGTGTAGATATATGAAAAATGAGTTAGCGTTTATACTTGAAATACTATCAAGGTCACTTGCACTTTAGACAGGCAGCGTTCGTATCGCCTGCAACCAGGGACCAGACAGGAGATGGGGGAAAGGAAGGTTCTTTTCCAAGAAATGGTTTTTGCCGGTCACAAAAAAATTATTCCATGATCTGCGTATTCAAAAATAATATAAAAAAACAAATATTGTTCTCATGAAAGTCGGCTCCCTGTGTAGGGCCCGGAAATTTTTCCCACCTGAAACTATTCTGCACATATACAAATCTACCATCCGCCCGTGTATTGAATATTGCTGCCATATCTGGTCGGGTGCCCCTGCTGCTCTCCTTGGGCTTCTTGACAAAATACAAAGGAGGATCTGTAACGTGGTTGATACTGACTTGGCAGACCGGCTGCAGCCGCTCTCACACCGGCGTGATGTAGCTTCCCTGTGCCTCTTCTACAAGTACTTTCATGGCTTCTGCTCCGATGAGCTTAGATCACTGGTGCCGCCTAAGCACGAATTTACACGAGATACTAGATTAGCAACTAGGTCCCACCCTTTTACAGTTAAACAAATAAGATGTAACCGTAAATTCTACTCCAACAGCTTCTTTTCTCGCGCTTCCCGCCTGTGGAACTCCCTTCCACAAGTCTGCTTTCCCGACAGTTACAATCTCCAGGTGTTTAAATGTAGGGTCAATAGACACCTTCTATCACACTAACTCCCAACTATTCTCACAGCACTCTCATCTACCCAACCCTCATTCTCGGTATCCTCACCCGCCTATCACCCACCCTCTGTTATTTCCTATATTTAATCAGCCATTCTCCACTCTACGTAGCCCCCTGCACAGTTGTGGCAGTGACATGCCTTGCTCGGGGTGAAACGCTTATAAAAAAAAAAAAAAAATATTTCATCGCAAATCTCTAGGATACAAAAATTTACTTGTAAAATAGAAGGTGAGGTTACAAATATTTATCTAACGTAACTATTGATACCAGGACATATGAACGTGATTAACGTTTCAATCAGTTTCCTTATTAGTCTTGCATTTCCTCAATATTCCAGCCGAATCTGATAAGGCTCTCCATTTTCAGAGTTTTCTTATTTTTTCACTTTCCAAACTTTTTACAATATTTACAAGAATTTTTTATATTTCCAAAACTTTAATCAATGACAGATTGTCTTCTTCTATGTGCCGTATTGACATTCATAAACGTTTTTTATTTTGCTGTAAATTTCATGGTCGTATTCTTTCACTTTCAGTCGGCAGAAATGTTTCCCACCTTCCCTCTTTCTTTGTACATTGGTATTTCACACATTTGTTTTACTTTCAGTTTATTTTGACGTTTTATATACTTTCACTTTAACTATCGTTTATTTTCAAATTTGCTTTTCATTGACTTTTCAAATTTTTTCTTTAACTGTTCATTTACTTTCAATTATATTTAACTTTTCATATTTGTAACCTAAAAGTAATAACCAAAGCAAAGGTTGGTAATAAATAGTAATAGTTATAATACATGATTAGCAAGCTGCTTGAAGTAAATAGCTATTGCTAGTAGAAAACTGCTAGACGGTAAGAAAACACGACCCTCTCAGTAGAGTGTAATATATTATAAAAGTGGGGCATACCCATTACTGTCCATAGGTAGGTATAGAATATCCGGCTTTTTAGATTTATTTTGCACAAAATCAATTGTTTTTCTTTTAGGGTTGATGTCAATCCTTTCAGTAACCCTTCTTTTTCTAGTACTACCCCTTTTCCGTTTCAGGAGCTTTCTGAGAGATAGGTAACTCGAATTTATCAATAGGTACAAGCTAGTCTAGAGTATTGTTCTATTCTATTCTATTATCAAACGTCTAGTTTGAATAAAGTACTTTTTGTGCATAATTTTCGGTTCTTTGACCATTGTCCCGATTCTTTGGACGATAGTTCCAACTCTCCAATATCTTTTATTTGGTTGTTACACCCAGTAAAGAAACTTTTGTCTAGTTTTATAAAAATCTTTTAAGCTTTTTATACCGTATGATCATGTTTCTTCTTATTGGGTCAAATACTGATCGTATTTTACGTAAAGACAATTTCTGGTGGCTTCATGTCCGAAGACCCAGTTTTATTCGCTGTAAGTCTATCAGGCAGTTAAGTGCCATACGTGATACACGCTTGGGCGATCATGTCCCGAAAGAGACACGAGTGACTGGGTAGAAGATTATCCCGCAGTAGGTTGCCATTGCTTTCTGCGGTATACTGGTTGCCAACCAAGGCTATAGAACCCAATCTGTCCTGTTATCTGACCCATATCTGGAGGGAAGAGACAGATTAATACCTTTCCCAATGGTATTTGCGCGTATATGATTGCAACGAATTCAACTAGAATTTGAACTCGGCTCTCCGATTTCTCGTTCCGAGTCGATATCCACTGGACCACAACGCACATCCTGTAAGTCTATGCACATGCAAATATAGTTGCAATGCTATATCTTGGATTCCACCGCCGGCTTTTTAAAAGTCATATTGAATGTATCCACTAAAAACTCTGCCTCGCCCTTATTTCATAGATGGTAGGAGGGCAATTGTTATGTGCTCTACCAAAAACGTTTTGCAAAATTCTTTGCGATCTTTCAAATTAAATTGCGTGCCGTTATTGAAACAATCTAATCTGGAACTCCGAAACTTGCGAACCGTTCCGGTACAAAATGAATTACTCCTTTTGTGGTTGGTTTCTTACACCTGAATATTTATGACCATTTGGAAAATTTGTCAACAGCGATCAAATAATATGATCCATTAAGTAGACCAGCAAAATCAATGTGAAAACTTGACCATGGTCGGTCAGTTTGTGGTCACTAGCTGAATTTTATTGGTGGGGCTTTTGCCGCCAAAGCATAGTCTTTGCATGACGTTACCAATGTTTCAATGTCTCTATCGATTCTTTGCCAGTATATATAAAACCTCATTATGCTTTTCATTCTGGATATCCCAGGGTGTTGTTCATGAAACTCGTTCAGGGCTCGTTTTAGTAGTGCTCAATGTACTATTAATATTTCGCTAAGCACGAGAACGTCATCACACATTCAATAAATTTTGGAGTCGATTTTATTCCTGTCTTTCATATTTTCCTTTATTTTCATACTGAACTTGCCAGCCAACGCTTTATTTTTAATTTCTTCTAATTTAATCGATAGTTCCTGCACAGCATCGTATAGAACCTTTTTTTATTTCTGTCTCCATTTGTAGAGAAGCAAAGAACATGTCTTCTGAAAGTTCATTATATTTTAGAATAAATCTAGAAATTTTCGTCCGCGTAAGTTAACTTGGATGTGCGTTGTGGTACAATGGATATCGGCTCGGAACGAGAAGCCGGGGAGCCAAGTTCGAATTCCAGTTGAATCCCTTGTATTCACCTACGCGCAAATACCATTGGGAAAGGTATTAATCCGTCTCTTCCTTCCAGTTATGGGGTAAATAGCAGGACAGATTGGGTTCTATAGCCTTGGTCGGCAACCAGTCTACCGCAGAAAGCAATGGCAACCTACTACGGGATAATCTTCTGCCCAGTCAGTCATGTCTCTTTCGAGACATGATCGCCCAAGCGTGTATCACGTATGGCACTTAACTGACTGAAGTTAACTTACACCATTAACTAATACCTGGTTTCTAGAACATCCACGACGTCTATGGACATGGAGAAGCCCAGGAGGTGACACAAAAAAACCAGATAGATTACATCACCATTAACAGCTAATTCAGAAATGCAGTGGTTCAAAGCAAAGCCAATCTAGGTGCTGACTGTGGAAGCGACCCCGTCCCAGTCATCTGCAAATTAAAAGTGAAACTTCGGAGATTGAAGAAGCCTAATGCAGCACCAAAACTGATATACAACTCACTCGTGAATGACCTCAACCTACAGAAAGAATACACTAACAGCGTGAAAACCAAATATGAAGAACAAATTGGTAAAGGACACTCGAAATGGGATGCGATAAAGGAAGCAATAGTGACATAAGCAAACAACATTGCCCCAAAGGAATTTAGGCGCAGAAAGAAAAACGAGTGAATGACTGAAGAGATTCTGGACATGATGCAAAAGAGGCAGAAAATTATATCAAGGCATGAAACGGAGTACAAGGAATTATACAATGAATTAAGAAGAAAATGTAGACCGGCTAAAGAGAAATGGCTCAATGACAAATGTGCTGAAGTAGAGAGATTATGCAGGAATAATAACGCAGACATGAATAAGGAAATAAAAGAACTGACAGGACAAAAAACCTGCTCTTCAACAGGATGTCTAAAATCTACGGATGGATCAATCATTTTGGAGAAAGAGGAAATACTCCAACAATGGGAAGAATATATAAAAGATCTTTTCCACGACAAAAGAGACTAACCAATTTTACGCAAAGATGAGGACGGACCGGAAATATTAAAGTCTGAAGTGGAATCTGCAGTAGCCAAACTGAATAGAAACAAAGCAGCGGGACCAGACAGCATAGTCATAGAGCTGCTGATAGCGCTGAAAGAATTTGGTATAGAAAAAATTACTGAAATAATAAATGAAATATATAATAGTGGGGTTCTACTAGACAGAGAAAATCAACGGACAACATATTTGATGGACCTAATCAGGAGGATGACAGAACGAGGATTGCACGGTGTAACAGGAGAAGGCGTGCTCAGAGCCACCAGGGATAAGGAAACGTGGAAAGCCATGATCAACTATGTACTGAAGGGACAGGGCACATAGAAGTAGTTAACTTAGTCGGCGCCAAAAAATCCATTCTTATGTCGTAAGTAGAATAATTTCTGATCGCTGTAACTTCCTAGCTTTAGGAGTCGGTACTATGAATAGCTAGCAACGGTAAACATTCTCTTGTGAATGAATCCAAGAAATTGTAAAGGGTAAAACAATCTCTAAACTTTCATTTTATTTCATGGAATTAAGTTTTTTTTCAGCTGGAAGAAGAGTCCTTGATGCGTGTATAATAAGTTTCATTTCGAATTTATACCTAATGCAGCCTCATATACCTTATGCATTTGTGTCACTTGGACAGATTATTTTTCTGGTGGTAATGTGACAAAAACTAGTCTGGTGTTCTTTTAATCTTTTGAATGCTTCATATTACTTTTATTTAGAGTCTTTCAACAAGAAATGATTTAATGTAGCTTTGGCGCAAAAATAATTGTTATAACTTGCTAATCCAAGAAAACATTGTAAGGAATTAACGTTTTTAAGAATAGGCATGTCTTTTATAACACTGGCTCGTGCTAGTTGATTTCACAAATATTTAACTTTGTCCATAAAGAATTAACGTTTACGGCTATATCATGTTGAATGCACCGGTCACCGAAGTTAAGCAACATCAAGCCCTGGTCAATACTTAAATGGGTGACCATTTGGAAATACCGAGTGCTGTAAACGTAAGGACCAAGAATGATCCACCGGTCCTCCAAGTTTGGGGATTGGGTGCAGCGCTAACAACTCTGTCCCCTAAAAAACAGTTTGTTACAGAAACAACAACAAAATTTTGCTGCCCTATGTACCATTGGGTGTGCTGGATAAATGATGATAATAAAGAATTCACTCTTTTCTTCCCTTAGCTTGAATCTATAGTCCTGAATTCTTTTGAAAACTTCAAATTTTTCTCAATTTTTTCGGGGTTTTCAATTTCAGCAAAATATCATCAAGATATGTGACTGCAAAGTTAAGTTTACTCAGTAGCGTGTCGATGACTTGCTAAAAAATAGCTGGAGCAACCTATATGCCGAACAGAAAACGACTGAATTTAGAGAATTGTCGATGTGTATTGACTTGAATCTGAAGATATGCGTCGCTTAGGTTGATTTTAGAAAATATCCGACCTCCGCTAAATTGCGCAAAATCATTTTCCGGACCCTGAAGTGGTTGATGATAAGCTTCGAGGGCATCTTTTTTAAGCCCGTGGAAAAATCCAATCAGACATGTAACTCTTTCGACTTTTTTAAATGTATACTGTAGATGTCTAGTCGTTATAATCGACTTTTGACAAAAGATCAATTTTTTCGAGTCTGTCAAACATGTCATTTATTTGTTTTAACGATGCAAAGCGTACATTTCTTTTCATTTTGAAAACCGGTTGTACCTTTTCCTTTCGCTGGAATTTTACTTTAAGCTTATTACACAACCAGAAAATACCTCTGAAAATTTCGTTTTCAGTTCTTTCTTTAAAGTTTCAGTTTCGTTGGAAGTAACTATTAAATCTCTAGCAAAACGAACTGATTGGACTGTTCCATATTTTAAACTGCACCATCTAATCCGTCCCCCCAAAAGTAATTTGTATATTTTGTTACAAACAATCTTAACGTCCCCTTTTTTTATGTCTAAATTGACATTTGTAATAAAATCTCCATCGAATTTTATTTTCTGTCCAGTAACACAACGTAACGTTAGTTTCCCCCCCCCCCCCACACCTCTATATTAATTTATTATAAATATGTCGGATTCGTTATCCATTTGCAATTGGATTTTTTGTTCAGGAGTTTTACCCGAAGAAATTTTCTTATATTCGGACACGAAGATTCATTTGCGTTAGTTACTTTAACGCGACTACTCACTCGGTTTTCGCTTTTTTAAAAATAAATCTTGTCTTACAGTGAGTGTTTTATGCCCGTTTCTTTTGCAACGAAAATATTTTATTTTTATTTTTGAAAGAACAGACATTACAAAAGTGCCATTACCCCGATGCATAACAGGGTTTAAAAGTATTTCTTTCCTTCTTCACCTTGATTTGTTGGCGTATGTTTTTCATGTGCAACACGCAGCTTCCTTCGATATGCCTCGCGTCTCATCGAACATTTATAAATTACAATCTTCTGCAAGGTTTTGTAAAATAAGATTGTGCTCATGTTCAAGTTTATTCCAAAATCTTTTCCTAATTTCAGCTTTTCTTGTTCACAACAAAACTTGAACAATTATTAAGCATTGTCAGGGCTTAATTCTACCAATTTGAAGCCTTCAAACTGATTATTCACAATGCTAAAGTTGTTAAGTCGTCATCGTTATTTTTTACCAAGTTCATACATTTCCATCTTTTGTGCCGTGTTTGAACTGAACATTTCAGATAGCCAAGTAGTCGTTTCTTTAAACGTTAAGTCGCCAGCTTTCTTTGGTAATATATAACTCATATATTTTGTGTATTCGACTTGGCATAATTTTCATAAGACAAATCTGATCTTTTTGTGGTCGTACCAATTTGTACAGTTCGTTTTGGAAAGATTTTCGTATATACAGAAACTTGACGACAAATGTTAAGTATTCCTCCGGAATATCGAAGAACAAACTTTCCATAATCAATCCAGTAATCTCTTCTCTGTTTCCAGCGTAATCTTTCTGTCTTTTAATACAGTATTAAGCATATGGAATATATCTTTGGCCATAACAAAACCCCTTCGGATCTCAGTGTTACCCATTCCGTTTCCTGTTAGAATGTAGCGGAACTCTAGATCCTGATTGGTCATCAAATCGCAAAATTCAAAATACGTCAGAGAAACGGGTTTTCCACAACTAAAGAAAACAATCGTTCTTTAAGCCACCCCACGTAACTATTTAATATTTAAGGATGATCTCTAACCAGTGACGGTCAGTCAGGGGATGAATTTTGCTGACACACATCTAACATGTAACAGCAACTTCAAATCAACCCGGAGATAAGGTCAGGTCGCACCTTGTTCTCTTTCTCTTTATCTCTCTCAAAAATTTACTGCTACAAACATTTTGTACTAACTCTTAATACATTTAACTTTCTCAATGAACATTAATTTCTAAGAATTCTTGTTATTCTTTCCTCTTAATAAATTACTATTTGAACATAAAAAATGTATATTTTATTATTCCACTCTTCTACACTAATCCACACATTCCAACTGACAACCTACCTTCTGAGGAAAACCTTCTGATAATAATTGTGATGATGATTATCTAATCTAAACTTATTTATAAATGGAACGTTGTCTCTGTCTGTGTATGTGTGTGTGTGTGTCTGTGTGTGTGTCCGTTACCTACAGATTCCGAAACGGCTAAACCGATTTTCTTGAAAATTTAAACAGTTGTACTAGAAGCGTCTGCAAGTGTTCTTAGCTAGATTTTGTGTCGAGGTACCCAGGATAAATATCGAACATCGATAATCGAAAAAGTCGGGTTATACAAGAAGTGGTCCGACTTTAATCAAATTTGATACACTCATAGAAAAAAGAAATAAGAAACGATATTCAGAAGTTTCAAGGTTGCAGTTCTTACAATAGTGCAGAAAATCGATCATATATATATATATATATATATATATATATATATATATATATATATAAAGCAAGATGTTTGCGTGTGTGTCTGTTTATCTGCCTGTATGTCTGTATTTATATTTACTTTTTGCTTCGGGTTTGGTTCTAAGTAGGTATAATTGTAGTTCTTAGTCTCAGCCATGATACCACTTACTCAGAAGACTTATTTAGCCTTGAAAATTCAGTTTACAACGAAAAAAACTTATTTGATATCGATACCAGAAAATCAAAATTTGGCTTACATCCATTCATTGTTCTTTCAGTCTACGGTTTCGCTTTAACTAGAAACAACTATTGCTTTTTAGTCTTTCGTACCAACGTCCAAAAAGTCTAAGGTCCAGGGCTATGGATTAGTTTTAAAGCTTTCATTACACCCGAGCAACGCTGGGCTATACTGCTAGTAACTCAACATAAAACTTGTAAGCTGTACGGATTTTGGTTAAGGCCGAATAAAAAAAAACATTAACTAGCTCCCTACACTTCAAGAACACGTCCCAGCTATTTAAATGTCTGTATCTCCTTGATTTTAGTCTCCCCTTCTTGGTTTTGGCATCTTGGGCCCTTTTCTTTTTACTGATAGCTATGAATTAAGTTTTCTTTGTACACATTTCTTTCCACTTTGTTTAACTACTGATATTGTTACGATTGTGGCCAACAATGAAGTGTATCAGCAGAATTCTATATTCGTGTAAAACCTTTTTCACCTGCGAATTCATGTTTGTCTTTTTTTAGAAATAACTCAGTATTCAGAAACCCTCGTCAATTGAAATCTCAATTGAAAAGACTGTGAATTAGAAGGCCCGCCAAAATGCCGCCATTATTTATTCAATCAGTAATAACTCTGCCTTGGGGATGGCAGAGTTTCAATCATTGTAATATTAATTTTGCAGCTACGAAAAGCTGCATAATCTCTATTTTGACTTTTCTTCAAATTTTCACTGTAGCTTGCACTGATATTTAATATACAAGTTTGAGAGGAAATATATATTTTTAATAAACGAAATATCGACAAAGTAAAGAATTAAATTTTTTCAGGCTACCGAAGTAATAAAAAATGTTTATTCATTTTAAATTTTGCTAAACTTCTTGGAATTTTGGAAGGATTAAATCGATCGCATCTAGAGATGGCGAGCCACGTGTAATTGGATGTCATTTCACATGTGATAAACACTGACAGATATATATTTACGTTTTTATCTGTCATATATTTTCGTTTTCTTTTTAAAATTCGATTTTTTTATCGTAATTTCTTTTACATACTATTTTTTCCCCTTTTGCCTTTCATTATTTCATGTGTGTGTTTTTTTTCTCTCCAAAATTTCTCTCGAGTGCGTAGGGACAATTTTCAATATGAATAATTTGCGCTTCAACAACCCGAGGAAAAATTACATGGAAACAGCAAAATTCTGTAAATGTGATTATTTTGAATGTTCTACTCGTTTCAGTTACTAAAATAAATATTTTTACTTCATTTACGTCCATAAATTTTGCTGTGTATAATTGTGTATATACCTTTGCATATACCTGTAAATAAACGAACATGCGCACAATCACACACACACAATATATATATATACTAGCAGTATAACCCGGCGTTGCTCGGGTATAATGAAAGCTTTAAAACTAATCCGTGGTCCAGGAGCTCAGACTCTTTGGACGTTGGCTCGAAAGACTAAAATGTTTCCAGTTAAAGCGAAACCGTAGACTGAAAGAAAAATGAATGAATGTAAGTCAGATTTTGATTTCCTGGTATCGATTTATATATATATATATATATATATATATATATATATATATTATCGATCTTCTGCATTATTGTAAGAATTGCATTCTTGAAACTTCTGAATATCGTTTCTTATTTCTTTTTTCTATGAGTTTATCAAATATCATTAAAGTCGGACCACTTCTTCTATAACACGAATTTTTCGATTATCGATTTTCGATATTTATCGGGGGTACCTGGACACAAAACCGAGCTAAGAACACTCGCAGATGCTTATAGTACAACTGTGTACATTTTCAAGAAAATCAGTTAAGCCGTTTTGGAATCTATATCTAACAGATTTACACACACACAGACACACACAGAGACAGAGACAAAGTTGCATTTATAAATAAGTTTATATATATATATATATATATATATATATATATATATATATATTATTATTATTATCATTATTATTATTATTAAATTGTGAAGATGCTTATTGTGAAGATTCCTGCTTTTTCGTTGGTTTACTGGTAGAAACACACTTTTGGCTAAAAGGAATTTGTCATAAAGTACTCGATATTGAAATAAAGGCAGAGCGTTAAATTATTATCAGCCGGGGCTTAATTGCTTTTTACTGTGTTGGTATTTTTAGTGTGCTATATTATCTGCCGGGACGTAATTGCTTTTTACTGTGGTGGTATTTTTAGTGTGCTATATTATCTGCCGGGGCTTAATTGCTTTTTACTGTGTTGGTATTTTTAGTGTGCTATATTATCAGCCGGGACGTAATTGCTTTTTACTGTGGTGGTATTTTTAGTGTGCTATATTATCTGCCGGGGCTTAATTGCTTTTTACTGTGTTGGTATTTTTAGTGTGCTATATTATCAGCCGATGCGTAATTGCTTTTTACTGTGTTGGTATTTTTAGTGTGCTATATTATCTGCCGGGGCTTAATTACTTTTTACTGTGTCGGTATTTTTAGTGTGCTATATTATCTGCCGGGGCTTAATTGCTTTTTACTGTGTTGGTATTTTTAGTGTGCTATATTATCTGCCGGGACGTAATTGCTTTTTACTGTGGTGGTATTTTTAGTGTGCTATATTATCTGCCGGGGCTTAATTGCTTTTTACTGTGTCGGTATTTTTAGTGTGCTATATTATCAGCCGGGGCTTAATTGCTTTTTACTGTGTTGGTATTTTTAGTGTGCTATATTATCTGCAGGGGCTTAATTGCTTTTTACTGTGTCGGTATTTTTAGTTTGCTATATTATCTGCCGGGGCTTAATTGCTTTTTACTGTGTTGGTATTTTTAGTGTGCTATATTATCAGCCGATGCGTAATTGCTTTTTACTGTGTTGGTATTTTTAGTGTGCTATATTATCTGCCGGGGCTTAATTGCTTTTTACTGTGTTGGTATTTTTAGTGTGCTATATTATCAGCCGGGGCTTAATTGCTTTTTACTGTGTTGGTATTTTTAGTGTGCTATATTATCAGCCGGGCCTTAATTGCTTTTTACTGTGTTGGTATTTTTAGTGTGCTATATTATCTGCCGGTGCGTAATTGCTTTTTACTGTGTTGGTATTTTTAGTGTGCTACATTATCTGCCGGGGCTTAATTGCTTTTTACTGTGTTGGTATTTTTAGTGTGCGATATTATCAGCCGGGGCTTAATTGCTTTTTACTGTGTTGGTATTTTTAGTGTGCTATATTATCAGCCGGGGCTTAATTGCTTTTTACTGTGTTGGTATTTTTAGTGTGCTATATTATCAGCCGGGGCTTAATTGCTTTTTACTGTGTTGGTATTTTTAGTGTGCTATATTATCAGCCGGGGCTTAATTGCTTTTTACTGTGTTGGTATTTTTAGTGTGCTATATTATCTGCCGGGGCTTAATTGCTTTTTACTGTGTTGGTATTTTTAGTGTGCTATATTATCAGCCGGGGCTTAATTGCTTTTTACTGTGTTGGTATTTTTAGTGTGCTATATTATCTGCCGGGGCTTAATTGCTTTTTACTGTGTTGATATTTTTAGTGTGCTATATTATCAGCCGGGGCTTAATTTCTTTTTATTGTGTTGACTTCTTTTTAGCGTTTTAATTTAATGAGTTGACCACTTATAAATTTTGTGTTAACTTCATTTTGTCGTGTTGGGATGACGTTTTTTAACATGTAAGTATATGTGACAGCTTAAAATAGAATTTTAGGCCATGATTAAATGTTTGTGTTCCTTTTTTGTCTCATTCGTGAGCATGGTGATATTTTTTAGCTTCGTGATTGTGATATTATTTCTTTGTCATCCATTTTTTCATTTTTTGTTGGGAACAAATTTTTATATATACATATTTCTATGTGATAGACTTGTTTTTGCGTTTTGTGTTGTATTTATGAGTTTTTGTTTTGTATTTAAGTAGCAAAGTAAATATTTATTTCAATGCATACTTTTCTAATAAACATAGTTTGCTATATATATATATATATATATATATATATATATATATATATATATATATCATGGTGACTTACCCATATGTTACATTGAAATATTGAGAACTATATATATATATATATATATATTTATTTTAATCATTTCACACCAAGCAAGGCATTCCACTGCCACTAGAGCGCAGGGAGTTACATAGGAGAAGGTGCTGAGAGAGTGATTGGATATAGGAAATGTCAGAAGGAGGGTGATAGACGATTGAGAAGATGCATAGGAAGAGAGAATGGGTGCGAGTTACTGTGTTAGGATTTGTCTATTGGCCTTACATTTAAACTCCTGGAGATTGTAGCCGTCGGGGAAGCAAGTATGCGGAAGGGAATTCCACAGGCGAGAAGTGCGAGAAAAGAAGATGTTGGAATAGAAATTGGGGTTACATTTTATCGGTGTCACTGTAAAAGGGTGGGACCTAGTTGCTAATCTAGTATCCCGTGCAAATTCGTAGCTAGAGGGAACCAGTGATCTAAGTTCATCGGAGCAGAAGCCGTGAAAGTATTTATAGAAGATGCACAGAGAAGCCACGTCACGCCGATGAGAGAGTGACTGCAGGCGGTCAGCCAAGTCGGCATCGATATAAATAGTTCTGATTTATAGAGCAGAGTAGCGGTGTGAGTGAAATCTGACAACCAAGATTAATAGTCACGCTAATAATTGCTCATTGGTATATGTTTGTACTTCTGTCTTTGTTAAATATATTTCTTTAACACTATTCCGTCTTTCAGTCTTTATTTCTTGCCCCATCGGACCACAGCAACTTGGTGACGAGGTCACAACGATATATATATAGTCATCCGCAGACAGATCTGTTTCGCTGTGTCACAGCTCATCACTACAGTTAGACATCCGATTGCTTCTTACCCAGGATTAAAACCCGATTGAATTGGCGTCAGTCGGCGATTCTACCTCTTCGGTAAAAGGGGGCAGACTTTTAGCGTGTGATATATCATGTATTCAGTTACATGTATTCATGTAACTGAGAACGTTCGAATTCATTACTGAATAAACGATGAGTAGATGCTAGCGTAGCTACTTTTTTTTCAAGGTCAACCATTCTTCCAGAGTGAACCATCAGGGTGCATTGTTTAAAATTTGTTACATTTATGGAGTTAATGTGCTCACAATGGCTGATTTTTCTTTTGTTGATATCAACAATATCGACAGAAAATATGACGCTTTATTTATTTTGGGGTTTAGGCCACAGGACGATTCTGAAAGTAGATTTGTTGTCAGATCATTTTATTCTAAATATTTTTGGAATAAATCGCTTATTTTTCTCACTCATCATGTTTATTTGAATATATATTATTTGATACATTTAGTGTTTCAATTTAAGTAATTAATAGTTTTATACATAATTTATGGTTTTAGTATTTGGTAATTGAAGTAAAGTTAATTAGCTTCAGATTATTTATTAGTAGATCTTTAGTCGCTGGACTAGTAATGTAGTTATGAGTAGGGTTGCGTGAATAAAGTTACATTGTTTTTTATACACACACACACACACACACACGAACACACGCATGTACACATATACACACAGAGATATACAAAAAAATTTGGGCTGAATCTCGCATAAAGGTTTGAAACTGAAAACCAGAATGCAGTTTTGGTTCCTATATTCCCTCTCATTCTTTCTCACTCTCTCTCTCTCTCTCTCTCTCTCTCTCTCTCTCTTTCTATATATATATATATATATATATATATATATAGCATAGTGATTATCCACTTATACTGTCTTAATATGTATAGGAAATAATATTAAAACGTTTTGAGTTTGAAAATGTGTTTTTTTGACAGTATTTGTTTATTTCTACTATTAATTTTATATTTTGTTTATATCTACTAGTATATTTTATATATATATATATATGTATACCTGCCGTAATTATTAGGCCACCCGAGATTTAAAATAAAAGAATGTATTTCATACTATTTTTATTATTTATTGACAAGTGGAAAATTCTAAATCAAAATAGAATGGTTCTTTTGTTATTATTACTTTGCAAATTTTTACAAGGCAGTCAGAAAGCGTTTGCTTTGGCCAGCCAATAAAAAGAAGAGACTAGCATAGGGAATAGAGTACAAAAACTGAACTCCAGAACAGTTCATTTGATGTACATGTTATTGTGCAGTATTAAAAAAATCTATTTTCATTTAGAATTATCCACATTGCAATAAATACTAAAAATAGTATAAAATGCACCATTTCTTTAAAAAACAATTGTGGTAGTCTAATAATTATGCATGATAGTATATATATATATATATATATATTTTAATTCAGATACTTCAATCCAAGGGAAAAAAGCAGGAAGGTAAATTCCAAAAAACCCGATCCTAATTAATATTAAAAATTTATTTTAATATTAAAAAATGATACAGGAAGAGAGCTCCATGTAATAAAATATTACAGAGCAAATATATATATTAAAAAAGGATTAATTCAAAGATGTTGAATAGCCATTTCGATATGAAGATCCCCACGGGGGACGACACATCACCTCAGCAACAGAAAAAACCTTTCAGAAACTGGAGAAAAATTAGTCTACTTTTCCTTTTTAAATAGATTGCAAAGAAATTAAAAAATAAATAATAAAATAAAATAAAATAAAATAAAAATAAAAATAAAGGGAAAAGAAAAAGAAAAAGAAAACGAAAAGAAAAAGAAAAAGAAAACGAAAAAGAAAAAGAAAAAGATTTTTTTTTTTGCGAACCCAGACGATGTCAATTTTTTTTCTTTTCTTATTTATTTGATTTTATTCTATCTTTTTCTTTTTCTTTTTCGTTTTCTTTTTCTTTTTCTTTTTCTTTCCCTTTATTTTTATTTTTATTTTATTTTATTTTATTTTATTATTTATTTTTTAATTTCTTTGCAATCTATTTAAAAAGGAAAAGTAGACTAATTTTTCTCCAGTTTCTGAAAGGTTTTTTCTGTTGCTGAGGTGATGTGTCGTCCCCCGTGGGGATCTTCATATCGAAATGGCTATTCAACATCTTTGAATTAATCCTTTTTTAATATATATATATATATATATATATATATATAGCCCAAAAAGGAAACTATGTAGAAATTTTTATTTTTGATCGTTGCTGAAGAAGCGAGATTTTTCTCGCTGAAATAGCTATACAACTTATGTAGAATTCAGATTATATATATATATATATATATATATATATATATATATATATATAGTCATCCGAAGACAGATCTGTTTTGCTGTATCACAGCTCATCAGTACGGTTAGACATCCGATTGCTTTTTATCCAGAATTGAAAGACGACTGAATTGATGTCAGTCGGCGATTCTACTTCTGGGCTATGAGCGCCAGGTAGAAGGTGGCAGACTTTTTAGCGTGTATATTATCCTATATATAAACTGGCGTTACGTTCAACATTCAGCTAGATAGACAGGCATTTCTTCACAAATATACGTTACACACTTTAACACCCAGTATAATCCTCACACATATATTATGTGACACGTGTTTTAAAGCAATAGATAATTTTTAGATATATTTGGTATTTTAAAAAATTATTCATAGACCAGTAAGAACTAACCACAAATTATAACAAACCAGTATTCTGTGTCTCTTTGTCTTTTTCGCGTTTTTCTGACAAAACTTTAATAAAAATGAAGCACGTTATATTGAGATGCGTTTCTTATTTTTACTCCCTCGTTTCTTACACGCCTCATTCATAAAATTCCCAACATCTTTCTGTAGTACCACATCGCTGTTTCTTTCATGCCTACACTTCACACATAAGAAATTTGCCCAAAATTTATTATCACATCAGAAGATTTATAGAAAATAAATGACAGCCATCGACACAATTGTTCAAGGAAGTTATCTTTATTTCAGACTGCTTTATTTAGTCTTGGAAAGGTATTATTTAGTACTTCAATGTGACTTCGGATTTCGGTGTCACATTTTCTATTTTCTACTGAAACGCTTCCTCCAACTGAAATTAAAAGCATCATTTCAAGAAAAATCAAACTGCTTCCACAACATTATAGACTGAATAGTTAAAAATTAAAAGTTCCCTGCCTAAATTTATTTCAAACTAGCAAGATAGTCCGTCGTTGATCGGGTGTAATGAAAGCTTTAAAAGTAACCCATGGTCCTGTAGCTCAGACTCAGCTTAAAGAATATTTGTGTGAAGCTTGGTGAGAATCGGATAAAAATTGTGGATTTGTATAAAGGACATACAAACAGATAAACAGACTCACACACAAACATCTTGCTTTATATATATATATATATATATATATATATATATAGGAAAGAATATTAATAAAAAGTTTTGAATTTAAAAATGTACTTTTTTTGAACATTATTTGTTTATTTTTATTATATTTTATATTTCAGACCGCCCTCGGTCCTTCATCAGAAACAACTGATTTTTAAATTTGAATTAGAAACGTATTTCACGATAGCGTTCGAATATTTTTTTGTTTACATCACGTGGTGTGTTTGTTCACAACATGCGGCATGTCCGTAGAGAAAGTCTGTTTGTTTTAGATAAAAATTTCTTGGAATATCTGAAAAAAATTTTTAGCTATTGAAATATTTGTAAAGATTCAACACACCTAAGTCCCTATTTAACCCTAGCTTGTGTGTATTTAATTTTAAAGTCCAGTATGTTTCTTTCTTTCTGCGTGTGTATGTAGAACTAAAATTGGAGTCTATTAGTAAACATTTGCAATTTTCTAAAGTATGATCAGGTTGATTAAAATGGGCTGCAATTGGGGAGTATACATTTTTTTGTCGTATATTTAGTTTGTGATTATTGAAGCGAAATCTAAAGCTATTACCGGATTCGCCGATATATCCACTGTTGGGGCAAATTGAGCAGAAGAGAACGTAGATGGTGTTTTTGCTGTCACAAGTAAGGTTTGGTGGGTGTAATTTTATTTTGGTGTTGGGTACAGAGAATGTTTATTTATTTATGTTTATTTTTTTACCTAAAACAAACAGACTTTCTCTACGGACATGCCGCATGTTGTGAACAAACACACCACGTGATGTAAACAAAAAAATATTCGAAATACGTTTCTAATTCAAATTTAAAAATCAGTTGTTTCTGATGAAGGACCGAGGGCGGTCTGAAATATAAAATATAATAAAAATAAACAAATACTGTTAAAAAAAAGTACATTTTTAAATTCAAAACTTTTTATTAATATTCTTTCCTATACATATTAAGACAGTATACGTGGATGATCATCACTATATATATATATATATGTATATATATATACATATTATCTATATATTATATATATATATATATATACATATTATCGATTTTATGCACTATTGTAAGAACTGCAACCTTGGGTACCTCGACGCAAAACCTAGCTAGCAACACTCGTAGACGCTTATAGTACAAATGTGTAAATTTTCAAGAAAATAGGTTCAGCCGTTTCGGAGTCTATAGGTAACGGTCACACACACAGACACACAGACACACAGAAAGTTCCATTTATAGATAAGTTTAGATTTAGATTTTATTAGTTTTCTGTGACTGAATTGTAGTTATCATTTGTAAGCTATCTGTTTAATTTAACTCTCCTAAACCTAATATATTTTTTGTTTCGAATTTGCTGAGGCTATACGACGGAGCTGTTCTTATTAAAGGATATCTGAGTTCTGACGTTTCAGAAGAAACTGAATCTATTAAAATATACATATTTTATGATGTATTAAAATCAGCAAAACCTGGTCGATTTATCTGTAATGTGTTAATATATCAAAATTACTAATAATTCCTTCATTTAGTCCACCGTTTACCAATAGAATCCATGCCAAAAAAATACCATTGACCATTCCCTAGTCATGTTCTTGAACAGCTTCGTCAGATCGTGACATCCATAAAGATGTAATACGCAGCACCAAACCCGTTCTAAACTCTCAACAGATCAATCATCTCCTCAGATCAGTGGTTAAAAATGGCCTTGAGCTAGTGAAGGTTTGTAGACTGATGCTACACAATTAATAAAAAATTACTGTATCTTAGCATAAATAATGAACAAAGTAGGAAATATGACTTGATCTATCATGTCTGTTATTTATCAAAGTTTCTTAAGATTAAAAAGAGATGAAAATATCAGGTTTATTCAAAGAGGAATAATGGTATAAAACAGGCGATAACGTTTCAGATTTCTTATTCTTTTCTGTGCTCCGTTTCTTTCAGGAAGAATGCGATCATATCCCTCCACGTCTTCTTTTTTTCCTTTTACCTTTTAATAAGTTTTGTTTTCTTTCTGTTATTTCTCCAAAACTGTTCAGCCATCCATTTAATCAAGACGCTTAAATAAGACAGACTGCTTTTCTTCAGTTCTTTCTTTTCTATCCTTCCTATCAGTATCAGAGTTTCTAAGCCCTCCTTAAAATCAAATTTTATGAAGGAAACCCACATCAATTTTTGAAAGAGCATTAACAGATACTGGATTGAATAAACCTGTTTTCTGGAAAAAATGTTTGAAGAGAAAAATTTTATAAATTTCAATCGACGGCAGTGCTGGACTATTTTCTTATAATGAAACGGCTAAAATTATCAATGAAAGTTTCGAAGAGTAATTTTCCACTGTGCGATCGAAAACGTCGCATTTTGACTCATGCCAACTAAAGGCCAGGGATACGAAAATCGATCCGGCACAGAATTTTAAATACCTGGGAAGCATTCTAACAGAGGACGGTAATTGCGACACTGAGATTCGATGGTGTACTTGCATGGTCAAATATGCATTCCAGATGAGAAATAGATTATTGAGATAGAGGAAAATTTTCTACAAACAACAAAAAAAGCACTGGATTTTTATGTGATGCATGTTTTTCAATATGGACAATCTCATCAAAGATGGAAGAAAGTCTTGAAGCAACTGAAATGATTAACCAAATGCAGACGACAATACTACTCCTGCAGCTTCTTCTCTCTCACTTCCCACTTGTGGAACTCGCTTCCATATTCTTGCTTTGCTGACGGCTATAACCCCCAGGAACTTAAATGCAATTTCAATACTCATCTATTAACCACTTGACTCTAGTTCTTTCACCATGCCGTATATCCTTTCCTTTCTCTCCACCATTGCAACTGTCATCACACTTGTATTCCCATTCTTCTCTTGCTCCTTTCTGAATGGTTCGTCTTTCTCTTCACTCTCTTCTACTTAATCTTTTTACTCTCATGTAGCCCCCTGCACAACAGTGACATTACCGCCTTGCTCGGGGTGATACGATTTTTAAAAAAAGCAACGACGAGGAAACGAAAGGAAACTGATACTTAACATTAGGAATAGATAGCTGAGGTTTCTGGTGTATATAAGGAGGAAGAATAAGCTTGGAGAATATAATATTCACAAGATAGGCGAAAAGCAAAGCGTGACATGTTTGAGGAGCTTAAGCAAATGGATGGCAGATCAAGATTTGGGATGGAAATAAACAAAATTTTGTTAAGTGCCATATGTGATAGAGAAATGGAAGGTCATGATTGCCTATGTACTGAAGTTACAAGACACATAGAAAAAGTCTCAGCGTTTATTGTGCACTTTTAAACAGATTAAGGAAGACGTTCAGGCAAGATTTAAAGCCTTTATTAAAATGCCATTTTATGGAGGAATCAAAATAAATTTGTCTGCAAAATTGCATATGCTTGATTTACAGGTGACCCTCATAGATTTGCGAAATAATGTAATAAATATGATTTTTGTGAATCAAAATTGTGTGAAATGCGGTCGCGATTCAATCTGAATTATCCTACATTGTGGAATGAAGCCAAAATATTTTTTTTATTGTTTTTTATCGTCATAGCTGGTGGCAAACGTTTTAGCGAGGTACATCAAATTTACAAGAGGAAAAGAAACAGAATGGACGAACTGTAGCGTGTAGATTTATGACAACTTTCATCAAAGTTGGAAGCAAATATTGCAAGATTTGTTGCTGGTCATTATCGAACGGAAACTTATTAATAAAAGATGACTGCCACGTTGTCATTTTACATATTGTTTTAATAACATTATAAAAAAACCTGTGGTCTCGTTTTTATTTATTTATTTTATTTTATTTTATTTTTTTTTGGTTAAAATCACATTACAACAACCACAAAAGTTACACATTATATTAAAGAAAATATCCCTCTTTCTTCCATTGTGCGCACGTGTTCGTAAATTTTAACGATGTAAAAAAAATTAGTTAGTCTCCTCACTCAGGCAGAGCAATGAACCAATCAGGAACACTATTTACATAAAAAATAAGTATTCATTTTCTTCTTTTTAAATTCCACTTGTTAGGTCAACCGTCTTCACAAACTGACACGCGTTGGCATCCTCACGTAAAGAATAGTTAGCGCCAAAACAACTACAACTAAATAGTGAGTGTGACCTTCAACAGGTTCTCCATAATTTCAGCCTTATGCCACATCTAATTCACACTCCAAGACGTGTAGTTCTTCTTCTTCTTCTTCCTCTTCTTCTATGTGCCCTGTCCCTTCAGGACGTAGGCGATCATGGCTTTCCGCTTCTCCCTATCCTTGGTGGCTCTGAGCACACTTTCTCCTGTTACTCCACGCAACCCCCGTTCTGTCATTCACTACCTCAAGCCCATAAATCTAGAATATAAATGTATAGAAACTAGCATGAACACAAAATGAGGGAGCAGTTTATATATTGATTAAAATATAAAACTGATCCCCCATTTTATACCCACATTATAATGTTTTTATAAACAGTTGACATATATATTTTTCTGTGTGCCCTGTCCTTTCTGAACGTAGGCGATCATGGCTTTCCACGACTCCCTATCCCTGGTGGATCTTAGCATGCCTTCTCCTGTTACTCCTTGCAACCTTCGTTCCAACATCCATTTGATTAGGTCCTTCAGATAAGTTATCCTTGTCTGCTTTCCCCTGCCGCTTTTTCCCACTATCTGGCCAATCCAGTATGAAGTGCTTCAGAGTATAGAACTCCTGGTATGTCGCGCACACCGGAAGGTTCAGCACCTTTGATCAGACACCGTGGTGCATTTCGTTTAAGAAGAATTGTTTCCCTCAGAAATGTGGATTATATAACAACAGAAACGGACAGAGTAATAGAAAAAACAAATGGGGCCTCTCTAAACCGCCTGCTGCTGCCGCATTTACTACTAACACTTCACAGACCTTTCAGTTAGTTAATTGCCATACGTGAAACACGTTTCCGCGATCATGTCTCAAAATAGAAATGACAGACTGAGCTGAATATTTTCCTGAATTAGGCTGTCATTACTTTCTGCGGTAGACTGATTACAATCCAAATCTATAGAAACCAATATCTTCTACTATATAATCAATAGCAGAAAGGAAAACAGACGGATTAATATCTTTCCCAAGATTATTTGCAAGTAAGTGAAAGTGACGATTCAATTGGAATTCGAACTAGGTTCTCCGATTTCCCTTCCAAGCCGATATCAACTGCACATCCTCAAATCCACAGATATAAGTTCAACAAATACGAAAAGAGTACTTGATCCCAGATATCTCAAATTTTCACTTACTGCAACAATCATTTTCATTCTAAATAATCGTCTACCAGACTACATAGTAAGATTGATAGTTACTTACACCCTACGAAGTTTTAAATTATTCATATTGTTTTCATTAAACGTGTTGTTACTTATAAACCACGTTCGATGGTTTCCAGCAGGGACCAGAAAGTTAGTAGAGCCACGAAAATTTCACACCTGAAACCTCAACGGAATCACAGTGACAACGGGTGGGAATCAGCGTAAATTATTATAACTTCTCAGTTTGTTGATATGAACATGCGATGCACAAGAGGATTAAAAACGTCACCAAGAGACAACGCCAAAAATACTGAGTTATTGTTAGCGCTGGTGAAGGAAATAACGCAACTCTAGAACGATTGAAAATGTCAATTTTCTATATATTATAGTATGGTATCTATTCCTTTTCTAACTGTAGTGGGAGTCCGTTCTAGTGAAGGGTAGTTGTATACTGTTGCAGGTTAACGTAATTTGGCTTTGTGGTAGATAGCCCACTATAAATCATAAACTGATTATAAAATCAAAGAAAGCAAATTGAGTTGAAAATAACATTTTTATATAAAAACGTATCAATTAATGTTTTACAATTAAAGCAATACTTGAATATAGGTCCAACGTAGGTTAAAATGTCCATGGCAAATAATAAGATGAAAGAGATTTAAGGCTTAGGAATGTGGGGAGCGTGTAAGTGAGGAATGTCTTTGAAGTAGTCGCTCCTTCGGTCGGTAAGTAGTTTTGAGATAGAGGAGAAGGAAAGAGGCAAGCGTAGTAGCCACTTGACTTAGGTCAAGGGGATATCGATTACAATCTTCTCCTTGGTGTCTGCCTACTGGGGTCTGTCTGTATCCGCTTTTTATATCTACTTTTTGGATCAAAGCAGCTCGTTTGGAATTTCACACTTGTATTTGATTCTTGGCTTCCTATTGGCTGATAAATAAAATTCGCGTAGTCTCGCGAAATGGAAATTTAATATTTGATTAATTTTTATTTTTCAACCGGAACATCTGCGCGAATCCAGACTGTTGGTCATTTGCTTTTTGGTCGTGAAAGCACAAACATCCGGTCCAACGCTTTTGCTCGGTAGGTATCACCACAATATAATAAACATTTTTTTAAATAACCATCACAAAGAAATGCCGATTTTAATGCAGCTATGACAAGTTTGTCTATGTAATTCAATTCAGATGATGATCTTTGAGAATATCGAAATTAATTGGAAAGGAAAAACTAAGGCAACTTCCTTGAGGGTTTTCATCTCAATAAGAAAGTCTGCAGCGAACTGGAAAGAATCAGTGTAAAAATACACATAATGTGTCTATATGATTCAATAAAACATGTTTGAATTAAGATATGCAACCTACTTATATATATATATATATATATATATATATATATATATATATATATAGGGTGTCCATAATGTTTGTATGTACTTAAAAATACAACTTTATTTGTTTTGCAATTGAAATAATTTGGAAAAAAGGATTAGAAGATTTTATTGAAATTTTATTTAAGTTTCCACATGTCCTCCATCATTAGCAATACAAAAGATAAAACGATATTGCAGTTCTTATTTTTTTACTTTGCGTTGTGGTGCAGTGGATATCGGCTCGGAACAACAAATCGGGGAGCCGAGTTCGAATTCCATTTGAACTCATTGCATTCACTTACGCGCAAATACTCTTGGGAAAGGTATTAATCCGTCTCTTTCTTCCAGTTATGGGTTAAATAACAGGACAGATAGGGTTCTATAGCCTTGGCTGGCAACCAGTCTACCGCAGAAAGCAATGGTAACCTAGTGTGGGATAATCTTCTGCCCAGTCAGTCATGTCTCTTTCGAGACATGATCGCACAATGCGTGTATCACGTATGGCACTTAACTGACTGAATGAAGATAATAGTTGGAAGCATAAGTGAAGCTTTTAATGGCCATAAAGTGGGGGATCTGTTTTCTATTGTTATATAGTAATAAACTGATCCCCCACTAATTACTAATTATTAATACAATCCGTCTCTTCTCCCTTCAGTTATACTTTAATAGCAAGATAGGAAATCTTCTGCCCAGTCAGTCATGTCTCTTTCGAGACATGATCTCCCAAAGCGTGTATCACGTATGGCACTCAACTGACTGAATGAAAATAATAGTTGGAAACATAAATAAAACTTCTACTGGACATAAAGTGGGGGATATGTTTTCTATTGTTAGCGTGAGAAAGAAATATGAAGAACAAATTGGAAAAGGGCACTCAAAATGGGAGTCACTAAAAGAAGTGATGGCGACCTCAGCGAACAACATAGCCCCAAAGGAAATCAGACACAAAAGAAAAAAAACGAGTTCATGACCGAAGAGATTCTCCACATGATGCAAAGGAGACAAAAAATAACGCCAAGACACGGAGCAGATTACAAGAAACTCCACAGGGAGATAAGGAACAAATGCAGACAAGCCAAAGAGGAATGGCTCAACAACAAATGCGAAGAAGTAGAGAGACTGAGCAGGACCAACAAAGCAGAGATGCACAAAAAGATAAGAGAACTAACAGGACAAAAAACCTGCTCCTCAACAGGATGCATAAAATACAAGGATGGAACAATCATATTAGAGAAAGAGGAAATACTCCAGCGATAAGAAGAATATATATAAGATCTTTTTTGCGACAAGCGAGAACAACCGAGAATACACAAGGAGATGGATGGACCGGAAATACTAAAATTCGAAGTAGAAGCTGCAATGGCCAAAATGAACAGAAACAAAGCAGCTGGTCGAGACGGCATAGTGATAGAGCTTCTGACAGCCTTAAAAGAATATGGCATAGAAAAAATTACCGACATAATAAACGAAATTATAGCAGCGGAATAATACCAGACGACCTATGCAAGTCGATATTTATAGCACTGCCGAAGAAACCATGCGCAAACGAGTGTGAACTACACAGAACTATCAGCGTAATGAGTCACATTACCAAACTGATGGTCAGAATCCTGATGAATAGAGCGAGAAGCAAAATCAGGCCAGAGATAGGGCAGGAACAGTGCGGGTTCGTCAAAGAAGCTGGAACAAGAAACGCCATATTCATGATTAGGATGCTCTCCGAAAGGGCAATACAAATGAAGAAAGATTTGTACCTATGTTTCATTGACTATGCGAAGCCATTCGACAAGATACAACACAAAGGACTGATGGAGATGCTCGGCAGCCTCGACATTTTCGGCAAAGACATAAGAGTAATCAAGAATCTCTACTGGCAGCAAAGGGCCTGCATACGGACAGGTAACGATCTCAGTAGATTTACAAAGATAGAAAGAGGCGTAAGACAAGGATGTGTTTTTTCACCGGATTTGTTCAACCTCTACAGCGAGAATATCTTCAGGACCCTCGATGACACGCCAGCAATTGTTGGAGGACACAACTTGAACAACATAAGATACGCAGACGACACAGTGCTGATTGCTGACACGGAAAGGAAGCTACAAGACCTCATACAGAAGGTAGCGGTGGAGAGCGACAAAAAAGGACTACAAATAAACCTTAAGAAAACTGAGTGCATGGTCATCATCAAAAGGTACAACCCAAAATGCCAAATAAATGTGGGAGATAACAGAATCAAGCAAGTACAAAAATTTAAATACCTAGGAAGTGTCCTAACTGAAGATGGAAAGTGCGACAGGGAGATTCGAAGGCGAATTGGCATGGCAAAGGACGCGTTCCAGAAGCTGAGCAAAATACTAACACACAGGAAAATCTCACGGGAAACAAAGAAAAGAGTGCTGGACTGCTACGTGATGTCAGTTCTTCAATACGGCAGCGAATGCTGAACAATATCATCGAAAATGAGGAAAAAACTGGAAGCAGCGGAAATGTGGTTCTATATTATTTTATGTTTGTTTTAATTTTCTACTTACCTATATATAAACAAAGACTTGGTATTGAGAAATAAAAGGAACTCACCTATAAAGCCACAAATATATTCGCCTGAAGAGAGTCAGTCTTAGACTCGAAACACGTGTAGCGTCACAAATGCCATTACGGACACTTAAAATATCATAATATGTATATTTTTATACAGCAATAAATATACACTTTAAACTAAAAGTTCACGGCCTCTCATACTTTTTATTATATATATATATATAATGGAAAACTCAACACGTCATTTCAATTGGTTATAAATTATAATTAATTTCTATGAACTTAATTAGCTCATTTCATCAGATCTTATAATATTCCTTCCATTTGGTACAAAAAAAATTTCCGGAATAAGCATCTTCTTTAACTGTTATCTTCAGCTGAGTTTTCCTTTATAAATATCATATTGCTCTGGATAACATCCATTGAGCTCTCTATATAGATATAACACTTTATATTTTATATTAAGTTTGATCTCGTTGGATCTCATATACCTTATTTGATTAAGTAATTACCCTTTAAATATTTGTTCTAAACAATAAACTTTTCTTTAAATTCTTTGTTTAGAATTCTTTTTTTTTAGAATTAGAAAAAGAAGAAGAAGGAGACTAGACGACGACGACGAAGAAGAAGAAGAAAAAGAAGAAGAAGAAGACAAAGAAGAAGAAAAAGACGACGACGAAGAAGAAGAAGAACAAGAAGATGAAGAAGCAGAAGAAGAAGCAGAAGCCGACGAAGAAGAAGAAGACGACGACGAAGAAGAAGAAGAAGGAGACTACGACGACGACGATGACGACGACGACGACGAAGAAGAAGAAGAAGAAGAAGAAGAAGAAGGATACTACGACGACGACGACGACGACGAAGAAGAAGAAGACAAAGAAGAAGAAAAAGACGACGACGGATAAGAAGACGAAGAAGAAGACGACGACGATGAAGAAGAAGAAGAACAAGAAATGAGAAGCAGAAGAAGAAGAAGCAGAAGCCGACGAAGAAGAAGAAGACGTAGAAGAAGAACAAGAAGAAGATGAAGAGGAAGAAGAGGGAACTAAAACGAAAAAAAAAAAGAAAATAGAGGCGGGCTTGAAGAACAAAGAAAACGGAGAAGGAATAGAAAGAGTAACAAAATGGAGAAAGAGAAGAAGAAGAAGAAGAAGAAGAAGAAGAAGAAGAAGAAGAAGAAGAAGATGGCCAGTTTTTCGTAAACAAACCGACTTATTTTCTACCCAAATTTTTGTTCAAATTAGAGAAAAACTCTTCGCGTTTTGGTGGTTGTATCTTTCAATCTGGACTCACACAAAAATGAATAATATGAGTAAGCATTTAACAGAATCGTTGTAACACCCAACAAACAGAAATGAGCAAAAACGGAAGTATTTATTCAAGGTTTTGTTTCCTATTTGGTCGATTCGTCTACGTCAAAGGGTAGTAGAGGACTTCACATGTTGAAATGCTTACCGAGGAGAAGGTTTTGGGTCCTATCCGCCTTTAGGGTGATGAGAAAATAATCTATCTGTAGAGTTAAGGGACGACTCTCTCTCTCTCTCTCTCTCTCTCTCTGTCTCTCTCACTCCCTTGATTGATTGATCGATTGATTGACTGATCGATCTACTCTTGATCGACTTTCTCGTTTTAACACAATATACTCGAGATCGACTGACTCACCACCCCCCGATCTACTCTCATTCTGTCAACTCATCCTTAATCGACTGTCCTTCGTCTGACTCTTCATAAATTAACTCTCACTCAATGGACGACCAATTGATCTACCCTCATTCCATTGACTCATTCTTGATTGACTCTCGATCGATCGATTGATCGGTCTTATATCGATCGACACTCTTTCGAACACCGCTTCTTCGATTGACTCTCTCTCTCTCTCTCTCTCTCGATCGATCGACTATCCATCTATCAATCCTGCTTCGATCGTCCCTCTTGATCGATCGACTATCCATCAAGCGACCCTGCATCAATCAATTATATCCCGAATGACTCTCACCCGACCGATTCTCTATCAATCAAATCTCTTTCTATTCTCTCTCTTTCGATCGACCTTCCTTCGATCGACACTATCTTGACTGACTCTCTCCCAATCTTTTGGCCGACTGACTCTATATCGATTGAATCTTTTTCAACAAACGTTTCTTTTATCGACTCCGTTCCCATCAAAAATATTTCGCTCAGCTCTCAATTGATCAACTCTCACTTGATTGATTCTATGTTCTTAATTTTCATTCAAGTATTATTAAAAAATATGGACACGATAAATTGAGACGCCACTTTGACCTACCAAGCAGCGCTGAACCAGATTTTCATGGTTAACTAATCATCCTTGAAAAAGATGGACCAAAATGAGCTAGATTAACAGTTAAATAGTTGCCGCTTGGTTGAGCTTAGGTTAAATCACCCTGAAAAATATCTCTGTATATAAATTAATATTTGACCTCGATTCAAAATAATGGCCAACTTAATTAAACATTCATAATCTCAAATCCTTCAAGTATATTGGCCTGCCTTGATCCAGTTTGATTTAATTCTTATTTCTCTGCAAACATATAATGTCGTGAATGTGTTTCCTGTTAGCCAATCATCAGAATAAGAATTATCATAATTTCTGACGTCAATTTTAAGGACACTTTTTTACTTTTGAAAGAGCACAAGGATCATTTTAAAAGTTCGCATGCAAGAAAAGAGGGAACATAAAAGCAAACTCTTCATAGTCTTCATAATATCAAAACTCTAGATCTAACTCTAGCAAGGGATGCAACCTTACCCTGAGTAATAACCTGTTTTTGTTTCCTCATGGGGAAATGCCAGATTTGAACATAATCTTTCAATTTGAAATAATTGATACTTCTAATATATCACGGTATAGATCACTTATAAAAAATTTCATATCAGAATAAAGGCAAGTGAATGTAGAATAAATATCATTATGGATAGTTTTGCACAGTACCACTATCTGCTACAAAATCTAAATCTCAAATCATTTATTTAAGTAGCTTCAACAGATCAGAACTTTTATTTGATGTCATGCACGAAAAAATATGTAAACAGTCAGATCTATACAGTCGCTTTTTCAGATCAATAAGTAAAAATGTCTTCGAACTAATTAAGCATGTAGATCTTAGCGAAGGTCATTCTTTTGTAAACCTTATGGCTTGGTTCTACACAAACTCAAACAAGGATATATAAAAAATAAGAGAATGGTTGTCTACTTCAAGGAAAATACTCGGAATGATGCCTCTGCACCCATTACTGGAAAGAGCAATAACTGTTAATGGACTTGAGAAACCTATCTAAACTTATTTATAAATGGAACTTTGTCTGCGTGTGTGTGTATGTGTATGTGTGTGTCCGTTACCTATAGACTCCGAAAGAGTTGAACCGATTTTCTTGAAAATTTACACAGTTGTACTATAAGCGTCTGCGAGTGTTATTAGCTAGATTTTGTGTCAAGATACCTCCGATAATATCGAAAATCGATAATCGAAAAAATCGGGTTATAGAAGGAGTGGTCCGATTTTAATCAAACTTGATACACTAATAGACAAAGACATAAGAAACGATATTCAGAAATTTCAAGGTTGCATAAAATCGGTAATATATATATATATATATATATATATATAAGGCAAGATGTGTGTGTGTGTGTCTGTTTATCTGCCTGTATGTCTGTATTTTTCTCAGCTCTTTTATTTTAGTTTTTGCTTCAGGTTTGCCTCTACATAGGCATAATTGTAGTTCTTAGTCTCAGCCATGATACCATTTACTCAGAGGACTTATTTAGCCTTTAAATTCAGTTTACGACGAAAGTCATATTTGATATCGATACCAGGAAATCAACTTTTGACTTACATTCATTCATTTTTCTTCCTGTCTACAGTTTCGCTTTAACTGGAAACAACTATTGCTTTTTAGTCTTTTGGGCTAACGTCCAAAAGTCTGAGCTACAGGACCATGGGTTAGTTTAAAGCTTTCATTACACCCGAGCAACGCCGGGCTATACTGCTAGTTTTAACAAAAAATTGTTTTAATAGAAATATTTTATGAATTTTAAACAAAATTATTGATCGCTGCTCAGTTGTTATGGAATTTTTTCTTTGTAAGGAAACGGTTATTTGTAAAGTTGAAATTCTTTCTTCTTCTTCTATGTGCCATGTCCTTTTAGGACGTAAGCGATCATGGTTCTCCACGTCTTCCTTATCCATTGTGGCTCTTAGTATGTTTGCTCATGTTACATCTCGCAACACCCGTTCCGTCATCCACCTGATCAGGCCCTGCAAATATGTTATCCGCTGCCTTCTTCTGTCTCTTTTTCCTTGTATCTGGCCTGTCAGTATCAGGTTCTCCAAGCCCTCCTTCCTTATTGCCTGTCCCAGGAACTTCCGTTGTCTCTTCCTGTTGCTCAGTATTAATTTCCTTTTTGTTGCCATTCTTTCCAACACCTCATCGTTGCTTGCATGCTCAGTCCACGATTTCCGCTGCATCCTTCTGTAGAACCACAGTTAATTTTACAGTTTCCATTCTCGGACGGTTAGGAAATATATTAGCTCATTATCAACGAAACCGTTTGGTAATTACGGAAATTATACATGCAGTTCTATCTTCTTGTCACCCCACGCGTTGCTTAACCGGTTAGATTAGAAGCAGCACGATGTTTACTGCAGATGTAACAAAGTGGGTGTATCTAACGCAGTACGCTATGACGGATTCCATCCTTCTTGTTTTGGATTCGGTGTTTCAATTTCTTATTTTAACTTCTCATATATGGCATCGAATGCTGAACAATCTCCTCAAAGATTAAAGAAAGACTCGAAGCAACAGAAGTGTGACTCTACAGAAGGATGCTGAGGATACCATAGGTCGAACATATGAGCAGCGACAATGTTTTGGAGAGTGTCCAAACGAAGAGGAATTTTATACTTAGCAACAGGAAGAGACAACTGAAGTTTGTGGGACACGTAACGAGTAACGAGAGCTTAGAGGTTCTGATACTCATAGAACAGACATAAGGAAAGAGAGACAGGGGAACTCAGTACATTTTTTTAATCATTTCACCTCGAGCAAGGCGGAAATGCCACTGATGTACAGGGGGCTAAATAACTGTAAAAAAGATTAGAAGAGAGTGAGGAGTACAGACCACTTAGAAAAGAGCAATAGAAAGATGAGAATGAAGGTGTGATGACAGTTACATAGGTGGAGGGAAAGGGAAGGATATACGGGGTGGGGAGAGAGTTAGAATCCAGTGGTTAATAGATGAGTATTGACCTTGCATTTAAATTCTTGGAGGTTGTAGCCATCAGGAAAGCAACAATATGGGAGCGAGTTCCGCAGGCAGGAAGTGCGAGAGAAGAAGCCGCACGAGTAGAATTGTCGTCTGCATTTGGCTAACCTAACTGTGAATGGATGGGACCCAGTTGCCAATCTGGTTGCACGAGTAAACACCTGTTGTGGAGGCACCAGTGACTTAAGTTCGTCCGAGCAGAAGCCATTAAAGTATTTATAGAACAGACAAAGGGAGGTTACATTTCGCCGGTGGGGAAGTGGCTACATACTTCATGGGTTTGAGCAAATGGATAGCTGAGCGGGAATTCGGAGAGATACAAAGAGGAAAAGTGTTAAGAACGAAAATGGAGGTCCACGATCGCCTACATCCTGAAAGAAGACGGCACATAAGGAAGAGTCAAATATATAACAGGATAAACTTGAAAGTGGAATTCTATCCACCTAAACCTTAGGTGGAATAAAGGAATCGGACATCCGCCTTTCCAAAAAGCATCTGCGCAAAAATATATAGATTAACCTCGGGTTTGAACCGAACTTCTCTGAAAAACCGTCTCTGTCAATATCCGTTTAACTAATCGCACGTTTAAATAGAGACTAGCAGTATAGCCCGGCGTTGCTCGGATGTAATGAAAGCTTTAAAACTAATCCACGGTTCTGGAGCTCAGACTCCGCCTAAAGAATATTTGTGTGAAGTTTGGTGAGAATCGGATAAAAATTGTGGATTTGTATAAAGGACATACAGAGAGATAAACCGACACACACACACACACACACACACACACACACACACACACACACATATTGCCTTTTATATATATATATATATATATTATCTATTTTCTGCACTATTGTAAGAACTGCAACCTTGAAACTTCTGAATATCGTTTCTAATGTCTTTGTCTCTGAGTGTATTACATTTGATTTAAATCGGAACACTCCTTCTATAACCCGATTTTTTCGATTATCAATTTTCGATATTTATCGGAGTTACCTCGACACAAAACCTAGCTAAGAACACTCGCAGATGGTTATAGTACAACTGTGTAAATTGTCAAGAAAATCGGTTCAGCCGTTTCGGAGTTTGTAGGTAACGGACACACACACACAGAGACAAATTTCAATTTATAAATAAGTTTAGATAACTCAAAAGATTTTTTTTGCTGATAACCTTTCTTTCGAAATAAACTTTATGTATATATATATATATATATATATATCATAAATTGTCTGAAAAATGATTTACCACAAACGCCTCACTAACACTTTATTAAATCGAAACTCTGATTCAGTTGACTCTATTCAACTTGAGACCTGATTGCTTTTGACATATTACAGCTCTTGCCAATGATTCAAGATTGTTCTTCCGCTTCCGTAAAACCTTTCAATATCGAGGAATTAGATTCAACTGTTTCTTGCTCATATTCATTTTTCTTTTCATAATTCTCTTCGAAGCGGACAATGTATCATGGATGGACACCATTCGCCGAAATTCCAAAATGGCTTCATATATTTTGCTGGCTTTGTAAATACATGAAATACGATTTTTAAAGGTCATGACGGCATCAAACATACTATTCGTCATATTGTCTTAGGAAAGTATAATAATAATTCCGTTAATCTAATACGGACCAGTGAAGACATCGGTGGATATAATATTGAACAACCCTTTAATATTAGTTAAGCAACAATAAATTTAAATATTTACTGTGAATGCATTTGATGAAAACGGTGTTTAATATGAGCTGAAGATGATCCATAAGAAGAGATGTTTATAAGGATAAGGAGAATAGATAATTTTTTAAAAATTAAGATTCAGGCGGGGAGAGAAATATAAATGGGATTAAGATTGTAGTTTTGAAGCGAGCAACCATTCAAAAAGTTAGAAGCAAAATTTCTTACATTAACAATACAAGAGCGTGTTATTTCTTTTCTGTGATTTCTTCTTATGGTTTATGTTATTCGTATTTCAAAAGTCAGAGAGTTGTAACGAATGATTGGAGCTCATCTGAACCTTTGTCATAGAAATAGCAAGAGATGAGTGAGAGGCTTGCAGTATCGCGTCTGTGGGAAACGGTTTATCGAGAGGAGAAGCATATGACATTCCTAAAAATTGTTGGGCTCAGTCGCTCTCGCAAACAGATCACTGGACGCCCCGTCTAAATATAGCTCTAATACTCCGTTTCGGGTCTAAACTGACTCTTGTAAATATTGTTTCGTTTTATATATTATGTATTCTATATAATTGTATCATTTGTCTTTAATATAATTTTAGGTTTGTGTTAGTTCCGATTTTCGATATAACAAACTCAATGGTTATTTAATGCCGACAAGATTTTTTGGATGGGTTCTTATGAAAAGAATATATACTCTTTGTTAAAAAAATCACTTCGTAGATCAGGTTTCATTGACATATTTTTGTAAGGAGGGTTTTTATCGAGAGTCAAATCTAATCTTGGTAATATGGTGTGTTTTATTTATCAAACATATATTACCGGTTATTTTTTTTAATAATGGTTGGCTGGTAATTTTTTATATACATCTATTTTTAAACTTTCATAGTCTTTCGAGCACTGAAGCTGAGTAGAGTATTAAGAGACAGGAAAATTTCACTCAAAGAAGAGAGTACTGGATTACTATGTGATATCAGTCCTTCAATATGGCAGTGAAGGCTGGACAATATCATCGAAGACTTGAAACAAGTAAAATGTGGTTCTACAGAAGGATGTTGAGGATATCATGGATCGAACATAAGAGCAATGATGAGGTTTTATACTGAACATCAGGAAGAGACAGCTGAAGTTTTTGGGACATGCAATGAGGAAAGAGGGCTTGGAGTACGTGAAACTAACAGGCCAGATAGAAGGAAACAACACAGGGGTAAACAACGGATAATATATTTGACTGGCCTGTGCGGGTGGATGGTGTTGCGCGGTGTAACAGGGGAATGCGTGTTAAGAGCCACCAGGGATAGGAGACGAGGAAAGCTATGATCGCGTACGTCCTGAATGGACAAGGCACATAGAAGAAAAAGAAGTGTTTCGAGCACTGTTAGGGGTTAAATATTTGCTATTAGCTTGGCCTCTAACAGTTGATACCAATATGGATTATGGTGGATCTAGGAACAAAAGCATGTTCCACGCTCTTTGAAACCTCCCGATCAGTTGCCTCGTTGCCGGATGTAATTTATCCTCCTACTGAAGATGGTTTTTAATTTAGAGAGAATCATTATATTTACTGAGAAGGGTGTATTTTCTAGGTTCTTGACAGAATCCAACGTAGAATCTGTAATGTGATAGACACCGACTTGGCAGCTCAACTGCAGTCGCTATCTCACCGGCGTGACGTGGCTTCCTTGTGTCTCTTCTATAGATACCTTCCCGGGTTCTGCTCTAATGAATTGAGATCACTTGTGCCTCCTAGGTTTGAACTTACACGAGCTACTAGATTAGCATCTAGGTCCCCTCCTTTTATAATGAAACCAATAAAATGTAACAGCAATTTCTATACTACAGCTTCTTTTATCGCACCTCCCGCCTGTGGAATTCCCTTCCCTATACTTGCTTCCCCGACAGCAACAATCTCCAGGAATTTAAATATAAGGTCAATAAATATCTCCTATCTCACTAACTCGCATCCTTTCTCTTAAACCTTTTTTCATCTACTCCACCTCCATTCTCGGTATTCTCTTTCGTCTATTACCCTCCTCCTGACATCACCCATAACCTACCCATCTTTCTCGTCACTTTTCTCGCATTTCCCGCCTATGGAATTCCTTTCCATATACTTGCTTCCCCGACAGCTACAATCTCCAGGAATTTAAATGTAAGGTCAATAGACATCTCCTATCACACTAACTCGAATCCATTCTCTCAAACCTTTTTTCATCTACTCCACCTCCATTCTCGATATTCTCTTCCGTCTATTACCCTCCTCCTGACATTTCCTATAACTAAACCCACTTTCTCGTCACTTTCCTTTATGTAACCCCCTGCGCAACAGTGGTAGTAGAATGCCCTGCTTCGGGTGAGAAGATTTAAATAAACGAAAAAAAAAAAAGGTTTGTATTGTTTTGCCGGTCATTATTACAAAAATGAGGGACTTGGGGGCGGATAATATTACAGATATATTTGCCTTAGTTTACAGTATTTAAAAGTATATTTCAACCGGATAAGGTAATTTAATGAAATAATTAGCCAGATCCTGTTAATGCCATATCTGCTCTTGTAATTTTAACATTGCAATAAACGTTTCTCCGAGAAAATGATAGGCTAAAAAGAGCGGATCAATAATATGAAAATTAATCCATAGATATCGTTACATGCAGCGAAAATAAATCGGTAAATCTTTTTTTATTTTCTTATTTGTATTTGGATAGAAAATATCTTATTGGTGAACATGAGTGGCTTTAAATCGGAACTGACAGCTTATCGGAGAAATTAGTGTTCAGTAATAAAATCTGTGATAGAATACTGAACACAAAATTTTATATGTTTATATATATATATATATATATATATATATATATATAAGCGATTTCTGAGAGTTTTGGAATATCCGAAAGCTATATATTATATTTTGTTTCTGTCTCTATAACTTTTCATTTCTCTTTACGAAGGAAATTCTGTGAAAGCTAAAACATTAAGGAAGTTATGTTTTCAAGTTAAATGAGTATACGGTTGCTACTTCTAATCAATGATTAAATATGTTTGAGAGTGAAATAAACCATGTAGCTCTAAGAGAAGACCATCATTCTTTGAAACTGACGCTACATAATCCCAAATAATGTATTGTAGCAAATAATAGAAACGTCACGACCTAATTACTTTCAGGAATAACAAAAATTACATCAGATAGCTCATACTACTCGAAACTTAAGTATTGATATAATCGATAATTTTTTAATTCAGTTGTTGAACGTTATTTTTAATAGATACTTGTATTTGAGTGTATTTTCTGTGTTTAATCAAACAATATATATATATATATATGGTTAAATAAAATAAAGACAAGAGGAAAACTGTATTTTAAATCGCCTACGCGTTTCGTCCTGTGATGGACTTTATCAAGGCAAAAAGACGAAATGAGCTTTATTCTAAAGTACGTGTCAATAAACAAACAGTGTTGGCAACCACAAAGACGCTCACAAATCATTTCAAAAGATCAACAGAATATTTTAGTTTTTAGGATTTCTTCATGTGTAGCGCAAAGTCACGAGATGTTAAATTATTCTGTTGATCTTTTGAAATGATTTGTGAGCGTCTTTGTGGTTGCCAACACTGTTTGTTTATAGATACGTAATTTAGAAAAATGCTCATTTCGTCTTTTTGTCTTGAAAAAGTCCATCACAGGACGAAACGCGTAGCCGATTTAAAATACAGTTTTCCTCTTGTCCTCTTGTCTTTATTTTTTCTTAAACATTCTATCCTTAATCTCAGATTATAACTGAGTATATATATATATATATATATATATATATATATACATACATATATATTGTATGCGTGTGTATTTAGATAGAATTTTACATTGATGCACGTTTCATTAAATAATATAGACAAGTGTTGTCTATTTCTAGGTAAGTTTTTTCATATTGTCCGATAAGATTAATAGCCTAATCATTAAATGATGAAACCCAATCACAAAATTGATTCATAATTTATTTTATAATCCAATCTAAGCTTTAGGCTTACATAACCAATTTTCAATGATGTCAAATTACATCATAGTATAGCAATTCACAGACAATAATGACAATAATGACAGCCTGTTTTTGTTGACATACAATATTTCCAAGCAACGACAAACTCGTGCATACAAGACGTGTGACGTTATGAACTGTTGTGCGATATTCGCTTCAAGCGTCTTGTATGCACCAGTTTGTCGTTGCTTGGAAATCTTCCATGTCAACAAAAACAGACTGTCATTACTGTCAATATTGTACGTGTGCTGTTATACTATAATGTAATTTAAAATTTTAAAAAATGTAATTTTAATTTCCTTCCGAGATCTTCTTCGTGGGTGTGAGAGTTACAGGAGCAAAAAATAACCGCAAGATTGTGAAGCGAGATATTCCTGTAAAAAGTTTCTGCTTCAAATATCACGTTTGACACATTGATTAACGTTTATTACAACGTGAAACTTATCCAAAATGGAATTTTTTTTATATGTTGTAATGGCATGGTCACACCCCTGAAGATGATCTCAGAAGGAGATTGAAAGCACTTGGGTACATTGAGAAATGAATGATAATAACATCTGTCAAAGTTACAACTCATTTCTGACATCTTTCGTTTATAATACGCGAAAGATTATCCGTGAGTATGAACGGATTTTATTAAAAATAAGTAGACGCAATGTTTAAAATTTATTTAATCTGACATGTCTAAAAGAAAGGTTACTGCCTAAACACACACACGCACACACACACACACACACACACACACACACACATATATATATATATAACATTTTATAAAAATTGTTCAAACAAATAAATTAAATATATAGGTTGTTAAATCCATTTCGTTAATCTCCGGGACTTTACATAACATTGTCTGTCTAGGTTTGTTTAATTTACGATACACTTTCAGAGCAGAAATGAATATTTACGAGAAGTCGAAAATTTGTGCTTATAAGGCTTAATCCGGCTTTATCTACTGCGAATTCATTCGTGGTCGAGCGGTTAAGAAGCATCAGATCAAGTAGTGACTTCGTTAGAGGTCGCAAGTTTGAATCATGTCGAATTATATATTTCTAACAAAATTTCTAAAAAATAAATATTCAGACCAATAGTGTTATAAATATAAATATACTGTTTAATTAAATATTAAATCAAATGCGAAAATCAATTAAAATAATTTTCAAACAAATAAATTAAAAATCTGAGTTTTTAAGTCCATTTCATTATTTTCCGCAACTTTCAGTAAAAAAAAAAAAAATCAAGACTGTTGATGCTGTACACTACCTTAAACAAAATATCGGGAATGAAACCGTATCAGTACTGGGAATGGCGATAACAGTTATTTGATTTGATAAACAATGTGTGTTGTGGTGCGGTGGATATCGGCTCGGAATGAGAAATCGGAGAGACGAGTTCAAATTTCAGCAGGACCTGATTTATTGAAAGTGGTATTTTGTAGGATGTTCGTTAAAAATGATTGGAAGAAAATTATATTTGTAATGTCATGCTCGTGGAATAATGATATTGATTTAGTAAAAAGAAATATTATATATTTTGGAATCATTTCATTTCATCCTTCCCCTTTCATCGACCTTAGGATTCATTATATCTAAACTTTAAGCAAGTAGGTTAAAAGAAACTCATCAGGTATAAAAATCACCGAAGCGCCTGGTATGTAGTCCTATTAAAGTTTACTCCAAAAGCAATACATAGAATTTAGGAATAACTAATATAACACTTTTTTAGAAAAAAAGTACCTACATTTCTGATATACATATGGAAAAAGGGTTTAGATAAGTTATTATTTCTTCTAGGTACCTTGTCTTTTCAGGACATGGGCGGCCACCTTCTGCAGATTTTACTTTTTTTTTTTTTATAATTGTGTGGCCCGAAGCAAGGCATTTTACTGCCACTATTTGGCAGGGGCTTACATAGGAGGAATGCTGAGGAGTGAGAGGTTGTAGGGCGTGTCAGGAAGAAAGTAGGAGAGGGAAAAGATTACTGATGAGAGTGGGGTGGACGAGGAGGACTGTTATGAGGAGTGAGAGGTTGCAGGGCGTGTTGGGAAGAGAGTAGGAGACGGAAGAGATTACTGATGAGAGTGGGGTGGATGTAGAAAAGCATTAGAGAGAGGATGTAAGTTAGTGAGACAGGTGATGTCTATTGACTTTACATTTAAATTCTTGGAGATTGTAACTGTCGGGAAAGCAAGTATGCGGAAGAGAATTCCACAGGCGGGAAGTGCAAGAAAAGAAGCTAGTGGAGTAGAATTTTCGTTTACAATTTATTGGTTTCACAGTAAAAGGGTGGAACCTAGTTGCTAATCTTGTGGCTCGAGGAAATTCGTATATAGGGGGTACCACTAAGTTCATCGGAGCAGAAGCCGTGAAAGTATTTGTCGAAGAGACACTTAATATTTTTTTATATTCGTTATCTCTGCGAACAGTCTTATGGGACAAACAATACTTTAATGTCCATTTATCACACAAGGAATTAAACTCCGGCATATTTTTATTTAGTTATTTGTTTGAACATTATTTTCAATAAATACTCGCATTGTAGTAGATACTCTATTTTTTTATAACAAAAAGTATATTTATATATACATATAGAGGTCTCAATATTCGAGAAAACTTGTTCGGAAAATATGCATCATCCTCTAGGTCTAGCGGTGATAAGTTCGAATCCTGTCGGTTGACGGTTCTTATGTAAACTTTATTTAATGAAACTTTATGTGTGTGTGTATGTGTGTGTGTGTGTGTGTCCGTTACCTATAGACTTCGAAACGGCTGAACCGATTTTCTTGAAAATTTACACAGTTGTACTATAAGCGTCTGCGAGTGTTCTTAACTAGGTTTTGTGTCGAGGTACACCCGATAAATATCGAAAACCGATAATCGAAAAATGGGGTTATAGAAGGAGTGGTCCGATTTTAATCAAATTTGATACACTCATAGACAAGGACAGAAGAAACGATATTCAGAAGTCTCAAGGTTCCAGTTCTTACAATAGTCCAGAAAATCGATAATATATATATATAAAACGCAAGATGTTTGTGTGTGTGTCTGTTTAACAGCCTGTACATCTGTATTTTTTCAGCTCTTTTATTTTAGTTTTTGCTTTGGGTTTTTGCTCTAAGTAGGTATAATTGTAGTTCTTAGTCTCAGCCATGATACCATTTACTCAGAGAACTTATTTAGCCTTCAAAATTCAATTTACGACGAAAGAAACCTATTTGATATCGATATCAGGAAATCAAAATTTGACTTACATCCATTCATTTTTTTCAGTCTACGGATTCACTTTAACTCGAAACAACTATTGCTTTTTAGTCTTTCGTGCCAACGTCCAAAGATTCTGAGCTCCAGGACCATGGATTAGTTTTAAAGCATTCATTACACCCGAGCAACGCCGGGCTATACTGCTAGTTCTAAGAAATAAATTAAAAATATTATATTGCATATTTAAATGGTAGAGTCTTTTTTTAAATGGATATCCGAAGGATCTGCTTTCTTTCGAGATTTTCATAATTGCTGTTCTTAATCCGTTGACTAAGGCAGAAATGGAAAACATTATCCACTCTTTCGTAAAGATTAAGGGATTTAGCATCCAGTTGAAAATATCAAATGCAAAACACTTGAAATATAAATGTAAGCCACGTTCTTAGTGTTTCTTGCTTTTTAAAACAAAGACTTGAAATATAAATATAAGCCACGTTCTTAGTGTTTCTTGCTTTTTAAAACAAAGACTTGAAATATAAATGTAAGCCACGTTCTTAGTGTTTCTTGCTTTTTAAAACAAAAACTTGAAATATAAATGTAAGCCACGTTCTTAGTGTTTCTTGCTTTTTAAAACAAAAACTTGAAATATAAATATAAGCCACGTTCTTAGTGTTTCTTGCTTTTTAAAACAAAGACTTGAAATATAAATGTAAGCCACGTTCTTAGTGTTTCTTGCTTTTTAAAACAAAGACTTGAAATATAAATGTAAGCCACGTTCTTAGTGTTTCTTGCTTTTTAAAACAAAGACTTGAAATATAAATGTAAGCCACGTTCTTAGTGTTTCTTGCTTTTTAAAACAAAGACTTGAAATATAAATGTAAGCCACGTTCTTAGCGTTTCTTGCTTTTTAAAACAAAGACATGAAATATAAATATAAGCCACGTTCTTAGTGTTTATTGCTTTTTAAAACAAAGACTTGAAATATAAATGTAAGCCACGTTATTAGTGTTTCTTGCTTTTTAAAACAAAGACTTGAAATATAAATGCAAGCCACGTTCTTAGTGTTTCTTGCTTTTTAAATCAAAGATTTAAAATATAAAAATAATTAGTAATTTACATTATTTTTAACGTGAGGCGCACCTGGCTAACTTTCTGTGTGCATCAGTGCGCCTGGGTGGCATATATGAGAAACGCTGCTATAAACACTGCCCTAGAGGCACACGCTCATTCATGAGTATATATGCTGCACTTAAAACCCTAATTAGCTCGGTAGATTTGATTTAAGATGTAGTAATCGATTAAATGATTGGTTTTCTTAACGTAGCCTTCCTTTATTTTTGAAAGCCAGAAATATTTTACATAGTAAGATTTTGATTTTATTGTGGAAGTAATAACGTTATACATGAATTGCTAATTGATCCATTGCTGGGTAGGAGAAGAGGTAGTTTCGTACCTTTCCCAAGGGTGTTTAGGTATAAGTGAACATAATGAACCGAACTAGAATATTAATTCGGCCCTCTGATTAAACATTTCGAGCAATTATCAGTACACACAACTAGCACATAAAAGTTTAAAATACCTAAGCGGTCACTTATCTATCTAATTGACGTTGATTAATGTCGGTGATCAGAAGGATAGTTCAATCTATTGTAGCCATACATTTTCCGATTAAATAATGTGAGTTCCACAAATGGATAATAATAAGAGATCATGTTTTGAAGCTATGTAATTGGAGTAGTTATTCTGTCTCAGTCGACACGATCAACTTGCTGATTAGCTTAATATATTAACGGGTTGTTAGCTTTCAACGTCTAAAAATTAGTGTTTGTAGCATGTTGAGCAAATACACTCTTATTCAAATTAATTGAAACAAATGATTTAGTTTTCCTTCTTTCGCCCTACGATCAATTTTCAAATCACTAGATTTACAGGGCAGGGTTTAATCGGTTTTTTATTTTTTTGCAGATTAGTTCATTTGCCAAGGCGCACAGCAATATTAATCTATTTTTGGGGGTGTATGATGACATTTTTTTGTCCTTGAAAAATATTGTGTCATCCGTGATTGCAACAGATTTATATCATGTTCTAACACTGATGTTTTACACTGTCGGTTAATAGTCCTACGACCATTGTCTGCGATGGACGTTACTCCAAGAAAGCTTACAAAATTTCTAACGCTGTACGAACACACTGGCAAACCTTACAAAGAGATCGTTGTTGTTGTTAGATTTCAACTGTCATTCATGTCATCAAAGCAAAAGAAATCAGATACTTTTATTTACATGCAAATACCCTTGAAAAAGGTCTTATTCCGTCACTTCTCTCCCATCTATGGATTAAATATGAGATCAGATTGGGTCCTATAGCCTTGATTGGCAACCAGGCTACCACAGAAATAATTGCTAACTACTGCGAGAAACTGTTCTGCCCAATCAGTCAAGACATGTTCGCCCAAGTTTGTATCACGTATGGTAAATAACCGACTAATTGACAGACTGACCAATATCTTAGTATCAGTGGATTATCTTGCAATCCTCCCAGTAACGTCGTCAGCAGCCTTCCGTCTCTTTAAATTGCTATCTTCTTGGAGAGCACGGAAAGCCCTAACAATATAATTTCAAATTTCTCTTCTTACCGGTGAATTTGACATCTTTCCACAAGCCTTTTTTTTTCTTGTCTAATATTGACATTTTTTTAGTCGAAAACGTAAAAGAAAATTCTGTAGAAAAAACCAAAACAACGAAAAGTAACGATGAATACGAGATCAGGGAAAATGTTAAACATCCTAGGAAGACATTATTCATTTTGTTTCAATTAATTTGCACAAGTCTGTATTTTTATATGTACTCAGTCAGTTAAGTGCCGTATGTGATACACGCTTTGGGCGATAATGTCTCAAAAGAGACATGACTGACTGGGAAGAAGATTTTGTATGCTGCTATTTAAAGTATAGTTGAAGGAAGAAGAGACGGATTGTATTAATAATTAGTAATTAGTGGAGGATCAGTTTATTACATCATAACAATAGAAAACCGATCCCCCACTTTATGTCCAGTAGACGCTTTACTTATATTTCCAACTCTTATCTTCATTCAGTCAGATAAGTGCCATACCTGATACACGCTTGGATGTTCATGTCTCGAAAGAGTCATGACTGACTGGGCAGAAGATTATCTCGCAGTAGATTGCCATTGCTTTCTGCGGTAGACTGGTTGCCAGCCAAGGCTATAGAACCCAATCTGTCTTGTTATTTAACCCATAACTGGAAGGTAGATACGGATTAATAACTTTCACATGGGTATTTCCGCGTAAGTGAAGGCAATGAATTCAACTGGAATTCGAACTCGGCTCCCCGATTTCTTGCTCGGAGCTGATATCCACTGCACTACAACGCACATCCTTTTATTTATACTATAATGCGGTAAATTAATGTCAAAGTTCAATTACCGCAACAAATAAATATTTAATTCCACAAATCGACAAACAGAATCAACCAAAATATTTTATCCGAATTCCATCCTTTAATTTGTTCATAATCACGCGACAAATTTAAAGAACTATCACTTTTTCTTTGATTTCTTTTTTTTTTTTTTTTTTTACTCCGTGTTTATCAATATTGATTTCCAGTAAGATAACTTCTTTCCAGAAATAACGTTTAACATTCACATCTACAACTGGACGAATATTGTTGGCTTTTAGTCCCTCTGCGAATTGCCTTCTGTTATATTTGATTTTTGTAATACTTCATGTCAATTTAAAAGTCAAATTCGTTAAGTAGACAGAAAATTAATGTGAAGAATTTTAGCTGCGTCATTTTGTTACCAGTGTCTACACGGAAACATTCCTGTCTCAGGGGGAAATGATGTCTTATAGTATTTTCCCTGAAGAATTTCATTACAACGGCAACCTGTCACTGGCAACGTCTGACCAAAATGACTGATTTGCTTTGACTGAACTCACCGAATGTCATTTAAAGAATTATAAATTAAAAGTTATAAATCATTAAATTGTTGATAATATGTGTACTTCGTTTGCGCTATTAGTTTAGAAATATTCGTATAGTTCTAAAGAAAATCGATTTTTGTCACGCATTTAACTGAGGAGTCAAAGTGTTTCTGTCGTGTTTATTTTCAATACAAAACCCCCAAAATTAGTGGTTATGGAAACTATCAATCCGAGAATCAATTTTCCGTGCTATTCTTCCTCTTCTATGTGCCCTGTCCCTTCAAGACGTAGGCGATCATGGCTTTCCACGTTTCCCTGTCCCTGGTGGCTCTGAGCACGCCTTCTCCTGTTACACCGTGCAAACCTCGTTCTGTCATCCACCTGATTAGGTCCTTCAAATATGTTATCCGTTGCTTTCCCCTGTCTCTTCTTCCCTTTATCTGGCCTGTTAGTATCAGGTTCTCCAGAACCTACTTCCTCACTGCATGTCCCAAAAACTTCAGCTGTATCTTCCTGAGGCTCAATATTAATTTCCTTTTTTTTTCCATCATTACTAAAACCTCATGATTGCTCACATCCTCGATCCATGAGATTCACAGCATCCTTATGTAGAACCACATTTCAGTTGCTTTAAGTTTTTCCTTCATCTTTGATGGTATTGTCCAGCATTAACTGCCATATTGAAGGACGGACATTACGTAGAAAACCAGTACACTCTTCCTAGTTTCTAGCAAAATTGTTCTCTTTCTTAATACATTACAAGACAAAATTAACTGAAATAGGCATCATCATCATCATCATCATCCTTCGTATACTAGCTATAACTTAGATACTTGACCTGCCCTTACCCACATAAGTGAGGGTCACGAAAAGAGTTTTAATTTCAGATGAATTCGATACATTTACTCACATGCAAATACCCTTGAAAAAGGTATTATTCCGTCACTTCTCTCTCATCTACGGATTAAGAAAGAGAACAGGTTGGGTCCTATAGCCTTGATTGGCAACCAGGTTACCACAGGAATAATGGCAAACTAATGCGAGAAACTCTTCTGTCCAATCCGTCAAGACATATTCGCCCAAGTTTGTATCACATATGGTAAATAACTGACTAATTGATAGACTGACCAATATCTTCGTATCTCTGGATTATCTTGCAATCCACCCAGTAACGTCGTCAGCAGCCTTCCGTCTCTTTAAATTGTCTTCTTCTTGGAGGACATGGAAAGACCTAACAATATCATTTCAAATTTCTCTTCTTACCGGTGAATTTGACATCTTTCCACAAGCTTTTTTCTTGTCTAATATTTAAATTTTTCATTCGGCCTACATCGGAATGGGTTAAACGTGTCAATATCGTTTCTAATAATTATATCTTTTGCTGTAATTCTTCTGTTAATATCCAAGACTTTCATTCAAACAGAGACTGAGAAGCACAATTCACGCGGCAGTTTGATCTTTGACACAAGCTACATGCATTTGCCTTTCAAGATACATTCTTCTTCTTCTATGTGCCCTGTCCCTTCAGGACGTAGGCGATCATGGCTTTCCACGTTTCCCTGTTCCTGGTGGCTCTGAGCACGCCTTCTCCTGTTACACCATGTAATCTTTGTTCCGTCATCCCCCTGATTAGGTCCCTCAAATATGTTATCCGTTACTTTCCCCTGTTTCTTCTTCCCTCTATCTGGCCTGTTAGTATCAGATTCGCCAGGCCCTCCTTCCTCATTGCGTGTCCTAAGAATTTCAGCTGTCTCTTCCTGATGCTCAGCATTAATTTCCTTTTTGATTCCATCATTTCTAAGACCTCATCATTGCTCATACGCTCGATCCAGAGATTCACAGCATCCTTCTGTAGAACCACATTTCAGTTGTTTCAGTTTTTTGGTCATTATTTAAGTGTATCGGCGAACTTACAAGACAAAGCCTAGAAATAGGTTACTTCCAGCCAATACGTTTTTTAATCAACATCTCTAATACTGTAAATTCCGCTTGTTCATGTCGCATCCAGAAGTAATTTCGCATTGTGGTGTCATGGATATCGGCTCAGAATAAAAAAAATGGGAGAGCTCATTTCGAATTCTAGTTGAATTCGTTGCAATCATTTACGCGCAAATACCTTTGGAAAACATAAACCAATCTCTTATCTCTCCATCTATAGGTTAGATAGTTGGTCAGATTGGTTCTATAGTCTTAACTGGCAATCAGTCTAACATAGAAAGAAATGGCAACCTACTTTGGGAAAATCCCCGTGACAAATTAATAACAGATCGAAAGAGACATGATCGCCCAAGCATGTATCACGTATAGCATTTAACTTACTGAACTTATTGATTGTATAAATCAAATAAAATAACGTTCGACACATCAAGTAAAATTTTAAAAAATAAAAGAAATTAAATTTAAAGGCAGGAAGGTATTTTTAATATGAAAAGTTCGATGTTTCTTTGGTGATTCATAATATCAACAGTGACATTAATACATCATATGAGAATGTGACTTTCTAAGCGCAATATTATGTGGAACAAGGCCAAAAGTATGGGGCACCCAGTGGGAATCGAACTCAGTACTCTATTGAAACGATACTACCGATACACGCTTATTAAGCATTACGTAACTTAGAGGTGTCTGCATATGGGTATAAGAATATTTCAAACCTGCTGTTGAACCCTCGATGGACAACACATAACACACTGGCTAGGCAACATAAACAATTGACGAAAATATTTAACAGTGTGAATTATCCTTAAAAAGTGCTTGCGTTTGAATGAAAATCTTCAGATCATAGCATTTGTAACTGTTGCCATTCTCTTTCACTATCATTCGCCTAGGAACAGACTCCATTCCATGTCCTCACTTCTTCAAAGAGTTCAGACTTCTAATTTTCTTGTCAGAAAAATTATGCTAATATCCAGGTATTGTCTTTTACACTTTTACTTCATTTAACCTCACAATACTACAAGCCCATTTATAATTATGATTGCTTTATTTCTGTGGTATATTTTGTTTGAGTTTTGGCAGTCAGTCAGTTAAGTACCATACGTGAATACTGGGCAGAAGATTATCCCGCAGTAGGTTGCCATTGCTTTCTGCGGTAGACTGGTTGCCAACCAAGGCTATAGAACCCAATCCGTCCTGTTATTTGACCCATAACTGGAGGGAAGAGACGGATTAGTACCTTTCCCAAGGGTATTTGCGCGTATATGAGTGCAACGAATTCGACTGGAATTCGAACTTGGGTCTCCAATTTCTCGTTCCGAGTCGATATCCACTGGACCACAACGCACATCTTTTCTTCCCCTTCCCTAATTAGTATTAATCCTTTGGTAAGTCCTGTGATCTTAATAGCTGTTCGATAAAGTCTTATATTCGCAGATCACAGTTTTGAGTTAAACACAAGGAGAATATGCTTTCCTGATGGTTGTGCAAAACACAGCCTCTTGCAAAATGACCAACTGCTTGCAATTTTGAGTGAAGACAACTTTTGTGGCTTCCACTTGCTTCTCTTTCCCGAAGCGAAGAAAATGCAAGACGTATATTCATTCACGTATTCAACATGTATTCTTTCGAAATGAATTCTTTTACGCTTTTCAAACTTCCCTCTAATTGTCTTTATTTCTTTACAGACGATCAAGACCTCCTTCAGGAAGTAGTGAAAGGAAACGGAAAGAAAGGAATCCATATAAACTACCAGAAAACAAAATGCATGTTAAACAATAAAAAGAGGAAGTGAAAATGCTAACAAGTTGAGGTGCAGAAATTTGAATAACTCGGAAGGACGGAAAGTACGATGCGGAGATCCGAAGATGTATTAGCCTGGTCAAGGGTGCATTTTAGAAGCTGAGTATAATACTAAGAGACAAAAATTTTGCTGGAAACAAAGAAGAGAGTACTGGATTGTTATATGATGTTTGTTTTTCAACATGGTAGTGAATGCTGGAAAATTTCATCAAAGATGAAGGAAAGACTTCACGCAGCCGAAATATGGTTCTACATAAGGATGCTGAGGATATAATGGACGAAACACGCAAACAAGTTTTGAAGAGAATGGACACAGGAAAAAAAACTGATACTTAACATCAGGAAAAAACTGCTGGAGTTTTTGGAACATTAAATGAGGATAGAAAAGAGAGACGGGGGAAGCAATGCTTGTCATACTTGATAGACTTAAGCAAATGGATGGTGGAGCAGTGATAACAAGAGAAGGGGTATTAAGAACGAAAAGGGATAGGGAGAGGTAGGAAGCTCTGATAGTCTACGTCCTGAAGGGACACGGCACATAGAAGAAGAAGAAGAAGAAGAAGAGATTCTCCAGTCTACATATATTGAATGAATACGAAACATATATAATTGTACAATCGATTCGTGAGAATATACCCTGGGTGTAATCTTTCTCTTTCTAACTCAAATTCTACCCAAATTTTTCAACCATAACACCTTAAGAACTAGTATATTATATAAATCAGTTAATTAAGTGTAAAACGTGATAAAGTCTTGGGTGATCATGTGTCGAACAAGACATGACTAACTGGACAGAATATTTTCAGGCAGAAGGGTCATTACATTTTTGCGATTGACTGGTTGTAAACTAAGTCTATAGAACACAATCTGTCCTGTTATTTAGCCCATATGTGGATGGAGAAAAAACAGATTCATAGAGTTTAGAGTTAACCTTTTGTCTAATCTTACCATTCGTATAAAATGCGTCTTAAGAGTGTAGTGATCGGGTTCTTGTGTAAGATGAAAGAAAAAACATAAGAAAGAAGTATTACTTCAGTATTTAGCGACTATGATAGCAGAGAAATATAAAACATGGAGCTATCGGATGAGAAAAATATGGTAGTCTTAGCCGATTCACCAAGCATCTTGAACGAGAATGAGTACAGGTTGAGAAATAAAACTTTTTTTAAAAATCATATCGCCCCAAGCAAGGCGGTGACGCCACTGAGGCGCAGGGGGCTACTTAAGAATAAAATGATTAGAAAATAGAAAGCCGAGAACCACATCCTAAACAGGAAAAAATGGATGAGCCTCTTCACCTGTTCAAAAGACGTGGCTGGAGTGTGAACCGGGCGATATTTAAGTCTATCTACTCCAATTGAGAACAAGAGAAAAAAAGTGAAAGATTGGCAAAATAAATAAATAAAGAAAGAAAGAAAGAAAGCCGGAAACCACATACTAAACAGGAAAAAAAGGATGAGCCTCTTCATCTCTTCAAAAGACGTGGGTGGAGTGTGAACCGGGCGATAGTTAAGTCTATTTACTCCAATTGAGAGCAAGAGAAAAAAGTGCAAGATTGGAAAAAAAATAAATAAAAGAAAGCCAGGAACCACATCCTAAAGAGGAAACAAGGGATGAGCCTTTTCACCAGTTCAAAGGACGTGGGTGGAGTGTGAACCGGGCGATAGTTAAGTCTATCTACTCCAGTTGAGAACAAGAGAAAAAAAAACGTGAAAGATTCGAAAAAAAATAAATAAAAGAAAGCCGGGAAACACATCCTAAACAGGAAACAAGGGATGAGCCTCTTCACCTGTTCAAAAGACGTGGGAGGAGTGTGAACCGGGCGATGGTTCCGATCAATAACTAAGATATTCTTACGTTGTTAAAATGAATAATGGAGCATTGAGTTAGTCTAGACTGAAATTCATCAAGGCGTGTAGGTCGTATTCACACAGACGATCGAAAAAAAAAATAATTGCCGAGAGATAATTAGCGTAAAGAAATTAATTAGTTCCTATCAGGTTCAGAGATACAATCAAGAAATTTAATCAGAGAAGAGCAGTTTACGTTTTACTGTTAATTTTTATTTATTTAGTCGATCAGTTTATTAAGAAGGAACAATATAGCAATACTATTAATACTACTACCATTACAAATATTAGTAATGAAAATAATAATAATAAAAGGAAATTGGTTCATTCAAAATAATGACTTTGATTCAACTATTCAAAATAAGTAAAAATGAATAAAATTACCGTCAAAAAGATGAATTTAGCGAATTGGAGTAGATGAGCAAAATACTAACACACAGGAAGATCTCAATAGAAACGAAGAAAAGAGTGCTAGACTGCTACGTGATGTCAGTTCTTCAATACGGCTGTGAATGCTGGACAATATCATCAAAAATGAGGACAAATCTGGAAGCGGCCGAAATGTGGTTCTACAGAAGGATGCTACGGATATCGTGGACTGAGCATACAAGCAACGACGAAGTGTTAGAAAGAATGGCAACAAAAAGGAAATTGATGCTGAGCATCAGGAAGAGACAACTGAAGTTCCTGGGACATGCAATGAGGAAGGAGAGCCTGGAGAACCTGATACTGACTGGACAGATAGAAGGAAGGAGAGACAGAGGAAGGCAGCGGATAACATATTTGCAGGATCTGATCAGGTGGATGACGGAACGGGGGTTGCCAGGAGCAACAGGAGCAAACATACTAAGAGCCACAAGGGATAGGGAGACGTGGAGATCCATGATCGCCTACGTCCTGAAGGGACAGGGCACATAGAAGAAGAAGACTAAACTATCGCCCAGTTCACAATCCACCCACGTCTATTGAACAGGTGAATGGGCTCATCCCTTGTTCACTGTTTAGGATGTGGTTTCCGGTTTTCTCTTTTCCAATCTTTTCACTGCTTTTTCTTTTTGTTTTTTTTCAATTGGCGTCGATAGACTAAACTATCGCCCAGTTCACAATCCACCCACGTCTATTGAACAGGTGAAGAGGCTCATCTCTTGTTCCCTGTTTAGGATATGGTTTCCGGTTTTCAATTTTCCAATCTATTCACTCCTTTTTCTTTCTATTTTTTTTTTTTCATTGGAGTAGATAGACTAAACTATCGCCCGGTTCACACTCCACTCACGTCTATTGAACAGATGAAGAAACTCATCCCTTGTTCCCTGTTTGGGATGTGGTTTTTGGTTTTCTCTTTTCCAGTCTTTTCACTCTTACCTAGCCCCCTGCACATCAGTGGCGTTACGGCCTTGCTCGGGGTGATATGATTAAAAAAAAAAAAAGGAATTATACAGGGTGTCCATAAAGTCCGTGTGCACTGTAAAAAGTTATAACTTTATTTGTGTTTATGATAGAAATAATCTGTAAAAAATGAACTTGAAGAATTAAACTTGAAAGATAATACAGTGTTCCTACAAGATGGGGCCGCTTGTCACTTTCCTCTACGTGTTAGTTTCTAAATCAGGAATTTCCTAATAGATGGATCGGAAGGGGTGGACCATTTTTTTGGCCTCGGCGAACGCCAGATTAGACTCCATTAGATTTCCTTTTATAGGGAAATTTAAAAACAATTGTGTATGCAACAAACCTAGTTCATTAGAAGATTTGAAAGTTAAAATAAAATGTGATTTCAGAAATTACTGTAAATCAGTGAACTGCAATATCTTAATACCCTATGTATTGCTAATAATGGAGAACATGTGAAAATTAATTAAAATTCCAATACAACCTGAATATATATAGATTTACTTCTTTCTAAACTTTTTACAAATTATTTATATGACAAATACAAATAAAGTTATAATTTTTTTAAAGTACACTCGAACTTTATACCCGGTATAATTTCCAAATGTTAAAGACATCAGATCTGCAGGGTGATGGAAATGTAACTCGCTATTTTATGGAAGAGTGGCCAGCCAGGAGTCCTGACTTATCCTCACGTGACATTTTTGTGGGCTTTGGTAAAAGACCAATTCTACTATAGGATGTACATGTTGTGCAGTGGATATCGGCACGGAACGAGAAATCAGGGAGCCGAGTTCGAATTTCAGTTGAATTCCTTGCATTCACTTACGCGCAAATAACTTTGGGAAAGTTATTAATCAGTTTCTCCCCTCCAGTTATGTGTTAAATAATAAGACAGATTGGGTTCTATAGCCTTGGTTGACGACCAGTCTACCATAGAAAGTAATGGCAACCGAGTGCGGGATAATCTTCTAGCCAGTCAGTCAGGTCTCTTTCACAACATGATTGCTTAAAGCATGTATCACGTATGACATTTAACTGACTGAACGAAGATAATAATTGGAAACATAAGTAAAGCTTCTACTGGGCATAAAATGGGGGTCGGTTTTCTATTGCTATGAAGTAATAAACTGGTCCCCTACTAATTACTGATTATTAATACACTTCGTCTCTTCTCCATTCAGCTTCTCCCTTCAGCAGGATAGACAATGTTCTGCCCAGTCAGTCATGTCACTTTTGAGACATGATCGCCCAAAGCCTGTATCCCGTATGGCACTTAACTGACGGACTGACTTACTGACTACTATAGCAAACCAAGTTGTGTGAAGAACTTTACAGGCGAATACAAGAGGTTATGTTTTCCGAAAAAAAAGGTTCCTTGTGAAATCAGTTAATGCAATTCCTGGGTGTTTCGATATGCTGGTAGCGGAATCTGTTATCAATATCGAATTTTAAATATGATCGTATCCTAAACATTTATCTCATATACATTACTTGAAAATATTTAGTTAACAAATGAATTATAAGTTTTTAAAAATGAGTAGTTACTTTTCACTAATTCTGTATTTTATTATACCAAGTTAAAAAGATTCTGTATAAAAGAAAAGAAAACGTTACTTCTAGAGGGCTGTTGTCAAAAATTAAAGGCGGTATATTGATAGACAATCCTCTCTGATTATGTATCCGCAGAACGATGCGATGGTTAGCAAGCGTGTCTTGCAATAACATTTACGACTCAATTGTGAGTTCGATCCAATACCTTTGGTCTTCTACAATATCAAATATACGCTTAGAAAGTCACTATATCCTATCTATTATGCTAGTCGGCTAGACACATTCTTCTTCTTCTTCTTCTTCTTCTTCTTCTTCTTCTTCTTCTTTGTGTCCTGTCCTTTCAAGACGTAGTCGATCATGGTTCTCAACGTCTCCCTATCCTTGAGGGCTCTTAGTATGTCTTCTCCTGCTATAGCTCGCAACCCCCGTTCCGTCATCCATCTGGTCCGGCCTTTCAAATATGTTATCCGATTCTTGCCCCTGTCTTTTTTCATTATATCTGGCCTGTCAGTATCAGGTTCTCCAAGCCCTCTTCCTCATTGCATATCCAAGGAAATTCAGTTGTCTCTTCCTGATGCTCACTATTAATTTTCTTTTCGTTGCCATTCTTTCAAACACCTCGTCGTTGCTCACATGCTCGGTCCATGATATTAGCAACATCTTTCTGTAGATCCACATTTCCGCTGCTTCAATTTTTTTCCTCATCTTCGATGATATTGTCCAGCATTCACTGCCGTATTGAACAACTAACATCACTTAGCAATCTAGTACTCTCTTCTTTGTTTCTAGGGAAATTTTTCTGTGTCTTAGTACTTTACTCAGATTCTGGAACGCGTCCTTCGCCATGCCAATTCGCCTTCGGATATCTGTGTCGCACTTTCCATCTCCTGTTAGGATGCTTCCTAGGTATTTATTTCTCAATTCCCAAAAACAAAAACTGCTCTTCAAAATGTAGCTATGCTGAACTGGGAAATAGCGAATCTGCCGGTGTGATCAATACATTAAAGAAAGACGGTAGGCTTAAAATACTCGATTACGATGTCTTTTCAGGTTTTTACTTTGATCATTTCAATTCATCCATGATATTAATGTCAGTAAACGCTGTGAGCGGAGGAAATTTAAAATGACTTCAATGAGGAAAAAAGACAATAAAAATATAATTTCAGAGATATTAAAATCAATATTAAGTTTTTAAATTATGGTTGGCAGGCAAACAAGAAACCAAGAAAATAATCCAGACGTAAGAAGAAACTGTTAAAAGAAAATGTACGTCTAGATTTAGTCATTTCAACAGTCAGTCAGTTAAGTGTGATACACGCTTGGGCGATCATGTCTCGAAAGAGACATGACTGACTGGGCAGAATATTATCCCGCAGTAGGTTGCCATTGCTTTCTTCTGCCTTAGACTGGTTGCAGACCAAGGCTATAGAACCCAATCTGCCCTGCTATTTGACCCATAACTAGAAGGAAGATACGGACTGATACCTTTCCAAAGGGTAATTGCGCGTAAGTGAATACAATGGATTCAACTGAAATTCGAACTCGGCTCCCCGGTTTCGCGTTCCGAGCCAATATCTACTGTACCACAACAGTAGAAGTATTAAAACATCATCAGTTAAATGCTATACGTGATACAAGCTTAGGCTATCCTGTGCGAAAGAGACATGACTGACTGGCCAGTAGATTTTCTATATTGCTATTTAAAGTAGAGCTGAGGTGAGAAGAGACAGATGGTATTAATAATTAGAAATTATTGGGAGGTCAGTTTATTACTTTCTAACAAGAGAAAACCGATCCTCCACTTTATGTCCAGTAGAAGCTTTACTTATGCTTCCAACTACTATCTTCATTCAGTCAGTTAAGTGCCATACGTGATACACGCTTTGTGCAATCATGTCACGAAAGAGACATGACTAACTGGGCAGAAGATTTTCTATCCTGCTATTTAAAATGTAGATGAAGGGAGCAGTGACAGACTATTATTAATTAGAAATTAGTAGGGGATCAATTTATTACTTTATAACAATAGAAAACCGATCCCCCACTTTATGCCCAGTAGAAGCTTTGCTTAAGTTTCCAACTATTTTCTTCATTCAGTCAGTTAAGTGCCATATGAGATACACACTTTGGGCGATCATGTCTCGAAAGAGACATGAGTCATTAGGCAGAAGATTTTCTATCCTGCTATTTAAAGTGTAGTTGAAGGGAGAAGAGACAGATTGTATCAATGAGTATCGCTTAACAGTATATCAACCTCTGTGGGTCATTTAATGCCAAAACGGTTGGTTTTTAAAAAATTTTTTAATGTTAGGTTATAGTGAGAAGGTTGATCTAGTTGGATTTTAACGAAAATCTTGTCTTTATTCTTTTTTATTTTAGAAAACTGAAAATTTATTCTAGTTTTTATTAAAAATGTTTTGCTGAGAATTTTTTCCATTAAAAATGTATATTTTTTTTTTATAAAAGTCTATTTTTATATATACATATTTCTATAAAAGTATCTTTATACTTTAATAGTGTTTTGACTCAAGTTTGGGGGCTAACTATTTGCCCATAGCTGGGACCCTAACAGGTGCTACGACTCTGGGTCAGGGTGGACCTGGGAACAACAGCAATTAAGAGGTGGTTCCATGCTCCTCACAACCTCCCAATCAGAGGCCTTGCTGCCAGAAGCAGTTTAATGTCATGCTTAGGACCATTAATTATTAGTAATTAGTGGTTATCAGTTTATTACTTCATAACAAAAGAAAACCGCTCACCCACTTTATGTCCAGCAGAAGCTTTACTTATGTTTCCAATTATTATCTTCATTCAGTCATTTAAGTGCTATACGTGATATATGCTTAGGCAATCATGTCTCGAAAGAGACATGACTGACTGGCCAGAAGATTATCCCGCAGTAGGTTGCCATTGCATTCTGTTGTGGACTGATTGCGAACCAAGGCTATAGTCCTGTTATTTTACCCGTAACTGGAAGGCAGAGACGAATTAATACCTTTCCCGAGGGTATTTGCACGTAAGTGAATGCAAGGGATTCAACTGGAATTCGAAATCGGCTCCCCCGATTTGTCATTCCGAGCCGATATCCACTGCACCACAACGCACATCCATCACATTAAACCTAGTAGCCAATCTAATTGTATGCTTATATAATCCCCTACTGTCGGTAACAAGTAAAGCACATCAGAACAGCATTTCGTTTTAAGCAAGGCACTACCACCACTAATGCACAGGGGTTGCAGTGAGAAAAAAGAGTGACTATAGGGGATATTGGAGAAAATTAAAAGATGAACATGTTTAAAAAGATAGAATATTGCAACTGACGTTTCATTAAAATTTTGGAGATTGTAGCTATCAGGGAAGCAAGGAAACGGAAGGAAGTTTAACAGGCGGGAAGGGCGTAAAAAACCCCTTGGTGTAGATGTGGCGGCTATATTTAACTATTTCAACGGTAAAAGGGTGGGGCTTAAATGTCAACCTAGTAGTGTGTATAAATTTGTGTTGTCAAGGAAGAATTCTCGCCAGAGAACTACCCATGAAAATAATGTAGAAATGACAGAGGAAAGCCACGTCAGGTCGGCTAAAATAGTGAGGCCAAGGAGGTGAATTTGTTGCTCTCCAAGAGACTAGCATCATCCATGCGGTTGGAGAGGAAAAAGTATAGTGGTTCAAGGAGAGCAGTTATGCTTTGAAGACATTAGAATTTACAAGCCTTTTCTTTCTCTAGTTTTTTTTTTCCGGTAACATAGTTATTATTTTATATACTTTGAATCTTCGACTATGCATATTTAAAAAACAATTATTAGAATTGCATTAAAAGCTAAGATTTTGATGAAATTGAATTCATATATGCTTTTTATTTATTAAATTGTTTATTAAAAGAATAACTGTATATCAACATCCTAAAAACAATTTTTTTAATGGTTTTACTCTAAACAATGCGGTATCGCCACTGATGCACAGGGGGCTACATAAGAGTAACAGTTTAGTCAGGAGGGGAGTGAAGAGAAGGAAGAACCAGTTACAGGGATTTGGTAAGAGAAATGGTAAGAGAAGGATTGGAAACAGGGGTGAAGAAAGTCGCGAAGGTAGAGAGAAAGGAAAAGAGCAAGATATACGAGGTGATGTAGAAAGGACTAGGGTCAAGTGGTTAAGAGATGGGTATTGACATTGCATATAAATTCTTTGAGACTGGTAGCCGCCAGGAAAGCAAGTATATGGAAGGGAGTTCCACAGGTTTGAAGTACGAGAAAAGAATCTGATGGAGTAGAATTGTCGGCTGCATTTGGTTGAACTAACTGTAAGTAGGTGGGACCTAGTTGCCAATCTGGTTGCACGAGTAACTTCTTGTGTTGGAGGCACCAGTGACTTAAGTTCCGCGGAGCAGAAGCTAAGGAATTTGTGGTATAGACAGAGGGAATCAACATCCCGCTAGTAAGAAAGTAACTTGAGTCGATCTGATAAGTCGGGACCTATCACGTTACAGATTTTCTTTTGGAGCCTGTCGAGAACACTGTGATGAACAGCACGAACGCCTGACTATATATGACATAATTATTCCATGAATGGATAGATGGCTGATTTGTATATGTGCACGATAGATTCAGGCAGAAAAAAAACATCCTGGCCCAACACAGTGACACGAATTTCATAGCAGTGGATTTAGCTATTGACTCAATGTAATGATTCCACTTGAGGTCGGAAGATAGGGTAAGGTCGAGTAGGTGCAGTATATTACTTTCAGGAAGTCTCGCTTGGTCCATGCTTATGGGAGGCAGGAGAGGTTGTCTGTGATGGTTATAACTATTATTATAACTAATGCAATGGAATACACATCATTTATAAATTTATGAAGGAATAAATAAGAAAACTGTTTTTATTCATACTTTCATGAACATTTAATAAATTATTTAAAATTGTAACAAACTATGAGGAAATACTTCTTCTTCATCTTCTGTATGCCCTGCTATTTCAAGACGTAGGCGATCATGGCTTTCCACATCTCCCCATTCTTGGGGGCTCTTAGAACGCCCCCTCCTGTTACATCACGCAACCCTCGTTCCATCATCCACCTGATTAGGTCCTTCAAATATGCTATCTGCTGTTTTTCCCTGTCTCTTTTTCCCCTCTATCTGGCCTGTTAGTATCAGGTTCTCCAAGCCCTTCTTCCTCATTGCCTATCCAAGGAACCTTAGCTGTCTCTTCCTAATTCAGTATTAATTACCTTTTCGTTTCCATCCTTTCCAAAACGTCATCATTGTTACATGCTCGATCCATGACATTAGCAGTATCATTCTGTAGAACCACATTTCAGTTGTTCAGGTTTTTCCTTCATCTTCGATGATATTGTCCAGCATTCACTACCATATTGAAGAACTGACAACACATAGCAATCCATTACTCTCTTCCTTGTTTCTAGCGAAATTGTCCTGTTTCTTAATACTTTACTCAACTTCTGGAATGCTTACTTGTGCTCTTGGATCTCAGCAATACGAATGTATAGAAACTGCTGTGACCACAAATGAGGGGTCAGTTTATATATTAATTGTAATATGAAATTAATCCCCCACTTTATATCCGCAGCATCCTTCTGTAGAACCACATTTCAGTTCCTTCAAGTCTTTCCTTCATCTTCGATGATATTGTCCAGCATTCACTACCATATTGAAGAACTGACATCACATAGCAATCCATTACTCTCTTCCTTGTTTCTAGCGAAATTGTCCTGTTTTTTTTATACTTTACACAACTTCTGGAATGCTCCTTCCCCATGCTAATTCGCCTTCGGATCTCTGTGTCACACTTTTCGTCGTCTGTTATAACCCTTCCCAAGTATTTAAAGTTTTGTACCTGCTTGATTTTAGTATCCTCCAAATGTCTTTGGCATATTTGGTTGCCCTTTTTGCTGATGACCATGCATTCGATTTTCTTGCTGTTTATTCTTGTCACTTGTCCTTTCTTGTCACTCTCTTCAGCGACCTCCTGGAGGAGGTCTTGTAGTTTCCTTTCTGCGTCTGCTATCAGCACTCTATCATCTGCGTTTCTTATATTGTTTAAATTGTTGCCTCCGATGACAAATACTTGTATAACTTCTAGGGTCCTCAGAATAGTCTCGCTGTACAAGTTGAATAGATGCGGTGAAAAGACACATCTTCGACTTACGCCCCTTTCTTTCTTTGTATATTTACTGAATTTGTTACCTGTCCGTATGCAGCCGGTTTGCTGCCAGTAGAGATTCTTGATTACTCTTAGGTCTTTTCTAATTACGTCGAGGCTGCCGAGCATGTCCATCAATTCTTTACTTTTTTTTTTTAATCATTTCACCCCGAGCAAAGCGGAAACGCCACTGATGTGCAGGGGGTTACATAAATGTAAAAAGATTAATTAGAAATGAGTGAGGAGTACAAACTAGTTAGAAAGGAACAATAGAAAGCTGAGAAAGCAGGTGCGATGACAGATACATAGGTGGAGAGAAAGGGAAGGTTATACATGGGAGGGGAGAGAGCTAGAGGCCAGTGGTTAGTAGATGAGTATTGACTTTGCATTTAAATTTCTGGAGGTTGTAGCCATCAGGAAAGCAAGAATACGGGAGTGAGTTCCACAGGCGGGAAGTGCGAGAGAGGAAGCTGCAGGAGTAGAATTGTCGTAACAAAGTATGAATAGATTGGAAACAAGCTGATGTTTTACCACCCATTTCAATAAACAATTTAATAAATACTATTTTATACTATAAACAAATGTAGTATAAAATATATAGTGATTATTATTTTTCTTGTTTGTTTTCAAGAACAAAGAAATGTTTACTTTAATTTTCACGTTTTTATTTAATTAAATTACTAATAATCGCTTACATCATCAATACATATTGCCAAGGAGTGAAGGTATTTAAAACAATAGCGGTGTCAAGGGAAAAGCTTGAAAAAAGATTAAATATTGCCATTTTTTTTTTTTTTTTTTTTTGCTGACATTACTCCTGGTTAAATTTAGAGGGGTCTCATTTCTTGAACAAAATTTCTGTATAGTTAAGATATTATGCTTCTGCTCCAACGAACTTAAGTCACTGGTGCCCCTGCAACAGGTAATTACTCGTGCAACCAAACTGGCAACTGGGTCCCACCCATTCACAGTTAGATTAACCAAATGCAGACGACAATTCTACTTTTTTCAGCTTTTTTCTCGCACTTCCCGCTTTTGGAAATTGCTTCCATATTCTTGCTTTCCTGACGGCTACAACATCAAAGAATTTAAATGCAATGTCAATACTCATCTCTTAACCACTTGACTCTAGTTCTTTCTTCACCACCCTGTGTATCCTTTCCTTTCTCTCCTCCTTTGTAACTGTCATCACACCTGTATTCCCATCCTTCCCTTGCTCCTCTCTAACCGGTTCGTCTTTCTCTTCACTCTCTTCTACTTAAACATTTTACTCTTATGTAGCCCCCCTGCACATCAGTGGCTTTACCGCCTTGATCAGGGTAATACGATTAAAAAAAAATAATATGAATGGCAAAAATCAAGATGACGTTTCATCGGGATTTTGCAGTATGGGATGTGCAGTGGGGCAGGGGATATCGGCTCGGAACGAAAAATCAGAATGCCGAGTTTGAATTCCAGTTGAATTCGTTGTATTCACTTAGGCGCAAATTCCATTGCGAAATTTTTGATCCATCTCTTGCCTCCAACTATGAGTCAAATAACAAGACAATCTACGGCAGAAAGTAATGGCAGCTTACTGTAGGAATATTTTCTGCCCAGTTCGTCATGTCATTTTCGAGATTTGGTGATCCAAGCGTATGGCACTTAACTTAGTGTAATAAGATGAGTCAAGATTATTTATTATTTTGTCCAAATATTTTCATGTAAAAAAAAGAACACATGAAAATAAATTTAAAGAAGTAAATTATTAGCACATAATCGTCAGACTAAGAATTTATGATAAACTTGTTTCCACTTTTTAAGAAATCGAAAAATATACTAAATTTTCTATGTGACGCCTTAATATCGATGTATTAACAGAGACGTGGAGCTGTCGCACTCTGCTCAAACAATAAAGCCCATATATAAATCTCTCACTCCCTCTCACTCCCTCCCTCCCTATCTCTCTCTCTCTCTCTCTCTCTCTATATATATATATATATATATATATATATATATATATATATATATATATTGTAACTAAGTTGTTGAACACGCAGATTTATTTACCTTTTTGTTCATGCATTTACTTTTATAAAGAGTGCTCGATACAAATGTAGAGCGTTATACTGTATTGGTTGTTACAATGTTTTTAAATTCATAGTATCACTACACAAAAATTTTCTCATGTTTCGAAGCCAGCCCATTACGTTTTTGGCGTCTTCCTCAGGTGATTTTTTAGAAATGAGAATTATCCATTTGAAAAAGCCAGTTTATTTGTGTTGGATTTGTTATTGTTGGGGTGTTAGAGGAGTTGGTCTGTATTTTGAGTCCCGTTTTTCAAATGGATAATTCTCATTTCTAAAAAAATTACCTGAGGATGAAACCAAAACATAATGGGCTGGCTTCGAAACATGAGAATTTTTTTGTGTCGTGATACTATGAATTTAAAAACATTGTAACAACCGTTACAGTGTATATATATATATATATATATATATATATATATATATATATATATATATATACTACCGGCCATAATTATTAGGCTTTCCTAGCGTTTTAAATAATTATGTATTTCTTACTGTTTTTTAGGATTTCTTGCCAAGTGAATAATTCTAAATTAAAAAGAATGGTTCTTTTGTTAATACTGCACAATAACATGTGCATCAAATGAATTTATAAATATTTAATAATTACCTAATAGTTGCAGTTTCATCAATGAAAGAATGAAGAAAATTTAGGGTGATTTGGACGAGTTCATCTTTGCTTTCTTGCCTTGTAAAATGTAAGAGTAATAATAACAAAAGAACCATTCTCTTTTCATTTAGAATTATCCACTTGGCAATAAATACTAAAAATAGTATAAAATACACCATTTCTTAAAAAAAAAAAAAACTAGGGTGGCCTTATAATTATGGCCGGTACTGTATATATATATATATATATATCGAGAGAGATGACAGTTAAAATAGTTGTTTTCATTTCTTTTTATTAGCTATATAATTTAATTATATTATATTATGACTTCGTGTTATTTAGTCCATTTTTCTTCTTGGTCAAATTTTACTTAAGTTATTTAAATAATTTATTTTGATATAAACATTATTTGTAGCCTTTTAAGAACAGCATTTTTAAAGCCGTTATTTTGCCTGACTTCCCTTTTTTTCTTTATATGTTAGTTTTAATTTTTATTTTTAATTTATTTCATGATATTTCTTTTTTATACCGTCACCAAAGTAGAAAACTTACTAGTGTTGTTAACAAAAATCTGCTTTACTTTTCCTTTTTTTTTCCTTATTCTCCCCGTCCCACACATATTTCTGTTTTTTTACACAAATGCAAGCAAATTTATTTCTCCATAATAGTTTGTTTTCGCTCAAGAGATGGGTTGTAAATTCGGCTGTCCGCTCTTGAATGGCGGAAGACAAGGATGTGTCTTTTCACCGGATTTGTTCAACCTATACAGCGAGAATATTTTGAGGACCCTAGATGACACACCAGGATTTGTTATTGGAGGCCACAACCTGAACAACATAAGATATGCGGACGATACAGTGCTGATTGCGGACACGGAAAGGAAACTACAAGACCTCATACAGAAAGTAGTAGTGGAGAGTGACAAGAAGGGACTACAAATAAACTTTAAGAAAACTGAGTGCATGGTCATCAGCAAAAGATACAATCCAAAATGCCAAATACAGGTGGGGAATAACAGAATCAAACAAGTACAAGAATTTAAGTACCTAGGAAGTGTTCTAACAGGAGATGGAAAGTGCGACACGGAGATCCGAAGGCGAATTGGCATGGCAAAGGACGCGTTCCAGAAGATGAGCAAAATACTAACACACAGGAAAATCTCAATAGAAACGAAGAAAAGAGTTCTAGACTGCTGCGTGATGTCAGTTCTTCAATACGGCTGTGAATGCTGGACAATATCATCGAAAATGAGGACAAAACTGGAAGCGGCCGAAACGTGGTTCTACAGAAGGATGCTACGGATATCGTGGACTGAGCATACAGCAACGAAGAGGTGTTAGAAAGAATGGCAACCAAAAGGAAATTGATGCTGAGCATCAGGAAGAGACAACTGAAGTTCCTGGGACATGCAATGAGGAAGAAGAGCCTGGAGAACCTGATACTGACTGGACAGATAGAAGGAAGGAGAGACAGAGGAAGGCAGCGGATAACATATTTGCAGGGTCTGATCAGGTTGATGACGGAACGGGGGTTGCCAGGAGTAACAGGAGCAAACATACTAACAGCCACAAGGAATAGGGAGACGTGGAGAGCCATGATCGCCTACGTCCTGAAGGGACAGGGCACATAGAAGAAGAAGAATAAAAATGGACTCGCCAAATAAATGAATTAATGTACAGTGGCTGGATCAGATTTAATATTTAATAACAATAGGTTCCGTTGGGTTTTACCTCCAAGATGTTTCTTTCCAATTTATTAGCCGATATATATATATATATATATATATATATATATATATATATATATATATATATTTTACAGTGAAACTGATAAAATGCAACCGTAACTTCTACTCCAACAGTTTCTTTCCTCGCACTTCCCGACTGTGGAATTCCCTTCCACACGATGTCTTCCCCGACGGCTACAATCTCCAGGAGTTTACATGTAAGGTCAATAGATACCTCCTAATACACTAACCTGCTCCTATTCTATCAAACACTCTTCCCATCTGCCCAACCCTCATCCTCGGTATCCTTACTCATCTGTCACCTTCCTCCTGACATTCCCTATGTCAAACCACTCCTTCTCTTTACCTTCCCCAATAGTGGCAGTGGAATGCCTTGCTTGGGGTGAGATGATTAAAAGAAAAACAAAAAAAAAATATATATATAAGAGTAATGTGTTATTGCATTTAATCCGACATCTCTTATTACTTCACTTGTAAATAAAAAGAAATACAGATATTCATAAATAAATAAGAGCCGAATAACTCAGGTAACAAAACAAATAGACAGATATGAATTGAGATACATAGGCATATAAATAGGTAGAAACAGACTAAGATATTAACAGAGATATTAAAAACGTCAGATAGATAGACAGACAGTGATAAGATAGATATGGATTTACTGAGAGAGATAGGATAATATATAGCTAGATAGATGTGAATTGACTGAGTTATATAACTAGCTCGCAAAGATATATAGCTCGCTAGTAAGATAGATAATGGATTGACTGACATATCTAAATAGCTAGCCAGGCTGGTAGACAGATAGATAGTTTCATGTAATCGTAATGCGTCTAAACGAGAGAAAGAGAGTGAGGGAAAGAGAGAGAGAGAGAGAGAGAGAGAGAGAGATAGAGAGAGAGAGAGAGAGATCTATTGACACTTTCACTATATTTTTATAAATGCTCATTTCAAGATTTAATACATAAAATTGGTAAAGCCCTACTGCGAAGACAATAAACTGTATTTCAGTTTCTTACACTTTTAAAAATGGCGAATATTAATCAAGACCTTTTTCTGGTTATATTACTGTGCATAAAACTTAAAATCAAAAACTTGTTATTGTCTCTTTCACATTTATCCTACCTCTGTGCAACCTTGACATGGAATGCTGGATTCCCCTGGGTCCCATACATTTTATTCGTTCTTTCTTAATAATATTGTTCTGTCTCTGTCTGTCTGTCTGTCTCTCTGTCACTCTCTGTCTCTCTCTCTCTCACTCTCTCTCTCTCACCTAACCAGTTTTGTTACTTCAATTCTTCAGAGTTCATCTAATCTTTGTTTTTTTTTTGTTCTCGTTATTGTTGTTGCTTTCCTCCTTCTTTTTCTTCTTCTTCTTCTTGATATTGGCTTTGATTCTGTTAATAATTCTGCTGGATATGTCTTTGGAGTAAAATGTCCCTTTTACGCCGTGGGTGCTAACAGTCGCTGGATGACGGCCAGGTGAAACCTGTTGCCCATGTCGATCCTTACCGACCGACGAGTTACTCCCTTTGGAAGCAACCCCCTTCACGGTGTTGGGTTTCATATATTTATCGTGAAAAATCATGATTGAGCAAGGGGTAGATAATGGAGGGGTAATGCGTTCCCTTCTTCACGGTGATTTATTGAGACACCACCTCTAGTTAGCTGGTCGTTGTCTCCTTGAGAATTAATCCGTCCTTTGTAGGTTTAATTTTTTCCTACCGAGTTGCTAACGTCCTCCAAAAAAAATGAAAAAAAATGAAGCAGCGGAAATGTTGTTCTACAGAAGGATGCTGCAGATATCATGGACCGAGCATGTAAGTAATGATGAGGTGTTGGAAAGAATGGCAATGAAAAGAAAATTAATAGTGAGCATCAGGAAGAAAAAACTGAAGTCCTGGGACATGCAATGAGGAAGGAAGGATTGGAAAACCTGATACTGACAGACCAGATAGAAGGAAAAAGAGACAGAGGAAGGCAGCGGATAACATATTTGAAGGGTCTGAGCAGATGGATAACGAAACGGAGGTTGCGTTGTGTACCAGGAGAAAACATATTAAGAGCCACCTGGGATAAGGAGACGTGGAAAGCCATGATCGCTTACGTCCTGAAAGGACAGGGCACATAGAATTAGAAGGTTATGTATTTCGTGTTATCTTTATTTTCACTCGCAACGTTTTTCTCTTATATCATCAAGCATCGGTTGCATTACAACATCTTTTTTCACAACATCTTTTTTCATTTCTTTTGTTCTTTCTTTTATGCTATTCGTTTTTCTGCTTCCTTTTTTTCACATATAACGACATATATCTATTTAGATATCTTGCTATCTCAGTCAATTCAAAGCTATCTTATATCTGTCTGTTTAACTCACTGACGCTTTTAATATCTCTATTAATATCTTAGCCTGTTTCTACCTATTTACCTATCTATCTCTTTTTTCTGCTTCCTTTTTTTTCACATATAACGACATAAATCTATCTAGTTATATTGCTGTCTCAGTCAATACATATCTATCTCATCTCTGTCTGTTTAACTAACTGACGCTTTTAATATCTCTATTAATATCTTAGCCTGTTTCTATCTATTTACCTATCTATCTCTTTTTTCGTCTTTATTTTTTTCACTGCGCAATTATTTCTTTCTTTTTCACATTATTTCCTTTTTTATTCATTTGCTTTTTCTTCTTCTTCCTTCTTGTGATTTCTTTGCCCGACCTTCCACACTTTAATTATTGATCATTCATTCTTCTTCATTTTCTTTTTCATATTTCACTAGTTTTCATCTTTATTCAATTTTGTTCGTCATTCTTTTTAGTCCTTTATTCCTTCTCCTTTTTTCTTCATCTTTTTCTTCCTATATTTTATTATATCTACACCTCGACGTGGTGTAATATTTAGCAAGCCTGTGTCTCAAGAAACATTAAAATTGAACAGGAAGTTTGATCCTCACTGGGTGCTTCTTCATTTGGCCTTGTGCCACTACTAAGCTGCTTTTAGAAAATCATATTCTGCCTAATTTAAAATTTTTCATTTTAAATTATTTTTTTTCTTATATTCAGTACTATTATTATTAGTAGTAGTATCATATTTTGATTTCTGCTATGGTCGCACTACCTAGCAAGGCTGTGGGAAGACCTAAGGCAGGTCGTGGTATGTTGTTAAGATTCCATTTCATGTTTTTTCTATCTTCCCTAACATCCCTAGCGTTACATAGACAACGTTCTTCTTAGTGTGTGGGCTGTACTTAATAAGATATTTTTTGTATATCTCTTAAGTTGGGGTTTCCAGGGATTCTTGCAATGTGTTGTTTTGTTCCATTTTTTATCATTCCAAGTGCACCTATTATTCTTGTTTTCAAATTCCACATTTTTTCTATTTCCAGGTGTTTATATTTTGACAGTTTTTCAAATTCCTTGGTTACTATGTTCCATTCCGCTGGACAAGCCATATCAATTAATAGGTAAGTTTTTTCTTTCTGGTTTTTAACAATAATGTCCGGCCGGTTTACTTCAATTTTTCTGTCTGTGTAGATGGTGTAATCCCATAGAATGGTGACATTATTATTATTATTATTATTATTATTATTATTATTAGTAGTAGTAGTAGTAGTACCATGAGCAGTAATATTAATTACTTTGGTAATTTTGGTAGTGATGGTGGTGTTTGTGATGGTGGCAATTTTTATATTATTATATTATTATAGTTATTGTTTTTGTTATTATTATTATTAATATTATTATTATTATTATTATTATTATTATTATTATTATTATTATTAATAGTAGTAGTGCTATTAAAGTGGATGTGCGTTGGATATCGGCTCGGAACGAGAAATCGGGGAGCCGAGTTCGAATTCCAGCCGAATTCATTGCATTCACTTACGCGCAAATACCCTTGGGAAAGGTATTAATCCGTCTCTTCCTTCCAGTTATGGGTTAAATAACAGGACAGATTGGGTTCTATAGCCTTGGTCGGCAACCAGTCTACCACAGAAAGCAATAGCAACCGACTGCGGGATAATGTTCTACACAGTCAGTCATGTCACTTTCGAGACATGATCGCCCAAGCGTGTTTCCCGTATGGCACTTAACTGACTGACTATTACAGTATTAATATTACAGTAGTAGTAGTATGATTTTTTGTTTTGTTTTTGAACTTGTTAAAATTGTGTTGTTAATTTTCTTTTCTATATTTTTCATACCGTTGTAGTTTCGCTTTTTGCGAAGGATTTCTTTTTTTTTTTTTTTTCCTTTTTCAATTATTATATCCACTGGCTTTTCACATTTCTGTCTAATATTTCCTATCATATATTAATATAAATAGGTTTCTTCTATTTTCTTTTTCCTGTCACCTACTTTCATTTGTGGAGTTTTTCTTTTATTATTTAAAGTAGTTTTACGTTGTCGGTTGAAGTAGAATATTCCATTAGCAAGGTTAGGAAAAAAGTCTTTCCTATCAGAACGAAAGCAAAAGGTGACAATTCGAAGAATGTACGAGACAGAAAAGAAATCAGATTATACCTGTTAAAAAAGAAAAAAAAGAAAGAAGAATCTGCTAAACGTGTCCATTTCAGCTGTCCAAGAATCTTTAAAATATATTCAAATCTCAACTAAAATCTACTAATCAATGATAGAATTATCTTCCCTTTGCAAGAGAACTCTCCTCCTGACGTGAAAATCAGAATCAAATATCAGGAAGCGCTTCTGAAATGTATATTTTATCTTTCAGACTAGCATACTTCTCCCAGTAGACCTTTTTTTGTCAATATATTTTATTCCGAAAAAGACAAGTACTTTTGTATATTCTTTTAGCTATATAATTTCAAGAAAATGTAGGCTTTTTTCCTTTTATATTCTTGATGACCGTAGGGGTGATATTAATCAAGAAAGTAAGATCAAGTAAAAAATTCAAAAGAAAGAAAAGTATAGGAAACTGCAGAAGAAGATGAAAGAAAAAATGAATTCGAAGCAATTAAGGAGAAGAAATGAAATTTATTTTAAATGAGATGCAAAAGAAAGTATAAAAGAAATAAAGAAAAGAGAGAAGGTCCAGAAAAGAAAATTTATGAAGAAACATGGAGAAGTAAGAAAAATGAAAGAAGCGAAAAAAATAGTAAGAAAATAGATTGAATATGATAAAATGTGAACGCTTTTTAAAATTACAAAGAAAAAAGATTAAGGAAACTCCATAATAAAGGAAAGAGAAAAGGAAAGAAAGGAAGAAGGAATGTAATTGAAAAATGAAATATGCTGAGTTTAAGCTGATATGAGAAAGAAAAAATTTGGGAAAAAGTTAGAATAAAAAAAGGGAAGCTTAAAAAGAAAACGAAATTTCTAATAAAAATGTTGGAGTAGATAGACTTAACTATCGCCTAGTTCACATTCCACCCACGTCTGTTGAACAGGTGAAGAGGCTCATCCCCTGTTCTTTGTTTAGGATGTGGTTTCCGGCTTTCTCTTTTCCAATGTTTTCACTCTTTTCTTTTTTCTTTTTCTCTCAATTGGAGTAGATAGACTAAACTATCGTCCGGTTCACATTCCACCCACGTCTACTGAATAGGTGAAGAGGCTCATCTCTTGTTTCCTGTTTAGGATGTGGTTCCCGGCTTTCTTTTTTTCCAATCATTCTACTCTTAAGTAGCCCCATAGGCATCAGCGGCGTCACCGCCTTGCTTGGGGTGAGATGGTTAAAAAAAAAAGAAGGTAGAAAAATGAATAGAGAAAAGAGATATAGTTTCATCGTATAGATTCATCAGTAAACGAAAAAAATATCTTTGCAATATGAGAATATCT